>ULGY01000012.1:0-159702 GCA_900519085.1 Yarrowia deformans | reverse complement strand
GGTTACCTTTCAATTGGGACTTACTACACGATATAAAATCATCTGCCGGTAGGGTAATCTAAACACCAGCCACCTCCTGCATAGCTTAGTCAGGCAACCTTCTTAGTCGCTGGCATAGCAGGATATCCCTTTACTCATAGTAATTCCAACAGAATAGCCACAATATTACAATGTCTCATGTTGGAAGACGGAGAGTATGACTAAGGGCTCCTAACCCTAGGTCCCCAATCACGGAGTGTGGTGTATAGCCATTTCATCCGATGATGTGTTGTTCATACACAGGTGGTTGGAGCAGTTTGCCGCAAAATGTCCCAAGCGGTCATGGTTACCTTCAATCAACGGAACGGTATCATCACTTAGAGTCACAAGTAGACCCATCAGCTAAGTTATGGTGACTGATATGAGTCTATGGCTGTAAATACCATTTTGGGAGTGTAGTCATAGTCACAACTGTATGGAGCAAGTCGAAACTGTCTTCGGAAAAACACTCAATCGAAATACTCACCTCTGATTGGTCAGCCCTAGCGTACTACGAGTACTGTATATTGATACATACTGGCTCAAGACTATTTTGGCGCTTCAGAGACATTCTCACACCCTACCAACCACTCGGTAAAGTTTCAAAATTTTGAATTGGCTGACTTTAAATTTTAATTTTTTTTTGGGACATGATAGTGACAAGCAGAGACGTGAAAATTTAGAGCTGCATGCTGGCTTTGAGACGCTTGTACACTACCGCCTCAAGACGAGCTTTCATATTCTCAACTAAGACGGCTGTCTGCTACAAACACGCGAAAATGAGCACCGCTGCCGCCCCCGACGTTGCCACTCTGTCCAACCAGCTCGAGAAGCTCGGAATCGCCAAGTTCGAGGCCTACCCTGGCTCCAACCCGGCCCTCAACACCATGGATGTTTTCCGATCCTACATCACCAAGGAGCTGGCTGCTCTGTCTGGCGTTGATCCCGAGCTCATCTACCCCGCTCTCGAGTGGACCTCCACCTCCGACAAGGGAGATCTGGTGATTCCTCTCCCCCGACTTCGAATGAAGGGCGTCAACCCCCAGGAGCTCGCAGTGGAGTGGGCCGGAAAGTTCCCCAAGGGCGAGTACCTCAAGGAGGTCAAGGCCATGGGTCCCTTCATGCAGTTCTTCTTCTCCCCCAAGCTGCTCTACAACATTGTCATCAAGGACATCATGGAGCGAAAGCTGGAGTACGGCTCGTCCGACATTGGCAAGGGCAAGAAGGTGGTGATTGAGTTTTCGTCGCCCAACATCGCCAAGCCCTTCCACGCCGGCCATCTACGATCCACAATCATCGGAGGCTTCCTCTCCAACCTGCACGAGAAGCTGGGCTGGGAGGTGATCCGACTCAACTACCTGGGAGACTGGGGCAAGCAGTTTGGCGTGCTGGCCGTGGGCTTTGAGCGATACGGCTCCGAGGAGCAGCTTGTGACTGACCCCATCCAGCACCTGTTTGAGGTCTACGTGCGAATCAACAAGGACATGGAGGCCGAGAAGGAGGCTTCCAAGGAGGCCACCGGAGAAGAGACCTCTGCCACCGACGACAAGGCCCGAGAGTACTTCCGAAAGATGGAGGACGGCGACAAGGAGGCTCTGGCTCTGTGGTCTCGATTCCGAGACCTGTCCATCGAGCGATACAAGGACACTTACGCCCGTCTCAACATCCACTACGACTCGTACTCTGGAGAGTCCCAGGTCCCCGAGGAGTTCATGAACATGGCAAAGGACCTGTTTGTGGAGAAGGGGCTGGTCCACGAGGACCGAGGCGCCAAGCTCATCGATCTGACCAAGTTCAACAAGAAGCTGGGCAAGGTCATTGTCGAGAAGAAGGACGGAACCTCGCTGTACATCACCCGAGATGTCGGAGGCGCCATTGCTCGAATGGAAAAGTACAAGTTTGACAAGATGATCTACGTGATCGCGTCTCAGCAGGATCTGCACTGCCAGCAGTTTTTCCGAATCCTCAAGGAGTGCGGCTTCGACTGGGTCGACCGACTCCAGCATGTCAACTTTGGCCTGGTCCAGGGTATGTCCACCCGAAAGGGAACTGTGGTGTTCCTCTCCAACATTCTTGAGGAGGTCAAGGAGTCTATGCATAACGTCATGAAGAAGAACGAGGTCAAGTACAACCAGGTCGAGAACCCCGAGGAGATTGCCGATCTCGTTGGAATCTCGTCGGTCATGATCCAGGACATGTCTGCCAAGCGAGTCAACAACTACAAGTTCGACTGGGACCGAATGCTCTCCTTTGAGGGAGACACCGGCCCCTACCTGCAGTACGCCCACTCTCGACTTCGATCCGTCGAGCGAAAGTCCGGAATGACTATTGACGAGGACCTGGCCAACGCCGACTTCTCTCTGCTCACCGAGCCCATGGCCGACGAGCTCATCCGAACCCTCACCCAGTTCCCCGACGTTGTTCTCAACGCCGGCAAGACCCAGGAGCCCGCCACCATCGTCACCTACCTATTCAAGCTGACCCATCAGGTTTCGTCCTGTTACGACGTTCTGTGGGTGGCTGGCCAGGAGGAGGCTCTTGCCAAGTCTCGACTGGCTCTCTACTCCTCGGCCCGACAGGTTCTCTACAACGGTATGGTTCTTCTTGGCCTTACTCCTGTCGACCGAATGTAGACTGTATGTATGTGTATAAAACAATAACCGAGTTTTCTGATAAGACAAATATACCTTGCGACTGACTCCCAATACTTCACATTGCTTGGAAAGCAGCACACATAGTTGATGTTTTAGGTGAGGCTGAATGTACTGTACACTTACTAAAGAGGTATGTTCTACGTACAATAACTGGCTGAGTATTTATGATTGAGAGCTGAAAATGTAGGAGTCACGTGACCATACCTGCCTCATGCTCTCTTCAATATTTCAGCATCTTCGGAGCTCTCAAATATTGTTTTGAGAGGTGCCAAAACATCACCCCCAAGCGTGCGGCTCGGAATGGAGCTTAGCTTGTATTTGTAGCAAGATCATATTGTGACGTGGTACTCGTACTTAAGCGACAACTCGAGTTATTCTAGTCCAGGCAGTCTGAAAACAAGTTTGCAGAGAAGATCACCTCATTGCAGTCATTGTGATACTATTTGTACAGGGCTTGATTATGAAGTATTACTTTGCTGTGTTGTTTTAGCCCTACTTATAGCTATGCAAGACTCTAACATGAATAAAATAGATATATATATATATACACAGCCGTTCATGGCCAATTAGTTGATACAGCCGTTCGTGGCCAATTACTCAATCGCAGGTGGTGTCTCTCTAGGCAACATCCCCCGACGCTTCTCCTCCTTTTCCAAAACTGCTGTTGAACCCCAGCAATCCATTCAAGCCACTGACCCAGTCGCGATCCGTCTTGGCCACACACCAAATGCCCGAGTTCTGGCCGGTTTCGCTCTCGACCAGAATCTTGTCGCTTGGACGCACCAGGCCCTTGGCGATTCCGTCCACCGACAGCTCGGCGCCTCTGCCTCTGGATTCGGACGAGGCTGTGATGCAGATCTTGGAGGTTGCCGGGAAAATGAGAGGCCGGAACGACAACGATCGCGGACAGATGGGAGTCAGAAGAATGCAGGCGACTCGGGGATGCACAATGGAGCCACCAGACGACAGAGAGTAGGCTGTGGATCCCGTTGGAGTGGCGATGGTGACGCCGTCGGCAATGGCTCGAGTGATAAACTCGCCGTCCACGTGAATATCGAGTTTGGTGAGATGAGGCTCCGCTCCCCGATGAATGTTGATGTCGTTCATGGCGTAGGTTAGTGGGCTGAGATCGTAGTCATCGGGGTTTCCGTAGACATGGGTGGAGTTGTGTTCGATATGGGAAGATTGCGTGGGCAGGTGTGTGATTTCCTTTCGGATCGACATCTTTTGACACGCCAGTCGCGCCCGATTGACGACCGAGGCTTGTGAAGAGTACACCATTTCAAATGCGGTTTTGAAGTCCTTGAAATCAAACGGAAGCAGAAACCCCAGCGTGCCCAGAGAAAAGGACAGAACAGGAGGCACTTCTCCTGATGCAAACATGGAGGTGGCGTGCAGAATGGTGCCGTCGCCTCCCAGAGTCACCAGCAAATCCGTCTTGTTTCGCAGCACTTCTCCAGGACCGGTATGGATGGCCGAGACTCCCGCAGCTCCAATCTGTTTCTGGACCTCGTCCGCCACGTGTTCCTCCACCAGAATGTTGACGCCAGGGTACCGGCGCTGGATATGCGACGCCATCTGGACGAGCGATTCGCGCACATTGTGGTCCCAGGGCTTTTTGACGATCAACACGTTTTCCAGCGGCTTGTCCCACACTAGGGACGACAGAGAGGTGGACTCCTTGACGTAGTGGGGCGACTGGCGGTCTGGCAGCCGCTCGGCCTGCAAGATTTGGGTCGAGAGAAGCCGCGTCCATCTTGTGGGCGGCCTGGGGACCTTCTGAGGCCGTAGTAGACCTGCTCGGTGGAGTAGTAGTCGCATGACTCAAGGTTGATTTATCAGAGTTTAGACAATGCTCCATGTATATATTACTTAGGCGTGGGAGCATGCACAGTGAGCGATGTGTGGGGCAGGAAGCGTGATCGGAAGGTTATGGCGAGAGTCAACGGGAGATGCCACAAGAGATGCAACAAGAGATGGTAAACAGCGAGAGGATGAATTGATGGGTGACACAAGGGTTGAGCTGATGAAGAGACTGGGGTTGTTGAGTGATGAGGTTGAGTGATGGGGCTGAGTGATGGGGTTGAGTAATGGGGTTGAGTAATGGAGTTGAGTGATGGGGTTGAGTAATGGGGCTTCTAGATGGTCATGTGATCTCAGATGGATGGTCCACGGAGATTGTCAAGCTTCGACGTCAAGCCACAGCATAGAGTGATAGCTGACGTAATACAGGGGGCTGTACGAGTAGTCATGTGATTGTACCATAGCAGCGTTTCAGGTGTGAAATATTACCCTTCCGCAAGACACCATCTGCCGTAATCGGTAGTTCTGATCTACACCACCCAAGTATAGCAATTGAGCTTACTTAAATATTACTTGAACAATACCAACAACAGATACGGTCTCAACGTCTTTCAAAAGTGGACATTTCTGAAATTTGAAAGCAGAATTCCGATATTCAGAACATTTTCTCCACACTGGTTGCCTTCTCTTCCTCTTCCTTCCCCTTCCCTTCCCCACAGAATCTTTGTAACATCCCCATCTCCTATTAACGCATGCATGGCATGGCAGGTATACGCTTTCTTCGAGGTTAACCTGGACTTACAATCTTACTCCATACAACCGCGCAACCACCACAATGAGCCAAGATCTGCTGTCGTGGGACCCGTTTGCACCGGTGGCACAGCCGCCTCCGCCGCAAACAGCCCCTGCTGCCGCCGAAGACGACGACGACGAATTCGGCGACTTTGAAGAAGCTCCCTCGGCCCCTATTGCCGTGCCCCAGCCCATGCCAGGTATGGGCGGGCACTCCCTGGCCAAAAACCTGTCGCCACAAAAGAAGAAACCGACGATCCAGGACTCCATCAACGACATGGGCGCGCTGAGCCCGGGCCAGAGCATCAAGTTTGGCCAGCATCTGAACCATGGCTCCAAGTCTTCAGCGGACTGGAACGGCATTCTGGGAGCCCGACCCGGAGACACAAGGTCGTACCATGGCCCACCGAAAACGCAGAATCAAGAGACACAGATGCATCAGCCGAAATCACAGCCCAAACCATCCCAGAAACCATCCCACCCATCTCTCAAACCCTCTCCTTCTTCATCTGCATTCGACTGGGACGACTTTGAAACCACCTCTCCAGCATCATCTACCGCTCCAACTCCCGCTACGACTCGTCCAGCAACAGCCAACATTGCCCCCTTCAGGCAGATCCCAACTCCACACCAGTTGCTCACCTACCTCCACACAAACTGCTTGCCCGTGATGGACAAGCTGGTTCAACAGCTCCAGCCTCTGACCTTCCCGCTCCGCAAACGGGTTCTCGCCCATCCAACCACCAAGAAGTTTATCGACCGATACATCGATCTGGTGTACCTTGCGGCGCGCGTCATGGCCGGACGAATGCGAAAACTGAAAATCATGTGCGAGTACGGGATCGAAGGAATGTCAATGTCCACTTTTGCGGACCTGATGAAAAGGTCCGACAGAGACACCCGGGAAATCGGCCGTGTTTGGAAACCGCTGAGCGCGGCAATTGGACCCATGACCAACCACAGACAGCTGCCTGTGCTACAACCCGAGTTTCTCATTGCCAACGAGGAGGCTCCGCCCAAACAGCTGGAGTCCGTGTGCTGCATCTGCGGACTCAAGAATACGGAGTTCATTCGGGGCCATCCCAAGCCCAAGTTCAACGGCCAGCAAAACGCCCACCACACCTGTATCAGCTGGTACAACAATCTTTCCGTCTTTGGTATCAATGGAGTGAGACAGGTTGGCGCTCCTTCTTTCACCGAAGATCTCATTTGACGATACGACACTAGAAATATAGACAACTTTCATTAATTAATTACTTGCATCCATAAACATCTACAAACACTCTATCATCACATGTCTATTATAAATATTAATCGAAGGTCATGACAATCTCCTCTTCCTTAGGAGTGGGAGATCGAGACTGGGACTTGGACTTGGGCCGGTTGGACTCAGGATCAATGTGCTTCTTGAAAGGGGTCTCTGGGGGAGCAGCAGCGACGGGGGCAGTGGCAGAAAAGGGCACTCGACCGCTGGTGGCAGCCCCAGAGGAGGTACCGTTGGTGACGGCAGTAGTGGAGTCGGCAGCAGCAGGAGCAGCAGCAGTGTTGTCGCTACTGCTGAAAGAGCTGGCAACAGCAGAAGCTCCAGCGCTGGCGGAAGACGCCACAGAGGCCACGCCAGCCGAGATCTTCTGGCCAATGGATCCAACTCGCTCGTCATGGTCGTCCTGGAACGGCTCAAACGACATTTCAATCTGCTCAGAGTTACCGTCGGTGAAGGGATTGTACTCCACAAACGTTGTGGCCTGAGAGGAGACGGATCCATTGGTACCTGCTCGAGGTCGTCCAGCGATAGGCACGTCGGGAACAGATCCTCGACGGCCGGCAGAGAGCTTGGGGTCGCTCTCCAGTCGCAAAATCTCTCGCTGAATGGCATCCAAATCAAACAGAGTGTTGTCGGCACCGTCCGGATTGGTACTGTCTGCCTTGGTGGAGGCATCCCCATCCTCATCTCCCTCCTTTCCACCGTCTGCACCCTCCTCACCTTCCTCCCCATCCTTGCGAGCAATGTTGCCATCGTTGATATCGTCTTCGGCAACCTTGCTGGTCATGTCCCACCAAGACTTCTTCTTGGGCTGCTTCTTCTTCCACGAGCCAAAAAACCCCTTCTTCTTCTTCTCCTTGCCCTCCTTCTCCTCCTCCAGCTTGAGCTCGGCCTCCATCTGCTTTCGCGCAATGTCAAACTCCTGGATAAGCTCTCGCTGACGCTCTCGGTGCTTCTCGGGATCGGGGTCCTCAATCTCGGCGAAATCCTCGGACAGAACCTCCCACCCAAGATCCTTGAGCATGTGGGGCATGGCCTTTCGGTAAGCCATGTGACCATCAACGTGGTCGGTGGCATCGTAGTTCTCAATACCCTCCACAGACTCCAGCTTGGTGAGACCAGCAACCCGTCCAAGACCACCACTGGTGGCTCGGAAAAGGTATCCCAGCACCCAATCCTTTCGGGAGTAGCCGTTAACGAACCGGCCAGACACCATGCTTCGACACAGACACAACTGGTCGGTCTTGACAATCACGGGAGCTCCAAACATGTAAACGTCCTGCACGAGACCATAGGCTCCTCGACGGGCAAGCTCAACCAGACACGAGTAGATGACTCGAGCACCCAGAGAGAAACCCACCAGGATGGCGGGTCGCACTCCAAGGTTGCGCTGGATCAGAGTATCGGCCAAAACATAGCCAGTGGCCCAGGCTCGATCAAGAGACACGTTCCAGGGGTTGTCGACAAGATATCCGAGCTTGGTGAGAATCATGGGAAGCTGAATGGACGACATTAGAGCCGTCAGAACAGTGGCACCAAGAACCTGCTGGATCGAGTTGGCAAGAACCTCCGTGGCCAGAATGTTGATGGTCTGACCCATACTCTGCAGCATCTCAGGCTCCCACAAGACCGACAGAAGATCACCCATGATGGGGTCGACGGTGGAAAAGGGAAGACGCACATCATCCTCCTTGCCCAACATCCATCCGGAAATGGTGATGATCAGATTGAGCCGTTTCTGGTTGTGTAGAGGCTTGAACTCAAACGTCTTGACACTGCCCATACGTCGCATCATACTGGCAGAGCCAACACGCGCTCCCAAAGCTGTGGCGGCAGTCGTGACCACAGCAGCACCTCCGAGACCTCCCAAAAAGGCACCGGTACCGGTGATACCAATGGTGGTGAAACCCGCCGCCAAACCAGCACCAATGACAGGAGCCAACAAGCCGCCAGAAAGACCAACCACAAGACCTCCTCCCAGAGTAGCAAGACCCACGTACATGTACTTCTTCCGCAGGTTCTTCTTCTTTCGCGTCTTCATGATCTCCTTCTCGTCCCACGTCTGCTGTGTGTTCTCCTCCATCTCCAGAGCGTCTGTGACTCGCTGTTCGAACTGGGCCATCTCCAGCCAGGTCACGCCCATCTCCTCTCCGACCTTTTGCATGAGGGTTCGACTGCGGGCATCGTAGACAGAGTCAGCCACCAGCACGAGAAACAAATCACAGAGAAGAGTCCATCGGATATCAATGGTCAGCATCTTCTTGTCTTCCAGCTCCTCGGGTGCATAGACTCGATCATCATACTCGTCAGAGTACGTAGACGAGGGACGGGAAGAGTGAGTAGATGACGAGTCACCATCGACCTTCTTCTCCTCAACAACACCGACCTGAGTCTCCACTCGTGCAAGGTCTCCTTCCTCCGGCTCCTCAACAACCTCAGTACCGCCAATCTTGACCTTGGTGGCGTCGTCCTCATTGATATCAGGGACAGATCCGTCGAAAGAAGACTTTGCAAGATCACCGTCTGCGACATCAACGTCTATTTCTGTTGCAGCATCGTTGACTTGCGTTTCAGCAGAGCTGGGCTCGTCCAAATCGTCCTCCTTCTGCTTTCCGCCGGCCTCTGTGTCCTCCTGGCCTTGTTCACCCTCCTTGGCCCCCTCCTTGGCCTCCTCCTTGGCCTTCTTTGCAGCCTCCTTCTTTTCCTCGTCGGCAGCCTCCATTTCCGCCTGGTTCTCCTCGTTCAGAGGGTTCTTGACTCGCTTCACGCCAATCAGACTGGGGGTGATATCTCGAGGCTCGACTCCATGACTGTACAGCTGCTCGATCATAATCTGCTCCTCGGGACTCAGCTCCATATGAGAGTAGAGCCGGAACATCATCTTTTGAGACCACATGGCCATGGAGCCCTGGGCGTCACTGAGGCCACGTCCGACCCTCTTGGAGCCCTTCAAAGACGCCAACTCACGTGCCATCTCAATCAACATGAGCTTACACAGCCCAACGTATCCGATTCGCTGTGAGTCTGACAGAAGACCCTTGGTAGCCTGCATCTGAGACAGTGGGTTTCGAGCCATCTCATCGTCGTCAAACAGATACGACGTGTTTTCGTCCATGGAGTTGATACTTTTAGCGTCCTCGTCTCGGGTTACTCGAGTGTAGCCACTTCGGGCTGTGGGGTCAGCCTCGTCCACCTCCAGATCATCCTTGTTCTTGACCACAACGTTTCCCTTATCGTCGTAAACATCGTAGGACGCGACTGTCAACATATCCTGCCACTCTCCGTCGTCTCCGTCCTCGTCCTCGCTGGTTTCACTTCTGTTGCTGCTGTCGTTCGTGGCATCGGAGAGTCCTCGTACGTGATGAGACACCTTCTTTTCGTGAGGCTGTTTCTGATGAACCTCCTTCTCGTCCAGCTGAGTGAAGGGCATCTGGCCCTCACGCTGGATAAACTCCTCCTCAAACGTCATAGAGTGGTCTCCCGAGGCAGTTGAGTGTGTCGAGTGACTAGGCGAATGGCTAGCCGTTCGTGGCTGCTGTTGCTGTTGCTGTTGCTGCGTCGCACTACTTGTTGTCTCTCTTGCTGTTGTGCGTGTAGTAACCTCCTCTTCTTTGGGCCGCTGCAAGTTACTGCCGAAAGACAGTCTGTTGGCCTCTGTAGGCGTTCTGAGATCGTCACGGCTCCCTCGACGAGGTTCCTGCTCGTCAATGTAGTCTGTGCTGATTGGAAGAATGGGTCTGACACCTCGTCGAGGACTCGTTACCGTCTGGGGAATAACGTACCCCTGGTGGGTATTTGTTGGTGCAGGAGATGTAATGGGCGCTGCTGCTGATGGAGCCACAGTAGGGGTTGAAGCTCCTGTGCCAGACGGCCCTGTGATAGTTGCTGTGGATTCGTTAACCTGAGAGTAAATGTCATGTGACTCTACCTCCTCCTCCTTCTCCTCCTGCTGCTGCTCTGGTTGTGTATCTTCCTCCTCCTCCTCCTCATCCATGTCGAATCGCATGCTAGCAAGGTCTCCGTCGGGCTCCTCGTCCAGCTTCTTTTTCTCGATCCGAGGCTCGTGTCTGCGCGACGAAAACCCCAGCGAGAGATCTCCGTCGAGATCTGCGTCTCCGAAGTCGGCCATAGTGTGTCAACGTGCTGGAGCGTCGGGTTGTGGGAGTATGTAAATGTGTTTACTCACAGTTCTATTATCGTTAGTCTGGGTGTAGCTGTGCTTCTGCTCCCAATGGCCTGCTCAAACTTACACTGCTACAAGCGCTGCATTACGCGTGCGAGGGATCGCACTAAAAGGCGGGCCAGGAGGAGCTAGCGAGTCACGAGTGGTGTGGGTGAAGCGGTTTGTGTGTTCTTTCAGCTGAGAGCATCAAAATGACATGTTTGCTGTCGTTGAATGTCCACTATAGTGGCGTTGCATTGACACCCAAATCTCCAAGTAGTAAACACTGGTTAACTTCACGATATGGAGATGCATTATACGCTGCAGGAGCCGAGAGGGAGTGCTGGTGCGAGTATACACCTGTTTTCCTCACCTGTGTTGAGTAAACAATATCGTATATTACGTGAGAGAAGGTACGGTGCCTATACTCGTAGCTGCATCTACTCCTTTTACTACAAGTAGCACATATGAGTACCCCTTTTCGCCCCTGTGTTATACCCTCTATAGCTGTCCCTTCCTTCCTTCCTTCCTCTCTCTCTTTCAGTCCGAAATTCAAATCAGCAAATAAGAACGCAGATTGCAAGAGAAAGATAGGCAATTGCAGTAAAAGAAGCGACCCTACAGTGACGTCGTTGGCTAACATTGGAGCATGTAACCATGGAGGGAATGCAACGCTCTCAAACCACACCGCCAGTCTCGCAAACTAAAGAGGTTAGCGTCTCACATGTGGGAGGAGAGCAGTACACAGGCGGGTTGAGTGATTGCAGGACGTTGTGTTCAATTAGTCTCTTGCAGGGCAACTATCGCACTTTTAGGCCTCCCGTATCTTCAAGAGCAAGCTCCCCTTAATGACCCATGCTCCATATTTATAAGGTGAATCATTTTGGTGGGCTTTTTACACGACACCTTGCTGCCGGTATGTATCGCCACCAGCAAAATATACTTTGGCAAATATTTTGTGTCAAATGAGCCGCTAGCCGAGAACGGTTTTTTGGGTCCTTGGCGAGCATAAAGGGTGGTGGGGCAGATTACGTAATTTATTTGTACTCGCACTTCTTCTACAATGTGATTCGTACCGGCTAAGTACAAGTACCCGTAGTATAGTACCGGTACAATTAGCTAACTGAATAGACAACCTCCGCCTCAACCAAAATTGGCTTATCGGTGCATTGTATGAGACCTCTGGATGAAAAAAGGCTGCTTCATGCGGCCGTGTGTCATTTTGCAAGATTGGCTTGATGAGACACTTTGTGGGTTTTATTATGGGCAGTCGATATCGTGTCCTGTGATGTGAATTGGTTTGCTTATGGTCACTCTCTAAACGTGTTACAAGTATACCCCATCAAGTGTGTGTGCGTCTCCAGAATCGGATATCTTCAAGACACTGGACTCCATGAAGGGTCTTGTTGTTAAAGTACAAGTACTGAGACAATAGCAGATCCGCAACGCGTGCTATACAAGTCATCTTCTCTAATAAATCTCTTTTGGGCTTATCACTAGCTAGGTGGTGTATATAGGGAATGTTAGGGAGTGTTTGGAGTGTTAGGATGTGTTTCTGAGCAAGCCATTCAGACGAGCTAAGCCTTCACAGCATACTCACGTGCTTCATAGTCAGCTCCGGCCTTGGCCTTCTTAATGGAAGACTTATGTGTAGCCCATACTGCCAACAGGCCAATGATCAGCTGGAAGGCAAAGGCGGTCCAGATCATGCCCTTGATACGGCCTCCGACAGCCGAAGTCACGGCTCCAGCACTGGAGGTTTCAATGAAGATGGAGCCAACCAGAGTAGACACGTGGAACCAGATGGTGAGAACGCTCCAGGTAAGAAAGGCACACACAGCGATCCACATCATGAAAATGCCGGCCTGATCGGAGCCTCGAATGCCGAAGGTGCTAAAGATGGCAAGAACAAATACCAGACAGTCGAGCACAAGAGTGACAACGGGAAGACTGGGGTGGACGATTTCGCCTGTGAACTGGGTAGCCAGCTGGACCAGTCCCAGAGCTGAGGAGTCGGAACCAGCCTGGGTGATACTCAGACTGGGATACATGGTTTCCAGAGCAGTCAGGTTGCCTCGGGAAACACACTCGGTGACGTTTGCGACAGCAGCACAAGTTCCGAAAAAGCCGGAGCGGGCCTTGAGATAGGCCAAGTCCGTGGAGTTTGACTGTTTGAAGGAGCTCTTGATGGCGCCGAAGAAGGCAGAGTCCTGGTTGTAGGAGTACTCGACTAGGAAGACGTCGGAGAAAGACGCGGACTTGTTGACACAGCCCATGAAGATGAAGGTGATAAGAAAGATGTTGATCACCAAGAAGAGGATGATGAAAAACCTCGGGAGTTTGGATACGGCACCTGCGCAGAACATCGTGATATGAAAAGGTTGGTTGGAGAGTGGTGCTAAGACTTTTGTGGGAAAAGTGATAGGTGCAAGAGTGGTGCTGAGAGATTCTGGAGAGAAAGCATTCAGAGTCCAATCTCGCCCATTTATATACCATCTGGAGCCCTTTACTGTCTCCTGACCATTTCTCAAGAGGTTTATATTTCTGGAACAACCTCGCGTCTCACATGCAAGATCTAATGAACCACAAACCCTATCTCTATTGTAGACAAAGGGGAACAAGGGACATTATAGAGGCTGATACATCGAGTGGAGCTTTAGAGGTTTTCAATAGTGCACGTGTTTGACGGCATAGAGGTGAAAGGGGTTTACAGGCAGGGGTGTCGGGTGATAAGATATGTGTAGATCTGCATCTTCTATGTGAGGTGTGTACAGGCAGACGGTCTACGAAAAAGTGCCCCAACAGGCTATTCATGTTTATTAGATCTTCACATGAATGTAACTGTTTAATGATTACTAGCTACTGTATTAACTACTGATCCTCCAAACCGCTTCTACCCTGAAGAGACTCATGACCCATCACCACATTTCCACTGCCACAATTCAGACGATGAGGCCTCTGAACTGGATCACCTGTGAGGCTGAAACGGTCTCTTTCTGTAAGGTCTTTGAGGTACCCCTGCACCGTCTCTATTCCTTCCCTATATGAAAGTATACAGAAAAGAGAACTTGTTTGTCGGTTCGTATGATTTGTCTCCAATGTGTCGTTTGATAGCGCCCTTGTATTGAGCACCCACTAACCTGGCTGCCCTTAAAGGTCTCACTGTAAAACCCCTAAAAACTGACCCGATGAGCTGATCCATAGTATGGGTGGAAATCCAGATCTTTGGTTAGTCCATCATCCAAATTTGAGCACCCCATCTCTCATATTAAGCCTTTTACAGCCAAAAGTTTCAGGTTTTGTTTTTTTTGATTCTAGGGAAATACATTTCAGCTACTTGAGGCCTATAATAATGCTAAACCCGCACATCGGACTCGGATCTGGCGATTTTTTCTTACTTCTCCGTCTTAAAGTTATAACGCTGAAAAAACCAACAATCTCCGATATAGTGTAGGGGCTATCACATCACGCTCTCATCAAGAGATACTGCTTGAGAACCGTGGAGACCGGGGTTCGATTCCCCGTATCGGAGTGTCTTCTTTTTTTGCTTTCCTTTCTATAAACGAGTTCTGTGGGGCATTTTCATTTTTGGTGAAACACCCTGCTTTGGAATCTGCATCATGTAAGCACCGAGAGAGCTCATCATCGACATACAAACTCAATCAATCACTCACACTCAACCATCAGACGTACACAACACAACCATGGCGGGAGAAACTGATCTAAAGACGCTGCTGAAGTCTGCCAGGCCGATTCTCAATGAAGGCACCTACTTCTTCTGCAACATTCATTTGATGCCCAAGAATGGAGAGAAATGGCCCGACCAGACTTACGCTGCCATTCATGGATTGTTGCCCGTGTCGGTGGCAACTGTACGAGAATCAGAAGGTCTGACGGTGGTTGTTCCCAAGGAAAAGGTCGACGAGTATCTGTCCGACACATCTTTGCCTCCCTTGGAGCACGACTCCAGCTACGAGTGTGCTTGGATCACTCTGACCATTCACTCGTCCTTGGAAGCGGTGGGTCTAACGGCCGCCTTTTCCGCTCAATTGGCCCAGAACAATATCAGTTGCAACGTCATTGCCGGCTTTCACCACGACCATATTTTTGTTGGCAAGCAAGATGCCCAAAGGGCCATGGACGTGCTCTCCCGCTTGGCTGAGCAGTAGTGCTAGAACTTTTCACTTAACAAAAATACCAACTAACTTCCAACTACAATCCCCCGTTATACTCACGCACCCCCAGATTAGGTTGCGATAAAAAAGTTATGCAGGCTAAATTTATTTCAGTCTCCTCTTCACCAAACCCCACCCCGTCGCAACAATGCCCTCCTACGAAGCTCGAGCCAACGTCCACAAGTCCGCCTTTGCCGCCCGAGTGCTCAAGCTCGTGGCCGCCAAGAAAACCAACCTGTGCGCCTCGCTGGACGTGACCACCACCAAGGAGCTCCTTGAGCTCGCCGATAAGGTCGGACCCTACGTCTGCATGATCAAGACCCATATCGACATCATCGACGACTTCACCTACGCCGGCACCGTGCTGCCTCTCAAGGAGCTGGCTCTCAAGCACGGCTTCTTCCTGTTTGAGGACCGAAAGTTCGCCGACATTGGCAACACCGTCAAGCACCAGTACAAGAACGGCATCTACCGAATCGCCGAGTGGTCCGACATCACCAACGCCCACGGAGTTCCTGGCACCGGAATTATTGCTGGACTGCGAGCCGGCGCCGAGGAAACCGTCTCCGAGCAGAAGAAGGAGGACGTTTCCTACTACGAGGCCTCCGAGTACAAGGAGTTCTTGGTTCCTTCTCCCAATGAGAAGCTGGCTCGAGGACTGCTCATGCTGGCCGAGCTGTCTTGCAAGGGCTCTCTGGCTACCGGCGAGTACTCCAAGCAGACCATTGAGCTTGCTCGATCCGACCCCGAGTTTGTGGTTGGTTTCATTGCCCAGAACCGGCCCAAGGGCGACGCCGAGGACTGGCTCATTCTGACTCCTGGCGTGGGTCTCGACGACAAGGGCGACGCTCTGGGACAGCAGTACCGAACCGTGGAGGACGTGATTTCCACCGGAACCGATATCATCATTGTCGGCCGAGGTCTGTACGGCCAGAACCGAGACCCCGTGGAGGAGGCCAAGCGATACCAGAAGGCTGGCTGGGAGGCTTACCAGAAGATTAACTGTTAGAGTGGGGGGTTACCGGGTACGAGTGCGGGGTACGTAATTGACTGTATATATGGAGTGTGTACTTGTAGATGAGTAAGAGTAGACTACAGTATCGTATCGTACCACAGGGGCATCTGACCTGTACGCGTTGAAGTCGAACGTGCGATGCGGCAGAAAGCTGTATATCAAATGACTCGTCGAGTGAGGCTTGTTATTGCTGTCTCGATGAGGTAATTAATATTTGGGCATCATTTCACTTACGAGAGGGGAGTCCAATGTCCGCTACGTACGTCGTACATTCAGTACTTATATAGCCCACTCCCCTCTCTTCCTACAATACTCGATGTACAGTAGCTCTACCCAAGCCTTAAATGATGACCGCACAATCTGACTTCCACGAAGTTGAGAACATGATCTTGAAAAAGCTCAAGGAGGAAAACCCGCGATACTACCGGGACATGTGTCGCAACGTCACCCCCGTCGAAACTCTCTACCTTGAGAAACAGGCCTTTGTGAACAAGGCTTTGGGGCTGAAGTGGGAGATTAGAGAACTGGAACTGGCCATCGAGAGACAAGAGAAACTCAACCTAGAGGCTTTTGAAGACACCGAGTACTTCAAAGCAGCATTGAGAAGCTTCTGTGGGTGGGAGGAGCCTCCTTCTCTCCAGTGAGAGCTATCGTACTACAGTAATTGCCGCTGTATCATTAATCTATTTCTTTCTATCTATGCTGCGCACATCTAATATCCTATGCTGTGATGTACTTGTATGTACGGGTTCCCATATACAAATGCTTATGCTTCAAACGCCTTCATGGGAGGATCGTCTTCCTCGCCAAACCGCAGTCTCATAATCTCAAACACAAACAGCCCAATTGAGGTGGACGGCAGTGCACTGAGAGTCGTCCATCCACAGCCATGATACAGGTATCTTGGCCAACTCAGTCGTAGACCCTTTCTGATGTTGTTGGCTGTAATCAGAGTCTCCACGTAGGCCCGGTAATAGAGATGGATGCCGGGAAAGATTCGGTACCTCATGGTGGTGAAACATCTGATGGAGAAGTTGACGGTTTTGCTCCACCCTCTGCCAAATTTGACAAGAAGAGAATGAGTCCGCGGCAACGTTTCCTCCAGGGTTTCCGATAGTTCCACCATGAGAGGGTTTCGATGATGAATCTGACGCTCATAGCACAGAAACGTCGACTGGAACGGCGAGGCAGGGCTAACCTGATGCTTTACTCGCTCTCCGAGCTTGTTCTGTGTCTTTTGCTCCTTGGATCGGTTCGCTTCCAGCTGTTTTCGGGCATCAATGATGTCCTGGGTATCAAGACGGGTCAGGTAGATGCCCTGCAGCTTTTGGAGAGGGAACTGGACCACATGAAGTGAGATGGTGGCTGCTGCTCCCGCCACCAGAATGCTGAATGGAGCCAGGACCTTGTTGACGATACTTTTGCCATTCTCATCGAAGCCTGTAGGGTGTTCCTTTAGACGGTCTTCATACAGCCATTTGGCATATGATCTATACCATGATCCCTTGACCATTTCAAACGTGGCAAAGAAGACTCCAAAACCCAGGCTCTCCTTCACCACGGATAACGTGAAGCCTGCAAAGACCCCCGGCGCGCCCGTTTGGCGCAGCTTTTCCATTCCATACGACCACATTGAGGGCAGCTGTTTGGTTTTGAGCACCTCTGCGATAGAAGACCGTCTGTAGATGGCATCGATAGGCGCCGCGGCCACTGCCTGGGCTGCTCCGGCCACTGCTCCGGCCAGAAACGTCTGTTTGAACGTGTATCGATGTGGCATGAGTTCGTCAATGATGTATTTGACATGCGAGCTGTCCATTCCCTGGGTATCGTACCATGATTTCCGTAGCAGCAATTGTCGTTGGTGTTCATCTTCAGCTTCCTCCTTTTCTCGATCTTCGTTCGACTTGAACAACGGCAGACACCCCAGGTATGTAGAATACAGCACCAATCCTACTGCCGAGTTTGCCAGCAAGGGCGGCAGCAATTGGTTCGGAATGAAGCCCCATCCGTGCTGTTTGACCGCGTTGGCGATCAGGGCCGGGCTGCTGTGAGTTCTGAAGCTCCAGGGCTTGTCACTGTTGGGCGACAGGGCTCGGGGGAGAGCCAGATAGTCGACTCTGGTGGGCCGAAACAGCTTGACCGGCACCCGGATGTAGAAAGTGAAGAGCTGTGACGCGAGAGCCCGGGTTCCCGCCGTGGTGGCTCCGATCAGACGCGCCGAGCTGGGTCTCCAGGCTTCGTTATTCTCTTCGTGTGGTTCGGTGTATTCCGGAACCTCGGGCAGACCTTGGGTGTGAACATTTGGGGTTCCTGAAGGGGTATTGAAAAGATGGACACCTGGAAATGTGTACCGAATGGTGGTATTTCATTTGATGTCTTGACTTCTGCATATTATCAACTGAGGTGGTGGGTTTTAGACACTTTTGCAATTGGCAGCAGTTCAATATTACTTGAATTTAGTTAGACCCACGTTTGACCGCCGAAATCACCAAAATTACTCACTAAAAGCCTGCTTTCGGACATCTCATCACCCAGCTCATTCCTACAAACCCATTATTCTCCATAATTTGTTGCCACTCAAATTGTGGTCTCGCCCATGATTTTTACAACGTCATCTCATGCATGTGAAGAGGTTGGTAAAGTGTGGTTAATTCGAATAAATGTTTAAAAATTAAAATAAATGCTTAAAAATTCGAATAAAATGCTCAAAAATCAGTTAGTGCTCTCGATACTCCTCAAATATCTGCAGCATTGCTGCTGGAATATGAATCTGCATTTTTCCATCAATTTTTCATGTCATTCTTCCGACCACACGTTTCCAATTTCTATAAGTAGCTAGACCCTGTCGCCCCTCCTACAAAATAACCTTTCCAGCCTACATCTATAACTCCTCCTTATCAAAACCACCTTACCCTACTGCATTATCTCTCGATCATCATCGCCAAAAAAAGACCACCTTTATGAAGATCCGAAAAGCCTTTGTTGCAGGTGAGTACGCTCGTTGGAGTCGCCCCCACAGCCCTCAATTGGCACGCTAACACAGCTTTCTTGGTCCTTTGCGCCCTTGCGGCGTATTTGGGGTTCGCCAAAATCGACATCCAGTACGATAAAGCGGTTCATTTCGCGACATTTTTCGTTCTGACGCTGGTCTTTTACTGGATCTTGGACACTTCGCGACGACGATGCATCAATGCCAGTATACTGGTGTGTACGCTGTTTGGAGGCGTGGGCAGTGAATTTGCCCAGACGTTGTTTCCCCATAGGACGTTTGACCCGATGGATATTTTGGTGAGTGCGAGGACGCAAGCATGAGCGAAGCGAATGCTTGAGTGTGAGCTGGAGAGACTGAGTGATTCGCTCGTACCGAAGTCTTGGAAGAATGAGCAAAGCTGGAGAGAATGAGCCATGTGAATGCTCGAGTCAGTGGTTGAGGGGAATGCAGGGTGCAGAGTCACTACTCAATGACCAATTCAGCATTCTTGAGCGTCAGTCAGTGCCCGAAAGCATGAGCAGAACGAACGCCTGAGACAATGCTTGACTGGTTGACTGCAAGAGTGTCCAGGTGGTTCAGTGATTGTTCGAGTGCTTGACAACTGGAGTGCCAGAGTCATATTTTGATGCTCCCCAGAACTTCAGATTCTTGTCACCTGAGTGCTCGATGGTTCAGTCAATGGTGTGCCCCCCAATATACTAACACAGTGCAATGTGGGAGGATCGCTTGTGGCCGTGTTGCTATGTGCCCTATATCACCAGCGTGAGTATAAGAGTGACGGTTTGGGTGTGTTGGACTTTGTAGAAAAAAGTTCGGGTGCGATTTCAGGTTCTCAGGGTGTTGGCTTGAGTGGTATTGCTGTATCTCGTATTCCTATGCGATACTGGACGGAGATTGGACTGGTTACACACACTCGGTGTAGCCTGCAGGCCCTACATTGAGACTTCCACGGTACCATGACGTCAATGGCTGATACGAGTTGTTCCGTGGACTTGGTCACAATCACGTCGGTGCTTCATCCCAGAAGGATTCCGTTGGGGTTATTGGCGTTCAACACGTCGCCAGTCTTATCTTCGCCTAACCATACCCATTGTATCCAGCCGCTGCACGAGGGTGACAATGAATTGCTTTTCTCTGGCATATTGATTTGTCTCTTTTAGGCAAATGTCATGTTCAAGTGAGACCCCTCTGGCGGAGCAACAAGGGACGGGTGACAGAATACTATGGTGCGAGATTCGCGTTTAACCGCAGGGCGTGGATATTTTTGAGGTCTTTGTTTTGACTGATCCCATTTTTCGAACACAGTAACCCCAGTTATCTCCATGGCCTTAGCGGGTGCGGAAGCGAAGCAGAAGGATCACTTTCCGGTCTCTTCTCTTAACACACTGGTCATGCTCCAAGGTTACCATCTCTCTTGGCTTCAGGGCTTGCTTTTTCTGCCCCCTTGACTTGTGGCACCTTGTTTTAGCACCAGCAGTGCAGTTACTAACGCAGGTATGCTTACCCGAGCTCGTTTGGCACGATACCAGCCGGTGGACGACTCGGCCATTGCGGTGGGACCCGATCCCGAGCCCGATCTCGAGCTTGGAGACATTGCGCCTGTCGACGAGCGATCGCGGGAGTAGGTAATGAGAGTAGCGATGACGTGAGTACCTCTCCCCGCATTCTTTCTTTAGATGTTATTTATGACTTGACGAGCAGTATGTACAGTAACCAGCATGGACAGTAGAATTAGAACCAGTCTCCATGGCAAGTGCCCCACATCAACAGCAGGAAATATTATCCACTAATAAGTCGCTCAGTCGCAGACCCTCTGTGGCCCTCGCCCTTCCGAACTCGCCAATCACACTTGCTTCTGCATCATTGTCTACGCACGTGCGACAAGTTGCAGACGAGACGGAGTCAAAAGCGTCTGGTACGTCCGTCAACAAGCTTAGGTTTGGGCCAGTGAGAAATCGCGGGACGATCCAGATGAGATTGGCAGTGCTGTCGAGAGACGATATTCGTGTTAATAGGTTTGCTCGGTTTGATCGGTTTTACCCGCCACGTGAAGAATATTACCACCACCACCTGTCACGCGATAACCCGATAACACTATCTACCGTGGGCTCCTCCGCCTTTGCAAGGTGCCAACCTTGTGGATCTAATTGGCACGGCACATTGGAGCTTAGCGCTCCGTATCTGCACTGATCGAGGTACGCCGATACCAAGCTTTAGGCCGCGTGCTCTAGTCAAAGAACGTGATTCAGAGAAAGACGTGAAGCCTGAGTAACACAGAAGGAGCAAACACTACGAGTGTCACCCCCAGCCTCCCCGCACAAACCAGACTTCCATGCACATCGTCCTGCGGTTCTTGCTTTTTTGCGAGGCAACCGCATGTCTCCTCGCCATCTCTCATCTGCTCGCATCTTGCCTACTTTGGTTAATTTACCGTTGACGAAACTCTAACCAGGAGGCTAAACGATTTTTTGCGTGGTCACGCTAACAAAAACGTTTCCCCCTATTTTCAGCGTTTACAAAACTTACGCACGGATTAATTGGGAAGCCAGGCGATTTGTAGACGGATTACCGACGATTTCCATTCGCTAAAGAGAGGCTGTCGTCGGCCAAAGTTTTGTTGTATCGCCATGCACACTGCCTAATGTGCCGACGACACCGAAGAGACAAACATTGGCATTGACTCCAGCCTTTCTAACCATGACGAAAGAAAGACAAGGCGCCGGTTTTTCACAACAAGCCTCCGCGAGGTGAAAAATGGAGAAATTCTATTCCCAACTAACTACTGCAGACCAACCTTTACCGTGCGTGTGCCAGAGGCCAATAGAGGGTTCAATTATGATCCTTGACGGGTGGTGGCATGTTTGATCTCGTGTGATCTTTCTCTCTGTTCTCTCGTCGGTTATTCTCATGTGATCGTCTTGTGTTGTGTCGTCTGCGTCCATTCAACTCTTTGAGCTACGTCTCCGAATAGACGATCTACACCGATCCGTAACCGTCTCTTGTCGCTCTCATAGATTAACTCTTTCAGTCGCTCGCAAGCCAATGCCACAAAGTCTATCCCGTACAAAGAAGGACGAACGAGACACCCAAAAGAAAATGGAGCGAGTCTACAGCCTATATATCCAAAGGGGGTGGCTGCCGCAGGGTGGGCATCTTCACCGCCATGCAACACGAGCCCAGTACTCCTCCTGTCATCACCATGGAACTGCCCAACCCGTCGCTGGCCGACCTACAGCATGCCATGGACGACTCGCCTCGGTCTAAAAACCCCAGCCGCAGATACATCACCAGTGATACGCGATCTCTGGAGCTCAGCTCGCTGCCTTTTGATGACCGCTACATCAAGGGCGAGTTTGTGGACCACGCCGATCTGGGTGACAAACCTCAACTGCCTCTGGCTCCAATGCCTTCCGTGTCTCCAGAGTCGTTGATGTTCGACTCATCACGACCATTGACGGCTCACGAGTTTCTCAGAAAGCCTCTGTCGCCCCTGGAGCTTCCGTCAAAACCGTTTTCTCCACTATCTCCGCCTTCGAACCCGCAGTCGCCAGTCTCAAAGCTCAGACACACCTTTCAAAACCAACTACCAATTGCATCGCCCACCTCACAACAGTCCTCCTCATTGGGCATCCAACCGCTGTCGGAAATCGTATACATGGATCTCTACAACTCAGCACCGGCCAGAAAACACGTGGAACAGACCGGAAGACTGCCCCAATGGCTCCAGGAATGCACCTCGCTGCAGTACCTCATTGCGCCCCGAATGGGTCTCAAAGTCATCGACGCCTGGGTCTCGTCCACCCTGACAAACCTCAAGGTGCTCGATATCCACTCTAACGACATCTCCATCTTCCCAGATCACCTGGCCAGACTCTCCGATAGTCTGCTGGTCGTCAATCTGGACGAAAACCCGTGCCTGGACAAGTGGATGAAACGAAACAAGCAGTTTGCAGATTCCTTCAACGCTGCCATTGCCCGAGCATTGTCCCTGCCGAAGAAAAAGGCCCCCAACTCATACTCTACACGACTAGTGGGCACCAACTCATCTTCTTCCGAATCGGAGCAGCAACAGCAGCAGCAGACGAAAACCAGTAACAACATCTTCAAGTCGTTCCGGAAAAAGCGACACTCTACATTCAACATTGAGACTCTCAGCCCACCGTCCTCCGACGACGAAGACGACTTTCTCACGTCGCTGGAACCCGCTCGACCAGCAGCGGCAAACCTCTTCTCTTCTCAATCCGTAGTCTCTGGAGCCTCGTCACATGGCTCGAGAACGTACTGTGAGTCCGTCGAGTCCTCAGGGTCTATGACAGCCATGGTCAAGCCCGTGGAGATTGCAAAGAGTAACATTCTACTGGACTTGTTTCGCGACATTTGGGAATCGACAACCCTGGAAGTTCTGCCAGACGTCAGAGAGCCTCTTTCAGTGTACAGCCACGAGGCCAACGGCGCCGACGCTTCTCTGACCCAGTTTGGAACGGCAGAAATCTCACGACAAAAGGTGCTGGACCTCTACGAACAACTGGTGAACCTCGAGTACACCTACGTGCAACATATGACCGAACTATGTGATGTGAGTATTCGTTGACGACAAATGTGTGTTTTTTTATCACTTACAGAACGGAAAGGAAGGACTACGAAATCCTTCCCTACTAACCCAGTTTATACAGATCTACATCAATGCTTCTGGAAAAGGCAAGCCGCAGGCGGCCAAGGCGACTTTTAGAGACCTGCTTCCTCTGCATAAAATCCACAAGGACGTCATGTTCCCGGGCGTTGAAAAGGCATACACTCGCTACCTTAACAACAAGGACTCCGACTTTGAGCCGCTTCTCAAGGTCTTCAAGAAGAAGGAGTCCATCTACGCCTTCTACTCCTCCTTTGCAAGCAACTATCCCACAATTTACGCTCGAGTGCTGAAATGGGAGGAGAACTTTGCCTATCTCAAGGAGGCCAAGCCCATGAGCTCCATCAACGCTGTTTCTTTCGGCTCCATGGGTGTTGGACGGCCCGTTACTGTCAACGAGGCCAAGAACCAAAAGGCTTCTAAGCGAGAGACTGGTGCCCAGGTCACTGCGGCCTCTTACATGTGCGCGGATTGGATGAAGCTATGTCAGAAGCGGCCCAACCACTCCATGACCAGGCTGTCGGATTACATGCGTCTGCCTCGCCAACACATCCAGGAGGTCAAAAAACTACTAACCCAAATGTCGAGATTTGGAGACCCTTTCCTGACCGAGTGCGCCGAGCTGTGGACCAAGTTTGTGGCCGATCTGGACATTGTCGTCAAAAAGGCCGAGGGCAACTATCTTCTCTACTGCTTCCAGCGTGACTACGGACACTCGTCGCCCATCATCCAGCCCCACAGAGTCTACCAGTTTGACTTTTTGGCTGTTTTACAGAAGAAGACGCTATTTGAGTCTGTCAAGCACAAGGGTGAGGGAGACGCGGTTGTGTACAACCATTACGCGACGCGTGTCAATAACCTGGACCAGGGCTTTCGATACGCCAGCCCTACCTCTGCCATTGTGGATAGTCTTCAAGTCAAGCAGCTCTTTGCTGGAGAAGACATGTTGTCTCACCATTGTGCCACTCATCTGCGGTTGGTCGTTTGTAACGACTGTATGATCATTCTTGACGAGAAGACCCGCCACACTGTCCATAGAGCTCCTCGTTCTCAAGTTAGGGCCACGGCTGTGTGGGATCGGTCTACGCTAATGTTTGATGAGCTAGGAATCGATGAGGAGCCTCTGGCTACTCTGACGCCTGTAACCAAGATCCGGCTGGTGTTTCTCAAGTCACGTGACGTGTGGCATCTGGATGTCGGTTCTGTGTATGGTCTCAAGAAGAAGCGATCTCAGGATGTGGCTGATGTGATTAACGGGGACGAGACTCTTATATCCCCCACCCCTACCGCCTAGATAACTTAAATAGATAGATATGATTCAATGAACAGAGTCAGATAGAGTAGCGCTAATTGGCACTGTAATTGGTAATTACTAGTACAGTACGGCAAATAATTTAATTCGGGGAAAGTGGCCGATTTTGTGTTTCCAACGTTGTTGAGCTCTGTAGGGCCAGTTTCACCAAACGCGCCATTTGCTTTGCGTGCCCAAAATAGAAACGGATAGGAGAGACAGCAGAAGAGTGTTACTCTAGCTGAACGAAATTCGTGTGAGACCAAAAGCAATGTCTTTTCTGCCTTTTCTGCACTTGTTGTACCCTGCTCTATCGGGAATGTAGTATCAGCATCGCCGTGATGGCAGGGATGGTAGGACGTGATTCAGTCGCGATCGGTGTAGATGTACAATTACAAGTACTTTGTACAAAGGCACGTATCTGCGTAGATAGCCTAGCCGTACTTCCAAATTAATCAAACCCCCTGTTTCATTTTGCCGCATCACTCGCTTGCAAAAATCCTGCCTATAATCGCTACTTCCTATCTCTATAGAACCCCGAATCTGGGCCTATAAAAAGTCGGGGGTTCGAATCTGCACAAAGAAAGAGTCAAAAACGAGCCAAAAACAAGCCCATACTCTTTTAATCAGTCTAATCTACCCCAACCCCAATACCAAGCCACCAAGATCGTACCAGGCAGCCCTTACAGTCTGGCCCTGTCTGGCATGCCCTACATGCTGTACCCTGGTTGAACTAAGAGCTGCTCAAGACACAGCGGGTAGAGCTTGGAATGTAGAAACCGAGACTTTGATTTTTGAGTGTTCCCCAACGGGAAATACCTCCTCATTACAGTACACGCACTTTCTGCTAGTTTCTGGTGCGCTGAGAGCAGCTGAAACACAAGGTTGGTTTCACCCTCCTGCGATACTGCGCTATCAGATCCCTGCGGGAGCTGAACCATAACAAAGCGGAGACTTGGTCACAATAATCGAAGGCCATAATAATTGAAAGCAACGGCATCGTCGGCGCCCACTATTGCTAAAAATAACCCCCAATGCCGTTTGTCACACTCTGACAGGTTACATCTTTCCCGCCCGGAAGATCGACAGTCGCGTGAACCGTAATTAGGGGGTGATCTCAGGCTACATTTTTTCACGATGGTTGCCAAAGACTTGCTTTTGTGGCCGTTACAAGGACAAGTCCAGCCAGTACAAGGGACTCTGACCCTGTAAAAAAAAGACTGGGGAATACCCCCCCCGTTGGTGTTGCCTAACTCTATGCTTTTTCTGTGCGAGAGAGCATAACGCACAACATTGGCGTATGCAGATCATAAGCTTATGATGAGGCATGGTCCAGGAAAAGAGGTGCCTAGAATAGATCCTTACGGGGTAGATGAAACAGAGCTGACTTAATCAGCCTACGCGGAATACCGGCTAGTACTAAAATCTCCACTTCCCATCTTGATTCCTCTCGCCCTGCCCCGCAAAATGGTCACCTCAAAAACCACCCCCCTGAGAAACGAAAAACCTAATCACGAAGCGGGAACAGGGGATCGGCTCTAGGAGAGTGCGGGAAAGCATCAGGGGGTCGACAACTGTAGCCCTAGAAAGCCGATCTTCGCTACGAACAGACACGACCCATGCTAATAGATCTACGGTGGGATCTATCATAATTAGTACCCCGCCATCACAAACGTATAGATCGACTTCCCCAGGGTAAGATGGGCCATACCCTGCATCGTACGTCGTCCAATCTACCATCACGAGATAATAATCACGTCGAAATGCTCACCCAAATCACGTCAAACACGTAAACACGATGAAACAAGCAGCCAGGGTAACAGCGCGGAGCTAACAAGGGCTGCTCTCCATTTTCCGTGCATCGTCAAAGAAGCACATGTCTTGTAACCTCGAACCTAACGCTACTAACCGCATCAACCCTACCTGCCGCGGGTCCCAAATTACCCTCTTTGGTATAGTGTCTCCGCGGCCCACCAGTAGTCTCATCTTGAACACATGTAGAGGGTGTCGCTCGTTGTCACATCGACATTAGCGACATGTCACCTCGTACTCCACACTGTCAGATCGTACTCCACTGTCAGATCGTACTGTCAGACTACAAGTATGTACGCCGATCTAGCACGCTAGCTATTACTGCACGATCTGGCATTTCACACCCCTTAATGTCAGACCACTTAACTGCACCCCTATTCACCCCTCGCGTAAACGATATTATTCTAGTTAAGCAAAAAGCCTAGCGCCAATCGCCATCTCGGTATAATTATTTTTTGTAGAAGCAAGGTTAAACGCCTTCTGCACAAGGCCCACACACGAAAAAAGGTGCGTCACTACACGTCTCGCTTGTCTCACCACTGTCAACCCTGCAAAACTCTGAGCATTACACCAGTTTCAAGCCGGCCCGAAAATGCAAAGTCAAGGAGAATATTATCAGAATAGGGAACCGCTAGTGAGAGGGTGGAATGTACCCGTACCAAACTGAGAAGAGAGAACGCCGCATCGCAGCCAGACAAAGACCCCAACGTTGTTCTTTGGCACTGAGTCTCTCTGTCCCATGAACATATAAGTAGACGGCCCTCTCTCAGCTGTGATACCTCTCGTCGTCCACATTAATATCCCACCCACCCTCGTCACTCTTTTAACGAACTAATCACAGAACAGCCATGAAGTTCTCCAACACACTCATTATGGCGGTCGCCGCTTCCATGCCCGTCTCTGCCACCTTTGGATTCAAGTGGCCACACAAGGACAAGTGGAACAACATCGATGAGGACTGCGAGGATGACTTCTCTCCTCCTCCTCCTCCCGTCCCCCAGCCCCAGGAGGAGGACTGCGAAGACTTCCCTCCCATCGTCCCTGTGCGACCTCCTCCCCCTTCCCCCTGGGAGGACTGTGACACCACCACCACCATCCCAATCCGTCCCAAGCCCACCCCTCCTTCGCCTTGGGAGGATTGCGACACCACCACCCCCGTCGCTCCCAAGACTACCATCCCCTTCATCCCCGAGCGGCCCCAGGAAGCCACCTCCACCGTCCCTGTGATTCCCCAGATCAAGACAAACAGCATCAAGACCTCTTCGCCTGTGCCTTCCAGCACTGCTCCCGTCGAGTCCAAGCCTGTGCCTTCTAGCACTGCTCCTGCTTCTTCTCCTGTCGAGTCCAAGCCCGTGCCCTCCAGCACTGCTCCTGCTTCCTCTCCTGTCGAGTCCAAGCCTGCTCCTTCTAGCACTGCTCCCGTCGAGTCCAAGCCTGTGCCTTCCAGCACTGCTCCCGCTTCTTCTCCCGTCGAGTCCAAGCCTGTGCCCTCCAGCACTGCTCCCGCTTCTTCTGCCGTCGAGTCCAAGCCTGTGCCCTCCAGCACTGTCCCCAAGCATGTTGTTTACACCACCGCCCTCACCACCGTGCTCACAACCATTCCTTGCACCACCGGTGGCCCTCCCTCTACTGTCTGGGAGACTGTTCCTTGCACCGAGTGCGAGGCTCCCGAGACTTCCGAGGTCCCCAAGACCGAGTCCCCCAAGACTTCTGAGACTTCCGAGACTCCCCGGTCTGAGACTTCCGAGACTCCCCAGTCTGAGACTCCCAAGTCTTCCGAGGCCCCTAAGACCACCGAGACCCCCAAGTCTGAGCTCCCCAAGAGCTCTGAGGTCCCCAAGCCTTCTGTTCCCGTGAACGGAACCACCCCCGTGGTCTACACCACTGTTTTCACAACCGTTCCCTGCACCACTGGCGGACCCCCCTCCACCGTGTGGAAGACTGTCCCCTGCACCGAGTGCGAGGCTCCCCACGTGACCACTGAGGTTGTCGAAAAGCCCTCTTCCACCCCCGTCGAGGCCCCCTCCACTGCCCCCGTTGTTCCCAAGCCCTCTGATGAGGAGAAGGAGCACAAGCCTACCACTGAGGTTCCTGCCGCTCCTCAGTCTACCGGAGAGGTTCCTAAGCCTTCCCCCGAGACCCCCGAGGTTCCCGAGACTACCGGAGAGGCCCCTAAGCCTAGTCCTGAGACCCCCGCTCCTTCTCCTGAGGCACCTGCTCCTTCTCCTGAGGCTCCTGAGGTCTCCTCTCCTTCTCCTGAGGCACCTGCTCCTTCTCCCGAGACCCCTGAGGTCCCCGCTCCTTCTCCTGAGGCACCTGCTCCCTCTCCCGAGGCTCCCGCTCCTTCTCCCGAGGCCCCTGAGGTCCCCGCTCCTTCTCCTGAGGCACCTGCTCCCTCTCCCGAGGCTCCCGCTCCTTCTCCCGAGTCCCCCGCTCCTTCTCCCGAGTCCCCCGCTCCTTCTCCCGAGGCCCCTGAGGTCCCTGCTCCCTCTCCTGAGGCCCCTAAGCCTTCCCCCGAGACTCCTGAGGCTCCTGCTCCTTCTGGCGAGGCCCCTGCTCCTTCCGGAGAGGCCCCCAAGCCCTCCCCCGAGGCTCCTACTGGAGGCGTTGAGGTCCCCACGACCACTCTGTCCCCCGTTATTTCCATCCCCCCTCATGCTGGTGGAAGCGACATTCCCGAGCAGCCCGTCCAGGTTCCCACTGGATCTGCTCCCCCCGTCCAGGCTAACGGCGCCAACAAGATGGCTGTCCCCGCCCTTGCATTCGCCTGTGTCTTTGCCTGTCTCCTGTAATCCCCCTAACCATGTAATGAATTTTAACTGTCCAATCTTCGAATTTAGTAGCGTGTGGTATCTCGTTCTGACACCAAAGCTGTGGTGTCTGATAACAAGTGTTGTGTTCATGCCCTGTCACAGAGTATCTAGGGGTATTGGTCGAAGAGTGTATGCTGCACACATCGTCGGCTAGCTACTTCAAGTTTGCAAATTGTAGCCTGGAAGGGTATCATAGTGTTGCATTTGTGTTCGTGTCTGTGTCAGTATCCGTGTCTGTGTCAGTGTCAGTGTCAGTGTCAGTGTCAGTATCCAAGTCCGTGTCTGTGTAACCGATTGCACTCATGTTTGCTGGGGTCTGTCGTTCTACCGGCAACTCGAAAGATGGCGGAAGAAGAGGCCGTTAAAACAATCAGATGTTGTTTCCCCTGAGTCGTAACGATGCCGTGTGCATGTTAAGAAGAAACGGGGTGTGTTGTGAATTCTAGACATGTAACCTTAAATTCAAAACGAAGAAGAGTTGTATGTCTTTATAACGCCACACGAAGGCTGTAGCAATGCTCAAACAACACTTCACTCAAATTCACCATCCAATATTTGATATATACCCAAAAATTCCTCTCTTCAACCAACTGGACAAGAAAAAGTCACAGCTTTCCGTCATCCCCACACATGTCACGATGCATCTGCAGTGGGCGAGGTGTGCTGCATTATCATGCAGGAGATATATTCGGCATGAACCCTATTTACACTTAAAAGCGGTCGTGACTAAAAATACGAGGCTCGTCGAACACAGCTACAACACAACTTGGATATTGATAAATAACTATAGCTAGCTTCCACTAATTGGCAGAACCGTATCTTCAAGCTTCATCGGAATCATCGAGATCGTCAACCCTGGCTCGTTTGATCTGCCTCAACTCATTCTCGTCATCTTCATTATGATGAATAGCGGGAAACTCCTCAGACATGGAAAGGGATCTTTCGTCATCAGAGGGGCTGCGTCGTCTCTTGAGTGCCCATTCTCGCTTCGTCTTGGCACGAGAACGACCACGGGAGGCAGTTCTGGAAGAGCTGGCACCCTCGGTCGAGACAGGAGCTTTCCCAGAAGAGCGTGATTGGGCTCGGTTGCGGGTGCGTCTGGTTTTCTCGGTCACAGCTAATTTCGCCTTAGTCTTGGCCTTTTCAGCCACAGGACTCTTCCCGCCACGACCCTTGGATTTCCTCGACTTGCCTTTGACAAGACCCCGCGAAATAATCTCGTTGTTTTCATCCAAAACGTAGCCCTGTGCCTCCATGTTCTTGCGGTACCGATCTGTCTTGATCAACTCGGAGAAGTCGCAGTAGGTTTCTCTGCCAGTCGGCTCGTCTTCCGACTGCTCCTCTACCGGCTGCTCCTGTTCCTGTTCCTCCTGTTCCTGTTCCTGTTCCTCCTCCTTCTCATCCTCCTCCTCACCTTCCTCCTCACCCTCCTCCTCACCCTCCTCATCATCCTCCTCCTCTTCATCTGCCTCCCTCGCCTCCTGTTCTCGGGCCAAGAACTCTTGTAGCGGAAGCCCTGATTCCAGCCACAGCGCATGTCTTGCCATGTTTTGCCTGTATCTCTCTGTCTTTTTCAGCTTTTGGAAATCGATTCCGTATCTGGGATCAGTCGGAATTCCGTTCTCATCGAGCTCAATTCCATTCTCATCCACCTCCATTCCCGGCTCGTCTCCGTCCTCTTCCTCTTCCTCCTCTTCCTCTTGCTGGTCAGACTCAACTCGTGTCTTCTCATCGTCGTCTTCCTCTTCCTCCTCCTCCTCTTCATCCTCTTCATCCTCTTCATCCTCGACTTCCTCGTCTCCCTCTTCCTCCACCTCATCCACCTCATCCTCCTGTTCGTCCTCTTCGTCGCCGCTCGAAATCACGATCTCAACTCGCTCCTTGGCAGCAGCCTTTTGTGCCTTTCTCTCACGCTTTTCCTCGGCCTTTCTCTTTCGAAGTCGCTTCTGCTCGGCCCGTTCCTCCTCGGCCCGTTTCGCTTGAGCCTCCTCCCGTTTTGCGCGAGCATGAGCACGGATCTCCTCCACTCGTCTTTCCCGTACCGCCTTTTCTTCGGCCTTCTTTTCCTCGGCCTTCTTTTCTTCGAGAGCCCGTTTATTCTCCGTCTTTTCTTCCAACCGTCTCAGTCCTTGAACTTCTTTGGCCTCAGCTTCAGACAGAGCTTGCGCCTCGGCTTTCAAACTGGCTGCGGGCCTGGTCCTTCGGGCTGATTTGGCCCACTCCGCCTTGAGTCTGGCAGCGATAGCTTCCTCCGCTTCCGCCACAGAGGGAGGGAGCTTCTTAGCACCCTTAGACTGCTCGTTCTCGTTGTCTGATCTGGCAGTTGCAAATTTCCCGTTAGCAGGAGCCTCCGCAGCTTCTGCTTGGTCCTCGGTGACTGACTCCGACGAGGATGCACCTAGTATCGTAGGTGCATCAATGGGCTGCTCGAGTCCTATAGCCTGCTCTGGCTCCTTTGACTTCTCTGGCTCCTCAGACTTCTCAGGCAGCTCGAGCTTCCCAGGCTCCCCCTTCTTTTCCTCCCCCTTCTCCTCTTTCTCCTCCCTCCCCTCCTCCTTCTCCTCCTTCCTCTCCTTCTCCTTCTCCTGCACAATTGGCTCGTCCTGCTCAACAGGCTCGTCCTGCACAATTGGCTCCTCGTTCTGCTCCAGATCGCCAGGTTCCGCTGCCATCTCTGGCGATGGTTCCCGGGGATCGTCCAAGTCCTCGACAGCAGGTCCGCTCCACAACTGGATCCGCCCTGACTGACAGGCAGGAAGATTTTGTTCCTGAGTTGCGGACACTGGAGCTACCTGACGGACGCCAAACGGTTTCTGGACCACAATGGCCTTCCGGGGAAGAATTGATGATCTGGGCGGCAAAGCCGAGGACTCGGATGCTTTAGGCAACAATTCCGACGAAATCTCTTCGATTCGGGGGCTCGCCGAAGCAGGAGCCTGGGCTACCGGTGCCAGCAAATCTGGACGGATTGCCGTTTGTGGCGTAGATGTCCTATTGGGCTCCTCCAAGGTGGGCTTCTCCAATGCGGGCTCGGTGATTTCCTCGATTCGAGACTCGCTCATTTCCACCGCGGGTTCTTGGGTCATGACAACAGTCTCACTCTGGAACGTCTCCTGAGTGACCACCCCATTGTCGTTGGTAAAATGGACGGCTTCGCGTCGAATCGTCACGACGGCGTCCTTGTCGGTGTCGTTGGTTGTGGCGGATGTCGTGACGGCCTTCGCTTCATGATCATGATCAGAATGCGAATCTTCATCGAACACAAACAGCTCGGTGACCTTATCGTCCTTCTTGGCCAAAGGAGACTGAAGTGGTGGGGCGAGGTTTTCGAGGGCGGCGAGGTTGGTGGTTCCAAACGGAGGCACGGACGACGTGCTGGCATTACCAGTGTCGTCGTCTTCGTCGTTCCAATTGCGATACATGGTGGTGGGTGGTGGTGGGTAGTTAGTGTGTGTGGTAGCGTGTGTTTGTGGTACAAGCACACGTACTTGTAGCGTGTGTGGTGTGGCTGTGACAACTGTGTGGCCTTTTTGGTGAGGCAGCTTTTGCTTGTGTCTGTGTGGATACGCGTACGTGGCAAGATTGCTTCGACGTGGAAATACCGGCGAGATGTTTTTGTGCGCTGGGAAAGCTCAATGGCTTTGTTCTGGTGAGTCCAAGTGTGGTGGTGTTCGCGTATAGTCAGGTTCATGTTCCAACCACACGCAGCCAAAGTGGAGGTGCATGACGGACGTTCCCACACACGTTCCCGAAACACGAAATTGGAACTATACGGTGATGACGGTAATTACTGTGCAATTGTACGAGTACTTGTACTGTGATTAGCTAAAGACTGAATTGGATGGTGATGACAAATATAAGTGTCCAACAGTCGGTTGCAGCCTCAAGACTTGAACTGACTCAATTACCCCAGCCACACGCCTTTAAGAAGGCTCGAAACGATTGGCTGAATAGAGAGCTGAACTTGGATGAACGTGAAACCAGCCCGAGTGGCAAAAAGCAGCCTGAGAATAGGTCCAAGTGCAACCTTCTCAATGATGAAAGCGGTATCGTCTGACACACCCCCGCCTTGAAATGTCATCAGGGGCATTGATTGGTTTGTAAGGTCCTCGTAGACATGCTCAATTGAGCGGTTTTGAGACAATGTATCAGATAGTCACTACGACTTGGCGACAGACTACGAAACATGGTCGCTTATACCCGCTGTATAATCGTCCACTTATTTTAATTCAATTTATATTTTAATTCATTTTACTTTAACCTGCACCCTCATAAACTCCACTGTTCGGCTCCCACCAAACACCCAAAAGCTGCCCGTACAAATCTACGAGTACACAACAGGGTAACGTTAGGAAACCGGCATTGCGTTGAGAAACCGGCCCTGCGACAACTGCGAGACGCGTCGGGATGCACCCATTATCGATGCGTTTCTTGTGCGTTACCGGCATGAGCTTTTGCGACTTTTTCAGCCGTGCCCAAGGACAGACATACAGCATGTTTATGACCAACTCCAAAACGGTATGGTTACAAGGACCTCAGAGTTTCAGGGTCGAACGATAAAAGTTTGCAGACAAGAATTGGCTGATCTTCGTGTTTAGCCATGCTCTCTGGAGGTCACGTAACCAATTCTCTCGAAGTACATGGTGGCCACGTTCCCCACTCCAGTATGTACTATCTTAGACCGAGGCTGTAGCCCACCCCAGACTGCGTGGAGACGAAAAAAGAGGGTCTGGCGCGGAAAGGTAAAACCTTGTGGGGGAGGCTGGGCTGGGAGACTAAGGAGAGGAGAAACGCCTTGATATACGTCTTATGGTGGCGGTGGCGAGACGGAGAAGGTGGCAATGTAGTCATGCGATCCTGGAGAGTAGATTCCGCTTATCACGTGATCGCCAGCTCCATTTCTGGCACTCTCAAAACGCCGATATCGGCACCCCCGTCCAATCACAATTGACCATTTACCAATTTTCACCAAAGCCTAATGGTGACTAAACCGTGCTGCACAATCTACTTTTTTGAACCACCGATCCCAGCTGTCTAGTTACACAATGATTCGAGCACGAAAGTGAGTGATTGGAATGGGATGAAAACGGCAAATGACGATAAATGCGATAAATGGCGACAAGCACGTGAAACTAACCCAGCTACGCTACAAAGGCGCACACTTTGAACAAGTTCTCCAAGATCATCACGGAGCCCAAGTCGCAGGGAGCCTCGCAGGCCATGCTGTACGCTTGTGGTTTCAACGAGGCCGATTTGGGCAAGCCCCAGGTCGGTGTCGCCTCCGTCTGGTGGTCCGGAAACCCCTGCAACATGCATCTGCTGGACCTCAACTTCAAGGTCAAGGAGGGCATTGAGAAGCACAACCTCAAGGCCATGCAGTTCAACACCATTGGTGTGTCTGACGGTATCTCCATGGGAACCAAGGGCATGCGATACTCTCTGCAGTCTCGAGACATGATTGCCGACTCCATTGAGACCCTGATGATGGCCCAGCACTACGATGCCAACATCTCCATCCCCGGATGTGACAAGAACATGCCCGGTGTTCTCATGGCCATGGGCCGAGTCAACCGACCCTCCATCATGCTCTACGGAGGAACCATCCACCCCGGTAAGGCCGAGACCCGAGGAGGCGAGGAAATTGATATCGTTTCCGCCTTCCAGGCCTACGGTCAGTACATTGCTGGCGGTATCTCTGAGACCGAGCGAGCTGATGTCATTCGACACGCCTGCCCCGGTCAGGGAGCCTGTGGAGGTATGTACACCGCCAACACCATGGCTTCTGCCGCCGAGGTGCTTGGTATGACTCTTCCCGGTTCTTCTTCCGCTCCTGCCATCTCCAAGGAGAAGCTGGCTGAGTGCGAGGCTCTTGGACCCGCCATCAACAAGCTGCTCGAGATGGACCTCAAGCCCAAGGATATCATGACCCGAGTGGCCTTTGAGAACGCCATTGCCTATATCATTGCCACCGGAGGCTCCACCAACGCCGTTCTGCATCTGCTGGCCATTGCCCACACCGTTGGCGTTCCTCTGACCATCGACGACTTCCAGCGAATCTCCAACAACACTCCTCTGCTGGCCGACTTCAAGCCCTCCGGCGCCCACGTCATGGCCGATCTGCAGAAGTGGGGAGGAACCCCCGCCGTCATCAAGATGCTCATCGAGCAGGGCTTCATCGACGGCTCTCCCATGACCTGTACTGGAGAGACTCTCAAGGACACCGTCGCCAAGTACCCCTCTCTCCCCAAGGAGCAGGACATTTTCGCCTCTGTCGACGCTCCCCTCAAGCCCTCTGGCCATCTGCAGATTCTCAAGGGAACCCTGGCTCCCGGAGGATCCGTCGGAAAGATCACCGGAAAGGAGGGAACCTTCTTTAAGGGCACTGCCCGGTGCTTCGACGAGGAGGACCTCTTCATCGAGGCTCTGGAGAAGGGCGAGATCAAGAAGGGAGAGAAGACCTGTGTCATCATCCGATACGAGGGCCCCAAGGGAGGACCCGGTATGCCCGAGATGCTCAAGCCCTCTTCTGCTCTCATGGGCTACGGTCTGGGCAAGGACGTTGCTCTGCTGACTGACGGCCGATTCTCCGGAGGATCCCACGGTTTCCTCATTGGTCACATTGTCCCCGAGGCTTACGAGGGAGGCCCCATTGGTCTTGTTCAGGACGGTGATGAGATCATCATTGACGCCGACAACAACATCATCGACCTGCTTGTCGACGAGAAGACCATGGCCGAGCGAAAGGCCAAGTGGACTCCTCCTGCTCCCCGATACACCAGCGGAACTCTGCACAAGTACTCCAAGCTTGTGTCCGACGCCTCCACTGGATGTATCACTGACGCCTAAGTTGTACCGGGTACAACGAAACTAATAATCACAGAGAACTAATCGACCGAACTCGAGTTCTCGGGGCAAACATCGAGAGAATTCGAGCCCCACTAAAATAACAAAATGCACGATTGATATGGTTAGACGTACTGTAGGAGATTTTGGCGAGTAGAATGATACCTTGTAAGGGTGTGTTGGAGTTGGAGATGGTTTAGACATTGGCAGATTTGTATTAAAACACCATATTGAGGTGAGGTTTCTAGGGAGAGTCTCAAAACCGGTTATAGAGATCTTGGAAGAGTACGAGAACTTGTAAATGAGTTTTAGCCGCCATTAGGTGTAGAATGATGGTTTCTATGTACTTCATAAAAACCTCTTACGTCCAATCAATAAATTCCCTTCTCATCTCGCTACAATCTCTGTCATGCACGATGAAAGCTTAAATGAATTCTGGCATGCATTTTTCAAAATCTCCAATTTTTCGTCAACTTTCAACGCCATGACAGAACTAATTGCGGCAGGAGGAAACATCCACGGAAACTCATCTGACTACAAAGATGGAGTGCTGGTGTTCGGAGTTGGTCGAGCTCTCGCTTTCTGGGAGCCCAAGCAGGCCAAAAACATCTCCAATCTGCTGACTGGACATTTGGATAATGTGACAGCCGTGCAATTTGGCGAAGATATGCTGCTTTCAGGAGCTGTGGATGGCCAGGTGCTGGTGTGGAAGAAGCAGGGCGAAAGCTGGGCTGTGACGCAGACTCTGAAGGACCACAATCGAGCCGTTGGTGACATCGCCGTGAAAGGAGACATTGTGGCTACTGCCTCTTCAGATGGATCTGTGTGTGTCTACCGGGTCAAGGAGGAGCTTGAGCTGGTTCAGAAGCTGGAGGAAGGTCCTCGATTCATGCCTCTTTGTCTGGGCATGACTGCTCATGAAGGCAAGCAGATTCTGGCTGTGGGAGGAACCTCCAAGTTGGTGTTCATCTACGTCATGGGAGACTCTGAGTTTTCTCTGGAGGCTTCATTGAAGGGTCATGAAGACTGGATCCGGTCCCTGGACTTTACTATTGACGAGGGAGACTTTCTGCTTGCTTCTGCTTCTCAGGACAAGTACATTCGTCTATGGAGATTGCATTTTGGAGAAGGAGTGGCCAACCGACGAACCGCAGATATCACAGACCCCTTTCTCACATCGCCGCTGCTTTCAAACAAGGAATACACGTTTGAAGTGGCCGGTACTCGGGCCACATTCTCGTTTGAAGCTCTGGTTATGGGTCATGACGATTGGGTGTATCAGGTTCGATGGAATGGTCTGAGACTGTTGTCTGCCTCAGCTGACACTTCTCTGATGATGTGGCAGCCCGATCTGAGCTCGGGAGTGTGGACTGCAGACGCTCGTCTGGGAGAAATCACCGTCAAGGGTGCCACCACAGCTACTGGATCCAGTGGAGGCTTCATGACCTGTTTGTGGCTCGACGACGACTACGTGGCTACGATTGGAAAGACCGGTTCGTGGCGACTGTGGAGGGGAGACGACAAGTGGACTTCGGCTACTTCCATCACTGGTCATTTCAAAGAAGCCACCGATGTGTGTTGGGCCAAGGATGGATCTTATCTGTTGACTGCTTCTCACGATCAGACTACACGAATATTTGCACCTATCGAGGGAATATGGCGAGAAGTCACACGGCCTCAGATCCACGGCTACGATATGATTTGCGTGGCTTCAATTGACGGAGACACGTTTGTGTCTGGAGCAGACGAGAAGATTCTGCGAACCTTTACCAAGCCTCGAGGAGTCGCTGAGCTGTTTGAGAAGCTCTGTAACATTTCTTCTGGAGACGCTCTGCCTGAGTCTGCTTCTATGCCTGCTCTGGGTCTCTCAAACAAGGCTGTTTCTCAAGACGAAGAGCCCGAAGAGGGTCAGGAACGAGAAGACACCGTCATGGATGCCAGCTCAAACATCCTCCAGGTCATAGCCGATCTCAAAACAGCTCCTTTGGAGGAACATCTGCAACGACGAACTCTGTGGCCCGAAGTGGACAAGCTGTACGGTCATGGATACGAGATCACGTGTGTTTCTTCCAGTCTAGACTCGTCTGTTATTGCTACGGCCTGTCGAGCCAACTCTGCCAAACACGCTGTCATCAGACTGTACGAAACCAAGACCTGGCAGGAGCTGACCAACCCGCTGGAGTACCATCAACTGACAGTTACTCGAACCCGGTTTTCGCCCGACGACAAGTACTTGCTATCTGTGTCACGTGACCGAAACTGGGCTGTCTGGGAGAAAAATGCTGGCGACAACAACTACACACTCTTTTCCACCCAGGAGAAGTCGCCGAATGGCCACAACCGAATCATTTGGGATTGCGCATGGGCTCCTCTGGAGTTTGGCAACCGGGTGTTTGTCACCGCTTCTAGAGATAAGTCTCTGAGAGTCTGGCAGGAGAAGGAGGAGGGAGTTTGGGAGACTGTTGGCACCGAGAAGTTCCCTGATGCTGTTACGGCTTGTGACGTGCTTCCTGAGATGGAACAGGGCAGTTTGAAGATCATTGTGGGTCTGGACAACGGTGAGGTTTATCTGGTGACCGTCACGAAGGAGTTCCAGATCACAAGCACGAAACAGACTCTTCATTGCGACAAGAGAATCAACCGTATCTCGTGGCGGCCCGAGTCCAACAAGAGATACGCTCTTGCTTCCGCAGACAAGTCTGTTCGAATTGCCTGTATTGAGTGAACGGGATGATACATGCACACAATCGATATAATTATACACAATCGGAATTATAGATCCTTCAAATGATGTATAGGTTGTAGCTATGGCAACTGTTATAGGCTGGTAGCAATCAAAGCAAAGAATACGACCAATAGCTTTAAAATCCTCTTCAGAGCACTTCGGGTTGCCAAGGCGACAAAACTTGGTGGCATGTATTCCGCATTTATTAATTTATTAATTGTTTCTCAATTTTCTCGATATATTCCAATTTTTTAATTTAGGCAAAATTCAATTTAAACAATTCAAACACTGCAGAAAACGCCACTGACCGGTCAGTGCAGGAGCTAACCCCACATTTTATCGAATGGTTTTTTGTGCCAAAATTTCTGCTAAAAAAAGTCGACCTTAATTGCTTGCTCAGAAAGTAGAAGACTTATTTGTAGTCCAACTGCTTAGTTGATCACGTGACAGCAACCAAATCCACAAACACGTGCCCTGAATCACAGAGAGTGTTCCAGAGCAATTCACGTGACCAACCTTGTGGTCTCTCAGTGCATATAATCGTGCATATTGCCATCCATTGCCCAGATCATAAATTTTGTTACCAACAAACACACACACAACAATGTTGCGACTAGCGAAACGACAATTGTACAGAAACTACAGCAGTGCTGCGTCGTCGGCACCTGTTCAGCTCACAAACGTGCTCAAAGACTCGCCTTCGCCTTACCTCCAGGCTCACAAAAACAACCCTGTGGCGTGGCAAGAATGGAACAAGGATACTCTGGAGCTTGCTCGACAGGCCAACAAGCCTCTATTTCTCTCAATTGGCTACAACTCGTGTCACTGGTGCCATGTGATGAACGACGAGTCTTTCAACAACGCCGCCATCGCTGAGAAACTCAACAAGAACTTCATTCCCGTCAAGGTGGATCGAGAAGAGCGTCCCGATCTGGACTCCATCTACCAGATGTATCAGCAGGTGAGCGCTGGAGCCGGTGGCTGGCCTCTCAACGTGTTTGTGCTGCCAGAAACCCTGGAACCCATCTACGGAGGCACCTACTGGGAGGGTCCTGAGACTGAGAAGAAACGGCTGACTGAAAAAGGGGAGCCTGTGAACAAGACCAGGGAGGAGGTTGTGGACGAGAAGCCCCAGTCAGCTGCCAAGTTCAGCGATGTGCTCGATCGAGTGGGACACGTGTGGAATGCCGATCCTCAGTGGTGTATTGATGCTGGCAAGGATACCGGAGACAAGTTGAAGAACCTGCTTCAATTGCACACTGTGGGGGACCCTCTTACCGATGCTCCCTTTGACGAGGCAATGTATGAAGACACTCGGGAGCATTTCGAGGCTGTTTACGACGCTCGAAACGGTGGTTTTGGAACCGCTCCCAAGTTCCCTTGTGCTTACCAACTGTCTTTCATGCTGAACCACCCCGAAATGCAAAAAGATACCAACATGCCCACCGATCTGCCCCATATGGCTCTCCATACCCTTGCCAAGATTGCGGTTGGCGGAATTAAGGACCAGGTTGGCAACGGAGTGGCTCGATACTCCGTCTCTGCCGATTGGGTGCTCCCTCACTTTGAGAAGATGCTCTACGATCAGGCGCTTCTTCTCGAGGCCTATTGTGATGCCTACAACTGGGTGCAGATCCACGACGAGCCCCATGACCGATACTCCTATGTGGTCGACATGATCAAGGATCTGACCACTTATCTCACCTCTGGTGACATTGTTGCCCCCAAGGGATTTTACGCCGGTGTTGATGCTGATTCCAAGGCTGAAGATGGAGGAAAGATGATCGAGGGAGGATACTACCTGTGGACCGCTGCTCAGTTCAACAAGGCTCTGCAGTCCATGAAGGACCCCATGGCTCGAGATATGGCTGCTGCCTACTATGACATTCAGGATATGGGCAACGTCACCTCTGACCAGGACCTGCACAACGAGCTGTGGTTCCAGAACGTGCTGGCTCCCAACTACTCGTACGAGAAGCTGGGCCAGACGTTTGGAAAGAAGCCCAACCAGGTGGAGGACACCATCAAGGAGGCCAAGGCTCTTCTGCGAAAGTACAGAGAGGAGAACCGGGTTGCTCCCGAGGTGGACTCCAAGATTGTCACTGCCTGGAACGGTCTGGCTATTGGAGCTCTTGCCAAGGCCAGTGTGATTCTCAAGGACATTGATCCCGAGCTGGCTGAAACTGCTCTGGCCAAGGCCATGTCTTCTGCCGACTTCATTCTCGAGGAGCACGTTCGAGACAACCATGGAGTTCGAGATCTGGCCCGATTCTCGTCCAATGGAGTTCTTTCTACCTCTGAGGGCACCGACGCCGACTTTGCATTCCTCATTTCCGGTCTTCTGAACCTCTACGACGTTACTGGCGACCAAAAGTACCTGGAGAACGCTTCCAGCTTGCAGGACTCCATGATCATCAAAATGTACGACACCGAGCATGGAGGCTTTTACGCCGTATCCACCGAGGTGGCTGACGAGCTGCTGTTCCGACCCAAGACAACCTTTGATGCCTCTGAGCCTTCTCCTAATGGAGTTGCTCTGACCAACCTGCAGCGTCTCCAGCGACACGGTATTGATGCCACCAACGTGGGACGTCCTTACGAGGGCTACGAGGGCGGTATTATCGGAGCTTTCAAGGAGGACATTCGAGCCCAGCCCTGGAGTTATACCACCTTTTTGGTTTAGCCTTGTACTGTATATACGATGTGATATATGTCGATGATGTATGTAAGGAAAGAGCAATAACTGATAGATGTTGTCTATGAAAAAGCCATGCAATAACTATAGACCCTGACAAGAACATGACAGTTGGACAATTGGACCATTCTTGTATGTAATCAAATCATGGACTGACTGTTTTATCATGTTGATGGAGTGCCGAGGTTTTTTGATTAGTTCCTATTTTGTTACGCACTAACCCAACTAAGCTCAAGTAAATGGCGACATGGGCTCGGCTTGAAAGTGAAATACTGGCTGTATTTGTATGAGACTTCCAGGAGGTTAGCAAATCATTTTAAAGAGAAATTCATTATCCACCGTTCGATCGACTTTTCATCCCTCCTACCAATCTGGAACCCCGAATTTTCTTCACAAATGTCAACTAAGTGAACTGGAACTGCATGAGCGGACCGAAAATGCTTACTCTACTATGAAGGATCGCAACAGTTCCACATACGCCACAATCTGATACACCATCCAACACCAGAACTACCCTGAACTCGTCTATATCCCTCCTACCCCTTTCGGATAATTACATGCAAATTCGACGTGAATCATTTAAGTTGGTCGATCACTAATTACTGGTGTCTGCAAAACTGGGCAATAAATTACGCTTCTCTTTCGAAATCGTGGAAATCTTCGAAACCGCCGAAATGGGCCATTTTTAAAAAAGGCCAAAAAGGCCCTGGATAGGACCCAAAGCCCTTGTCAAACTAATGCGGGGTGCATGGAGTCTTAGTCCGGACCGATGACGTGTTCAGATGGTCAGCGAACCTACTTGCGGCTAATATATGGGCTGGCGTGGACGTCTGATTTTTGGTGTCGTGTGTGGCCTCCACGTCCTCCTACCGCTTACGTAAAGGCCTCCGTACTGCACGAAAACAATCATACATTTGTTCGGCATGTCTTGATGACCCTGGCACCACCCAAAGGCAAGCAGTCTATGAACTTTGAGGCCTCCTAGGTTTTCGTTTAACGCGTGGGTGGGGTGACGCGGTGAGCACATACCGGCGCAAAAGCGGTGCTAGAGATGCGGAATTGAGCTGGGGTTGATACGGCGCCGTCGTCGACGGCCAGTGAGTTGATTGCTGTTTTTCGGCGCGTTTTTCGGCACTGAAATGACCTCTTTGGATCGCCGTGTTCACCTATCCATCCCACTCCATACTTTTATGAAACAGGGTGTTCCGTCCAAACTCAGCACACCATCATTATATAGCATAGAGAAGGTATCGTATGCGGGAGAGTAGAACGCTGTCTGTGGCTGTTTAAACCGAACAAAAGCTAGGGTAGCATACAAAACGGCCGCTCCCACTAGCCACTCCAACCAAACAGGGAATTTAGCAGGCCCATCGAACGCAGACAGCCTACATTCGTGTCGTCTTCTTACGTCTCCCACACACCTCATGCACCTGCGTGTCACCAATAAACTTTGGACGCCTTTGGGACATTTGAAAAAGCTACGTGTTTGGAATTCGTAACTTCTCTTCGAACCCTTGGAATCCTCTTCTCAAATCTCACAATGGCTTCCGCAACTGGAATCGACACTGGTAGCGACCAACTGAGGCACCGAGCCGGGCTCGCCGAAAAGCAGGCGAACGCTCTGGCGGCCACTCACCACAATGTCATTGAGCCCGAGGACGCAAAGACCGGTAAGGCCACCACATCTTTGGCCTCCAACCAGGGCACCTTCTACGAGATTGAGCGGATCTTGGGCCCCATCATCTTCACCGCCCTGGCCCTGTTCACCCGACTCTATCGAATCGGCGCCTCCAACATCGTCACCTGGGACGAGGCCCATTTCGGCAAGTTCGGCTCCTACTACCTCAAGCGAGAGTACTACTTTGATGTCCACCCTCCTCTCGGAAAGATGCTGGTCGGCCTGTCTGGCTACCTCGCCGGCTACAACGGCTCCTTTGGCTTCGAGTCTGGTCACACCTACCCCGAAGATCTCGACTACACCACGATGCGAGTGTTCAACGCCATGTTCAACGTGTTCTGCGTGCCCCTGGCGTACTTCACCGCCAAAGAGCTCAAGCTCAACACGGCAACCGTGTGGCTCGTCACCTCCATGATCCTGTTTGAAAACACCTACGTGACTCTCGGCCGATTCATTCTGCTGGACTCCATGCTGGTCTGCTTCACCTTCACCACCGTCTACGGCCTGTCCCGGTTCCACAACCTCCAGCGAGAGCCCTTCTCCCGCCAGTGGTGGACCACCCTGCTGCTCACCGGAATCTCCATTGGCTGCGTCACCTCCGTGAAGATGGTCGGTCTCTTTGCCACGGCTCTCGTCGGAGTCTACACCGTGGCCGATCTGTGGATCAAGCTCGGCGACACCAAGATGCCCTACAAGACCTACTTCATGCACTGGGTCGCCCGAATCATCGGCTTCATCATCCTGCCCACCCTCGTCTTCATGGCTGCCTTCAAGGCCCACTTCATCATCCTCACCAAGTCTGGACCCGGTGACTCCAACATGTCCTCTCTGTTCCAGGCCAACCTGGAGGGAACCAACATTGTCGGCGGCCCCCAGGACCTCGCCTACGGCTCTCGATTCACCCTCAAGAACCAGGGCTACAACGGAGGGCTTCTGCACTCCCATGTGCAGACCTACCCCGAGGGTTCCGAGCAGCAGCAGATCACCACCTACCACCACAAGGACGCCAACAACGAGTGGCGAGTCGAGACCCCCCGAGACCGAGAGGCCTACAACGCCAACACCTCCGACGTTGAGCTGCTCAAGCACGGCGACACCATCCGATTCATCCATCTCAACACCGGCCGAAACCTCCACTCTCACCAGATTCCCGCTCCTCTCACCAAGGGCGACCACGAGGTGTCTTGTTACGGAAACCTGACCATTGGCGACAACAAGGACCACTGGATCGTCGAGATCTACGACAACTTTGGCCCCGGAGACAACAAGGTCGTGCACCCCCTGACCACCACCGTCCGATTCAAGCACGAGGTTCTCGGCTGCTACCTGTCTGGCAAGGGCAACCATCTGCCTCCTTGGGGTTTCAAGCAGGGAGAGGTCACCTGTTCCAACAAGGTCGGCAAGAAGGACAAGTCCACCCACTGGAACTTTGAGCAGCACTGGAACGAGCGAATGCCCGATGCCGACAACACCAAGCCTCCCAAGACCTCGTTCATGCGAGACTTTGTCCAGCTCAACGTGGCCATGATGGCCTCCAACAACGCTCTTGTTCCCGATCCCGATAAGCACGACGAGCTGGCCTCCGAGGCCTGGATGTGGCCCCTCAACTGGGTCGGTCTGCGACTCTGTGGATGGACCAGCACCATCATCAAGTACTACCTGCTCGGTAACCCCGTCAACATGTGGGGAACCACCTTCTCTCTGTTTGTCTTTGCCGCCATGACTCTGGTCTACCTGATCCGATGGCAGCGACAGATTCCCGACTTCTCCGACGCCCAGATTGAGAAGTACATGGTGTCCGGTATCATCCCCGCTCTCGGCTGGTTCTTCCACTACCTCCCCTTCATCATTATGGGCCGAGTCAAGTACGTCCACCACTACCTGCCTGCCTTTTACTTTGCCACTCTTGTGTTTGGCTTTGTCGTTGACCACTTCACCTCTCGAGCTCCTGCCTCGGTGCGATGGGGCGTTAACATTCTCTTCATCTCTGCCGTCACCGGTATGTTTGTTCTGTTCTCCCCCATTTCTTTCGGAATGGAGGGCGAGCCCGGAGCCTTCTCCTACCTCAACTGGCTCAAGGGATGGAAGATTTAGTGCGTCTGCAAGAATACTGTAGCGCACGACCATCTTAGCGCGTAGTGTCGCGCTGGACTTGAATATAAAAGGGGAAACCCGTATAAATAATATGAGATTTACTATAGCGAGTTGAGCCTAGAAGTAGAGATGGCGTTCCTGAAGGAATCTGAAAATGTCACGTGTTCGGGCCGTGGTCACATGTTCTGCCCTAGTCACATGTTCTATCCTTAGTCACGTGATCCGACCATAGTCACGTGCTTTCGCGTGTCAATACGTGTCACGCCTGGGTAACTTCATGTGGATCAGCCCCACTGATAACATGCATTATCAAGGTTCAAATCCCCCCAACTTTACGCTGCTCCAATTAAGGGAGAGTTGATTCGGCTAAATCGGATCCACTCACACGACACAACAACACTCTCTCTTACACACCACAAACATTCGCTAAACACCACAAACATGAACTACACGTCAGCCATCCTCCTAGGAGTGATGCTACTGTGGCCGTGGAATGCCTTCCTTCTCGCCACGCCATATCTCAGACACAGATTCCTGCCCATTCCAGCACTGTCCAACAACACGGCCTCTTCGATCATGACAGTGTCGACCGTCACTTCTGTGGCCACAAACATGTGGTTGCAGACGTGGAAGAAAGACTACAGAGACCGGGTGGTGATGGGCCACGTCATCATCGCCTCTGTGTTTGCCGTGCTGGCGGTGCTGTGTGTCCTGTTCCTGTGGCTGCCCACCGGGTTCTACTTCTGCGTGGTGATGGTGCTGGACTGTCTCAGCAGTGTCGGTGTTTCTGTGGCCCAGAACGGCTCGTTTGCCCTGGCCTCGGAAAGAAACACCCAGGGAATCATGATGGGCCAGGGTCTGGCCGGAATCATGCCTGCTCTGGTCTCGCTGGTGGCAACTACAGCCGGAGACAGCGTGGATTACTCTTCGGCCGCGTCCTGGAGCACGGCCTTTTCCTTCTTTGTGGCCACAGCCATCGCCGGACTGTCTCTGTTGGTCTTCACTCGAAGCAAGAGACTGAAGAAGGATCTGGAACAGGAACCGTTCATTGTGGGAGAAGACGATCTGGCTTCGTCCACAGAACTGCGACGACCCGAGTCGCCTGCCGACCCTGTCCCGGGAGACGAGCCCGCGCCCAATGTGCCCATCAGAGTGCTTGCCGAGAAACTCAAAGCTCCCGCCTTCTCCATCATCTTCACCTTCATGGTGACTCTGTCGTTCCCCATCTTTGCCGAGCTCGTGGAACCCAACAACGCCGTGTCCCATGCCATCATCCCCATTGCATTTGTGGTCTGGAACGCCGGCGACCTGCTGGGCCGGTCTATCTGTGCCAAAGAAAAGTTTGTCGTCAAAGGCAGCCGAAACCTCGTCTCCTACGCGCTTCTACGGTTCTTTTTCATTCCTGCATTCTTCTTGTGCAATGTCAAGGGACGGGGAGCCGTCATCCCCTCGGACATTTTCTATTTACTGCTGCAGTTTTGCTTTGGCATCACCTCTGGCCATCTGTCCAGCTCCTCCATGATGTCTCCAGGCGCCTATGTCGACAAGAGCGAGCTGTCTGCTGCCGGGGGGTACATGACTCTATGTTTGACCATTGGTCTGGCTCTCGGAGCACTTGCTTCTTTTATTCTGGTGGCCCTGATTGGATAAAACAAGGGAATAAGGGCTCTTACTTCTGAGCCAAAGCCTCCACAAACTGGGTGCCTGTCTGCACCAGACCAGAGCCATTTCCGCCAATGATGAGGTTGCCGGAGGGGAACCCCGAGCTCTGGATGAACTCCATCAGATGCTGCTGTTGTCGATCGTCCAGAGTGTCTCCTTCATACTCGTACTGGAACAGCAGCCCCCGGAAAGTGCCCTGTAGAAACACATTGGCCAACCGGACCTTGACCCGTCCATATGCATCGCCCATGAGCTCGTACTCGGCGCCGTCGCCTCTCAGCGTCTGTCTGAGAATCCATATACTCTTCATTTTATTTTGCAGCACCATGTCGAACGAGTCGCTGACCACCACGCCTGGTTGTTGGCCCTGTACGGCCGATCCCTGGGTCACGTAGACCATGTCGCCCTTGGAGTGGGTTTGTGTAAGTGTATAGAGAGCTGCGACTCCTCCGATTTCCTGGTCGGCTGCCGCGGCCTCTTGTTGTCCCTGGGGAATGTTTCCGTTGTGGTGTTCCGACTTGCCAATCGACGCCGGGTTGGGTTTGTACATTTTCAGCTCGAAGCTCCATTTGCCGAGATTTTGCGCCAGTTGAGCCGACAGCTCCGATCTGTACGTCGAGATTGTTGTTGCGGTCACGTCCGCCGAGTATTGTAAGATGGTGACCATGTTGTGGGAGTGGTGGTGGTAGTTGAGAGTATCATGTTGGTGATCCAAGTGCATGCATGTCGACAGAGTGATGAGTAAGCGCAACTTTAAAGGAGGAGTATGGAGAACGGCTCGGTCATTACGTAAGATGGTTAGGTAAGCAAGAGTTCGGCGACTGCTTAAAACACGCCAACTATTTGTCGGCTTCTCAGAAAGTAGAATTTTCATCTTGAGACTCTTGTTCTGTGTGGAGCTGTTTAAAGCTTGCCCCATCGTGAAGCCTATGGCGCCTAAACGCCTAAACATGAACGCCTAAAAAGTGCACCTCTCTGCACACAATGGTAATTCCAGGCATGCCAAGAGGAGATATGGCTTTTGCCAGAGCTAGTTTGCTGATCATGTGGCTGTGTGGTTACGTGAGGTAAGTGTAGTGGCTGGGTGGGTGGGGGGTAGTTTGAGTGTTGTGTTTGGAGCTAACTATTTTGTTGATGTTCCCGTGATTACAGTTATCACTGTACTTGAGCTAATCCATCCCCAGGCTAATACCCCTAATCATCCACAGCCTAATCACAGCCTCATCACGCAGGAGATGTCCGATACGGTCATGTCCCCAGCCACATGTGCACAGTTGTAGAAGAATGATAGTTGCTCAACGGATCTCGCTTGAGTAGCTCTTTTTGTCCTTCATGTCAAAGGCCGAGATGGGTCTGTTGCCGATGCGACTGTACTATATTTAACAGCTTAGGATTGGTGTGGAACTTGTACCTCTACACTTGTCCTCGTAGCTTATACTTATACTCAAACATTGTCTACTTACACTCATTGTATGGCTCTTGAGGCAACAGAACCTGTCTATCCTACACCCTCCACCCCTCACCCACTTCACCGAGATCAACCCTTTCGACCATAATCCATTTGTGTAAGAGCGGTCTCCGGATATATGGCGTCACTTGCATGCACATGAAGATATCGGGGGTAAGGATGTACGATGAGTGCAAAGTGCGTTGCCTAAGCTATAAGTTGAGTAGAGTGTAGTGTATCGTACCCTCGTATCGCACCTGAATAACTTGCACTACTCGTTTACTAGCTTGTCACAACCTCACTATTACCACCACATGACACTCGTATTCTCCTCGTGGGGACTTTTGCGTCTGAACTATCGACTTACCCCATCTCCACGTCTTGTATCAGGTTCCCTTCTGCCGAGCTTTTTTGCCCCTTTGGAGCGCCAAGGAAATGTGGGGAAATGTGCAAGTAAATACAGCAGGTCTGGGTTTGGGAGCAAGTGGGGGTCGGGGAGTGGGGGGGGGAACACGGTAGCTGGTGAATCCTGGTGTTTCTGGCGTTGTTTCTGGCTTGTTTTTGTGCCTGGAAGTGCCCCTTGGTTTGTCTTAAACATTCTCCAAATTAGCGTAGACCCTAGCTATTTACACTCACGACGATAAGCGGCTGTTATCGTGATGCGCCAAACATGCATGTGGATCGGGCTAAGGTTTTTCAGACAAGAGGCCTCTAGACCTGCTGTAGGACGGTGTCTGGAAACAGGAACCGGTCCTATTGGCACCATTCTCTTTTTGCGTACGACCGCGTGCGGTGCGATCAAGATCGCAGAGGGCTTTGTGAAACTGCATCGATGCCCCCACATTGCTTGAAGAGGGGAACGTGAGGTGTCAAGAACCCTCAAGAGTATATAGGGAAGTGATAATATCAGGAGGGATCAGATCAACCGATCATCGATCAACTTTTCAGACATCACACAAAATCACAATGACAAACCACGATCTTGAAGCCGGAGTGGACTCTCTATCGTCCTCGGGTACCGACAAACTCATGCGAGTCGTCACTTCAGGCGAAAACGATGAATATATCCATCTCGGAGGCCACGTTTACCACCGTAACGAGCTGGCAAAGGCCTTTGGAGGCCAATTCAACCCCGGTTCGGCTCCCGTTCCTTCCCGGAAGTTTGCAAACACCGCTCCCGTGGGTGTCTTTGCCTTCTCCATTGCCATTATTGTTCTGGGTCTGTTTCTGGCCGAGACACGAGGAGTCTCGACCCCCAACGTTGCTGTGGGCAACGCATTCTTTGGCGCCGGTCTGGTTCTGTTTGTCGCTGGTCTGTGGGAAGTTGTGGCCGAAAACACCTTTGCCGCCGTGGTGTTCATGGTTTTCTCCTGCTTCTGGATGTCCTACGCTGCCATCAACATCCCCTGGTTTGGAATTATCGCTGCCTACAGTGATCCCGACGAGTTTGCCAACGCCATGGGAATCTACCTCATGGTCTGGTGTGGCTTTGCGTGTGTTCTGACTCTCTGTACCGTTCGAGCCACCATCCCCTTCTTCCTGCTCTTCTTCTTCCTCGATCTGGCTCTGATGTTCCTGGCCATTGGCTACTTCACAGGCACCTCTGCTTTCCTCAACACTGGCGGAGGCTTCTGCATTGCCACCGGAGTCATGGGCTTCTGGAACGCCTGGGCTGGAATGGCCACTGCAGATAACACCTTCACTTGGCTTCTTCCCGGCACCTTTATGATGCCCTGGGCCAAGAAGACCAACTAAGATTGAGGTCATAATCACACAACAAACGAACGGGCTCCTTTGGTGCTGGATACCAGGGAGCTTGTCGAGTGCTCGGAGTAGCAAGTACGTAGTTCAATAATATAATATAAGTAACGAATTGATGAGGTTAGCATGAGTATTAGAAAAGACGAGGTGAGTACAGTACAGTAGCTGATCCCACGTACAGTAGCAGTGTGAAAAACTAGGGATAGGTACATTAGGGCGGGTGTTTGGATGCACTGATTTATACGAGTTTACTGTCAAAGAGCACAAACGATTATTAAAAACGACTATCCAAAACCTCATCGTCGTACCACGTTTCCAGCACTGCCATTTTAGATGCATCCCGAACGTTGCATGGGAGTTTAAGTTGGATCTTCCACGATACAATGACGTCAGAGGACCAGTCAAATCATGGCACGTCGTAGATGTGCTGAAAACGACTACACAGTATCATTCCGATATCAACACTGGAACCAGGTCTTGCTCATTTGACATGCCATGAACCCATCAACACGTTTTTTTACGCTACCATTTAGTCTCGATTTTAGCTCCAACTCAACTTCCTCCGCATCATCTTTAATCACCACGCATAAGCAACCAACTCTCGTCGCAACACCGCAACGTCTCAACGCTCTAATTGAAACCCGACCTGCGCAAAATGGCCGAAAATCCACCTCCTTACACTCTGGAGGACCAGGGAACCGGCCCTCAGCCCGGATCTAGCTCTTCTGCGCTTCCTCCTACACACGCTCCTCCTCCCCAGGCTCCTCCAGTCAACGCCGGCTCTAGACCGTCGGAGAAGGCCCAGTACAAGGCTCAATTCGAGGCCGATGATGCGGCTCATCATGCTCCTCCCCCAGGACCCCCACCACACCTGTCTCCGGCTTCCACAGGCGCTTCGTCAACCTCTACCAACCTAAGCAACCCCTTTCTGGCCCATATGAAGACAGGTAACCCTTACCAGCAACACGCACCTCCCCCGGGTCCTCCTCCTGGTCACCATGCTCCTCCTCCCGGCCCTCCTCCCGGTCACAACAGCAACGAGAAGCACGCTCCTCCCCCAGGTCCTCCTCCAGGACACGGACAATATGCTCCCCCTCCAGGACCCCCTCCAGGACATCATGCTCCTCCTTCCGGACCTCCTCCTGGACACAGCGACGGATTTGCGCCCCCTCCGGGACCTCCGCCCGGATGGAATGCTGCTGGTGGAGGTGACGACGGCTTGCCGCCTAGTTACCCTCCTCCCAGAGTCATGGAGGCTCTGTTCTCCGAAGCCAATGAAGACGAACTTATCATGGGAGACAGATTCACCGATAACTATCCTCTGGAGGCGCCCCGAATTCTCACCCAGCCCGAATTGCAGTCTGTGCGAAGCGGAAACGTCGATTTCCGTCTCGTTGAAGCCAAGGGTTTCCGAAGCAGACTGTCCAAGCGATTCAAGGGAGAAATCCAGTACAGAAACGGATCGACCTATGTTCGGTCGCAGCCAGCCACTCTGGACTCGATTCTCGTGTCTGCGCTGCCTCTCCGATCTCCATCTATGAGCCCCGTTCCCAAAATCTACTTTGAGGTCAAAATTACGTCCATGGGCCACCCTGAAGAGTGTTCTTTGGCCGTGGGTTTCTGCTGCTTGCCCTACCCTCACTTCCGAATGCCTGGCTGGCACAGAGGCTCTTTGGCGGTTCATTCAGACGATGGACATCGATATGTTAACGACTCCACTGGTGGTCAGCCCTTCACCCGTCCCTTTGCTGTGGGAGAGACCATCGGAATGGGTATTGACTTCGAGAAGCAGGAGGCGTACATGACTCGAAACGGTCAGTTTGACGGCTCGTGGAAAATGTCGATTGACAACGAGCCCCGAGACCCCGATCGAGATTACAAGGACGGAGGAATCGAAGGTATCAACGAGACTGACGTTTACGCCACTGTCGGAGTTTTTGGAGAGATTGGTGTCAGCATCACGGTCCCTCCTACCGAAGATGACAACAGACTTAATCAGCCTTCTTCTTCTTCTGCGGTTCCTGCTGCTCGACAGGATACAAAGCCTCATGGTTACCCTCAGGACTCTAAGCCTCGGCCTGATTACCCCCAGGACTCTAAGCCCCGGCCTGACTACCCCCAGGATACGAAGCCCCGGCCTGACTACCCTCAAGACACGAAACCGGGTTACGGCTACCCTCAGGATTCCAAGTCAAGCTACTCGCAGGCTCCTTCTTATTCGCAGGACACTAAACCAGGTTACTATTCGCAGGACACTAAACCAGGATACTCTTCCCAGGGCTCCTCTCAGGCTCCTGCTTACGCTCAGGACACAAAGCCTGGGTACAACCAGCCGCCCAATTACCCCCGAGACACCAAGCCCGGGTACGGACAGCCACCTTACAACCCCGACTCGAAACCCAATGAAAAGCAAGGTTGGCACTAACTGTGTTTAGGTCGTCGATCAGGGTTCGAGAGGTTAACGGGTTATAGCTTGAACCCTCGATGTAGGGTGGGGGTATTATCAGATGCGAGTACAGTCCAGACTAACCAAAACTATTCATTGAATAAAGAGCTATGGCTAAGATTACATAGTGTTAATAAGGCGATCTCTGGAGGCGTGCTACCTCGTTAAAGACGTGCTACCTACCAATCAATGACGGTGACCTTGTCGATGATTCCAACCTCGGAGAAAAGATCCTTGGCCAGAGAGATTCCGGAAGCAGTGGCGGTCTGGACGGCAGGAGTGTTGGTCAGAGGATCGAGCTGCTGGGTGAAGAGGGAAATGTAGAAGGTGACGTGGGACTGGGCAGACCGAATGGCGCTGTTGAGGTCAAAGTCGGTGTTGTGCTCCTTGAAGTACGAGGTGGCAGCAGGGAAGTTGGGGCCCTCCTTGAAGGAAGAGTAGGCGGTGGCAGCCTGGGACACAAAGGATACAAACTTGTCGCCGTCAAAGCCAAAGGCAACGAGCTCGGCGGCGGTCTGGAACTGGGGGTTGAGGGTAGGATCATTGACGATGAAGGAGACGAGCTCGGCGGCTTCAGAGGAGGCAACCTGCTCGTCGACTCCGGCAGATCGGCCCTCCACGAAACCAGAGACGATTCCCTGGGAGATCTGGGTCACAAAGTAGCCAGCAAACTGGGCAGCCACAGAGGCGGCGAGAGTGGAGACGAGGATGAGGTTGATAGAGACCATTGTAGGAGTGGGTGTTTGTTGAGTGAGGAAAGGAATTGGCAAAGGCAGAAGGGCGGGTATTTATATCATTTGTGTCACACACAACACAGTCTCACCAATGTCATCGTCTGGTTCGCCTGGTAACCACTCCTCCACCTTGTCAATACAGAATACAACCTCAAGCTACTTCTTAACAAGACGGTTAAAGTTCTTGAGATTGACGCGGGGTACATGACGTTGAATTCTCATATTAACGACTGTACACATACTTGCCTGGGGTTGATCCCTCACCTCTTGAGTCGGAAAAACCCTCATAGAGCCGCTTGCACTCTGGTGATGGATCACCATACCAGATCTGACCAGGAAACCCACCTACCCTCGTCATTTCACCTCCACAAACGCGAACAAGGTTTTTTCCGCTCAGCAACTAAATTTCGAGACATGGGTCAATTTGGTGGGCAAGTGGGCCCTGCGTACGAGCACCGTAACAGCGGGAGATCGGCGGGTATGTAGGTGTATGTCAATCGTCTGATTGAGTTGAGCTACTGTATGTGGTGAGGGGGAGGGGGGTGTAAATAAATGTGGTGCAGTATCTATTGCACGAGTACGAGTACACCTGAACAGGAACAGTGTGTAGTGGCACATCTTCTACTTGTACCGTTGGACTGCTACAGCATCGTTTAGATACGTATAATACATTAGCTATTCTAACCGCTGGCGGGGTCACGAACTAAAGCTTCTATATGCTCTATTCTCGTGGGCAGCGTCCGGGTGGAGAAGTGGCGCGAGCTACTCAGGGTCCTTCTAACCAATCTGAGCCAATTGAGACCGAACCACCTCCTTGATGGCGTAGAAATCGGGGCCAATTCCACCATCAACCACCAGATTAGACTCGTCCACTTTGCGAATGCTAACCTTGCCGTCGACCACCAGCACTCCTCCGGCCTGGAACACGGCCCGGAAACCTAGCTTGCCCAGCGCTTGCTTGAGCTCGGCAAGACGAATGTCTCCCACTCGAAGAGGCTCGATTCGAGGAGCCACCGCCAGATCGGCAGCGTCGACAATTGGCCGCAGAGCCAGGGCGGCCAAAGGCGTGTCTTCCGACTTGTCTTCGTTCTTGGCAACCTTACCCACCACATGGGCCAAAGACAGACCGCCGGAAAGTTGCTGCCAATTGAGCAGACGAGACAACTCGGGGGTGAGCTGGATGTCCACAGCAAACGAATGCGTGCCTGCGGTCGTCAAGCCTCGAAGCACGTGCACGTCGGTATCGTCTTCGCGCTTTAGATAGGAGCACAGATCGTCTGCTCGACGGGAATCGTCCAACAAAAGAAGCTTCTTGGGGTGGATGGAATGCATAATCATACCGAGAGATCGCTCATCGATACGACCGGAAAGATCGACGAAGTCTACGTGACAGACAATGTTGAGATCCACGTCTTCGTAGCTAACTCTGATGGGCTGGTTGTCAAGCGAAGTGATGGTCTCGGGAGCATCATCAGCATCCTCCACAATCCGCTCTTCCTGCTCCTCAACAGCTGCAGCCTTTCGTCGTCGCTGTCGCTTTCGAGGCTCGTCACTGTCGAACTCATTCCGATCTCGCTCCTTCCATGCAACCTCGGGCCGTTCTTCAACACGTGCGAAATCAGAGGGGTGGATCGGGATGCCGTATTCGGACACTCTCTGACGCTTCTGGTAGAAGGGGAAGTTTCTCAACGATCCCACCGCGTCTCTGACGTCCACATCGAGGACCGTGCCGTGCAAGAATCCGTACTCTTGGCCGGACCCCTGCATTCGAGACACGTCTTCGTCATCCGAAGAGTCCATCATCTCCTCGGCCTCAGCCTCCTCCAGAAGTTCCTTGTTACGCAGCTCCAGAGCCTTGACTATCTGCAGATCCTTCTGCTGGCTCTCCACCGTAGTTCTGTACTCCTTCATCTCAGCCTCAGACAGAGCACTGTAGGTGGGCATTTTGAGCGTGGTCTGGAAGTCCATTTTCGCCGAGTGTCCGTCTCGGTCGGCCGTATCCCACTTGTCCTGCAGCTCTGTGGCCAGGGAAGAGCCCTCGCTTCTCTCCGTGAACAAGACACTGTTTCGTTCATCACCAGCCAGCCGGTTGAAGAGCAATCTGGAGAATCCAGACTCCAGATCTTCGCCCACAGAGACCGCGACAAACTGACCATTGCCGCCCTTGACCACCTTGTCGAACTGGTCCATGGAATGCACGATTTTGAAGTTTCGGGTCTGGAACGGCGACTCGTTCTTCTTTTCCCACTCTGCAATAATCGAGGGAGACATCCATTCCAGCATTGACGAGGCGTACTCTAGAAGGCGAGCTCCCAGATGAGTCAGCAGAACCAGCGTGACTTTATTCTGGCTATTGTGGTTGTTGGTCCATAGATCATCCAGCATGTGGATCACCTCCAGAACTCGAGAACCCACAGAAGTAGGCAACAGAACCGATCCTCCCCGTTTCAACGCCTTTTGAATACTGCTCCACAGCAGAATGTCTCGTCGCTTGAGTCGCAGACCCGTCTGACTGCCACAAACCATGACTGTGGGTCTGTGAAGAGCACTGACAATCTGGCCTCCCTTCTGTAAGAATGCGGCTCCTGACAAATGCGAGTCCTTGGCGTGATTCCAGTCAACCGCGTACACGACATTGTCCTGCTGATGCTGAAGTCTCCAGATTGTTCCTCCCAGAGAGTGGCCCGAGTTGAAGGCGGTGATGGTCAACGTCTCATGTGTAGTCACCTGTGTCGTGGTCAGTTCTGTACTCTCTCCGTCCTCTGTACTTGCTGCTGCCACCTCGCCCATGCTTCGAACGCCAATACCGATCGGTTGCAGGTACTTGATGGATGTGATGTTGTCAAAGATGATTTCGATCTCCGTGGCTGTAATGTGTTCGGAAGACAGCAAGCCCTGGCTTCGGTAGGCCTCCAGAGTGGCGATTCGGCCCATGTTTATCACGGGCAGCGTACCGTAGGCTGGAACAGCCGCCAGCGCAGGATACAGCTTGCAAGCCAGAGCGTAGGACCCCAGATGAGCTGCATTGGCGTGTGTGAAAAGCACGAGATTGAGGGTCTCGAAGAAGCTGTCGCCTCGCTCGGAGGCTTCTTGCGAGTCCAGAGCAAAGTCGATGAGAACACGGGTCTCACCAAACGACAGTAACGTCGATTTTCCAACGGGCTCAAGATTGAGCATTTTGCGTGGTGTGCTGTGATGTGTTGTGGTGGATTCGTTAGATGTTAGGCTCGCTGCTACATTAATAGAATTGTTCACTTTGTATTGGGGTTAGGGTTAATGAGGGGTAGTATGAGTATGAGAATTGAGCAGTGATTGTATGATGCAATGGAGAAGCGGTGCTTTGTATTGAAGAGGTGATTTGTTCCTATTGTTATTGCGAGCGGTTATTCTTAGATCTTTTTCTTGCCCCATGTCTTGCACTTCCCTCTTTTTTAGTGTGTGATCCAAAGTACACTTCTGAACTAAACGCAGTCTATTACTTGGAACACTCAACTACACTATGGATCCTAGACAAATCTGTAACTAATAGCTAAACGCTTAACTCACAGCTTGGAATGTCCAAACACCTTCTTGAGAAAGTCGATGTAAATCCTGTTCATCAACTCAGGCTCCTCAAACAAGACCCAGTGTCCACAGGGAACCCATTGCTTTTCCAAGAGCCCTTCCTTAACATAACCTTCCAGAACAGCCTCCATTCCAGGTTGCAAAGCGATATCAAACTCGGCTCCAACAAATAAATAAGGCACATCCACTTGCAGACTCTCCTCTGTTCGTCCCTTGGCCAAAAAGTCTCTCTCATCGATATCGTAGGCTACCTTTCGGGACTTGTAAAGAGGAAACATGGGAGCAATAGTTTTCCTGTCAAACTGGAACTCCTTAAGGATGTTGCTATACTCTTCTTCGGACGTGAGTAGATGCTTCTTGGTGGGATGGCAGAACATTTTGTCCATGAAGTTCTTAACAGGTTTTTTGACCACATGTTGAGGAGCGTCTCCTCCCCAGTACATTTGGTATCTCAAGGAAGGAGCGACTTCAGCGATATCTTTGAGATCGACAAACCCCTCCATGGGCATTTGGTAGTACCAACAAGCCGAAGAGACACATTCGACTCTCTCAGGGTAGTTGAGCCACAATCTAGGAGCAAAGACAGCGCCCCAATCGTGCCCAAAGGAAGATACCTTCTGGATACCCAATTGATCCAGCAATTGAACCATGCTTCTGGCAAAGAAGTCGGCTGTGTAACACTCGAGTTGCTGGACGTTTTCATCCTCTAGACCCAGCTCTTTGTGGACATTGAATCCGTCAAACTTGTCTCCAGTGACTAATCCAGGATGAGTAAGAGGAGCTTCACTTCGAGGGAACCCAAGCAAAGACGGGATCAAGAGTCGAAATCCGTGTTTGCGAAATACGGGCACTTGATGTCGCCATCCGTACCAAGTATCTGGAAATCCATGGACAAGAAGAAGGGTCTTGCCTTTACCTAGAGAGCCATTAGGGTCTCCTGGGATGTCCACATAGTGCCATCTTTTGCCATTGAGAACGGTGTTTCTGTGAAACGGCTCGTAATAAGACAGATCGAGGGACATGGCCGTATTGGTTAAAGACAAAGAGGCCGGGCCACCTAAACCCGTTGAGGTGGACACTGTGCAGACTGTTGTCAAACTTCGCGAGCAGGACCTACCCAGGCCTGTCTTCACTAAGCCAACCAGCAATGTGCACGCAGAGACTTGGTTTGTCGTCAGAGATGTGGCTTATGAAGATCGAGCTACAGCCAAGAAAAAGCTCCTACGGAGAACGCGTATACATTTGCCACACCCGTTTCGATGTTGCACAAAGATGCAAGAGCTCGGGATACCCCAACCACTCATATGTTCTTCATGCAAAGCCGAGTGCTTTGGACCGAGAACAACTCAGCTATTTAAGTGATGAGGGGACGCGAATCTATTATGTTTTTACTGATGGAGCTTGCGCTGCCAACGGAACAGACTACGCGGTTGGAGGTATCGGAGTATACTTCGGTAAGGACAATCTCAAGAACGTCTCCAAACCTTTGGAGGGATATCCCCAAACAAACCAGAGAGCTGAGCTGGCTGCTGTGAGGGCAGTATATGAGACCATTGATCAGATGAACAATGGTTTGCCCTACGAGATCAACACAGATTCTACCTACGTGATCAACTGCCTCACAAAGTGGTGTCACAACTGGCAGAGAAACGGGTGGAAAAACGAGGGTGGATTCGACGTGAAGAACCAGGATCTGCTCAAGGACATTTTGGAACTTCAGCTGAGGTTCTCTTGTCGTTCAAGAAGGTGAAGGCACACAGTCACATTAAGGGCAATGAGGAAGCCGACAGACTGGCCCAAGACGATATCTACATGGGAACCATGTCAAGGTTCTATTTCATTTGATGTGACCGGCCGGATAACCTCGCTGTCTTTATATAGCAGAATAATAGTAGGTACGAAAATCAGCTTTATATCTTAGTTACCCTTTGAGGCAGGTTGCAGGTTACGCCACAGAACTCTGTCGCTGGTGATGGACAGCATACTGTGACTCAGTGATCAATAGAACAAAACAGATTCCGTAGATGGACACGAAAAATAGCAATAAATACAAATGGTAGACTACTGTATATCATTCACTCCAGACATTGGACTTGCACTTGGTCACCCCAGCCCATCCTCCATAACATCATCTCCATTAAGGTTCATGCACACCACCATCTCACATATCTCAACCAAGGTTACTCCACACCATTATCATTACACACTCAACACAGCACTTTTGAGCATGGCATCTCTGGCGACTTTCCAGGTGGAAAACGACATAGCAGATGTCGACACGACACCCCAGCTGGGGTTTGATCGAGATGATCTCTACAAATACGACGACGCTGAGCAAAAGGCCATTCTGGCTGCCCATCCATGGAGAACAGATCCCTCGTATTTCCGAAACGTGCTGGTGTCCTCAATTGCACTGGTGAAGATGGCCATGCACGCACGATCGGGTGGCGCCATTGAAGTCATGGGAATGATGACCGGCAAGATCCTGCCCAACACATTCGTCGTCATGGACTGCTACCCTTTGCCTGTGGAGGGAACAGAGACGAGAGTCAATGCCCAACAGGAGGGCATCGAGTTCATGGTGGAGTATCTGCAAGGACTGAAGGATGTGGGACGACGTGAAAACATTGTCGGCTGGTACCATTCGCACCCTGGATATGGATGCTGGCTCAGTGGTATTGATGTGGACACGCAGTTCCAAAACCAGCAGTTCCAGGAACCCTTCTTGGCGGTGGTCGTGGACCCCAACAGAACGATCTCTGCCGGAAAGGTCGAGATCGGTGCTTTTAGAACCTATCCCAAAGACTACAAGCCGCCCAAAAAGGCCATCAAACAGAACCAAGACCAAAGTGTGCCATTGTCTAAGGCAAAGGACTACGGAGCGCATTCTGAGCGGTATTACGAGCTTGACGTGTCCTTCTTCAAGTCGTCGTTGGATGAGAACCTGCTACAACTACTGTGGAACAAGAACTGGGCCGCCACTTTGTCTCAGTCGACTATTCAGCTCAACCACGACTATACATCGAAGCTGATGCTGGATCTGAGTGAGAAGAATGCACAGCTGGCTGGTGGATTGGGAGAAAAGACACCCCAATCTCAAGGCCGAGGTTTCAGAGAGGCAATGTCCAAGGCAGACCACGAGCCACACACAAACCTATTGAACTATACCACCAAGGGCCAGTGGGAGGCTGTGGATCGGTCTGTCAAGGATGGTGTTCAGATTGGCTCCGATGAGCTGCAGGGCCTCATGTCTCTCGAGATCCAGAGAAGGCTGTTTGGTCGAGCCAAGTAGAAAGAAGTCGCATATTTAATTTAACGGGATTTATCATGATCAAATCAGGTTTGCTGTAACTGAAAAATCCAGTACAACCAGCAGCTACGAGATGCAATGGAGGATGCCCTCAGCAAACATAAATATAACTATCTCAACCAGTTACCTGTTTTACACAATGTAGTTATTTATTACTAAAAAAAAAAAACCTGACGAATCAAGACTCTTAGTTGAGGGGCTCCATGGAGATCTCAACGTACTGAGGGTTGGCACAAGAGGCGGCGGCAGCCTCAACAGCGGTGGGTCGGAGCTCCCACATACCGTTCTGGACCTGGCAAGCAATGAAGCCCTGGTTCTGGTAAGTGAGTCGGTTATCTCGGTAGGAGAAGCCGGTCAGACCGTTTCGGACCTGGTTTCGGTCGGTGAATCGCATGGAAGCCTGGTTGCCGAGTTGGATGAATCGGCCCTGGTTGTCGACGAGCTGGCCTCGGTAAGAGAGCTGGCCTCGGAACTGGTTGAAGTTGCCGGTGTTTCGGTTGTCAACGAGCATCAGTCGGCCGTCGTTCTGGACGATTCGGGAGTCTCGGAACTGCTGGTTGTTGGCAATTCGCAGCTGAGAGTCCTGGTATCGAGCAAGACCGTTCTGTCGGGCACCGTTCAGGGAGACGGTGATGGGGTTCGAGCAGGCAGCCCGGCCAGCGAAAACCTGGTAGAGGTGGTCAGAGGCTCGCTGATGGTCAGCAATGTCGTAGGTCTGGCCGTACTGGTTAACGGGGCAGGCCTGGAACTGCTGCTGGTTGTTGTATCGCCAAGACACACGGTCGTCTCCGTATCGCTGGAAGTTGACGTTGTTGTTTCGTCGGGTGGACAGAGCCAGTCGGCCGTTGTCAACACCAACGTATCGGGCAGAAGCGTCGGGACCAGCAATGTTCAGGTCTCCGGAAACATCAACGTAGACGTTGACATCTCGAAGAGGAGAGCCGTTGACGTCTCGGGCGTCACCGAAGTAGATGTTTCGGCCATCAGTTCGCATGTTGATGTTTCGGTTGTCTCGCTGAGCAGCCATCTGGTAGACGTAGTCAGACTGGGGCCACTGGTACATGGACTGGTCAATTCCGGCAAGGGAGTATCGACCGTTGTCGTAGTACTGCTCACCCTGCTCGGCAAGAGCGAGGGTAGCAACGAGGGCAAGGGCGGAGGTGGAAAACTTCATTGTTAAAAGGTGTTGTTGGTAGAATCGAATGGGCTGATAGCTAAAGAATTGATAGGCGTATGGAAGGGTTTATATATTGTTTGCAATTCCCAAAATGCGCAAACAGAAGATCGTCTAAGTTCCCAGGATACTGTAAACGACGAGTTGAAAGCACAATGCGTACCTCAGGCCATGCGCCGAACAGGCATGAGCTAATCAACCTTGATCGCTTGGACTTACTCAATTGAAAGTGTCAGAAAAATGTTCAGGATCAATGAATTGGTTGAGCGGTGGTGTCTGTGGACAACCAAGATCAACAGCGAAGGATTGGGCTTGAGAGGTTCGTGGCCTGACTAAACCATGGGCTGCGCCAATTGAGGATTGGGGCGTGGTGTGGCTGAGAACAGATTAGTAAAAATACCTAGACGATCACCGGCAGGGCTTTTTGCGGTAATTGAAATGCCGAAACTGACCACTCTCTTTTCCAGATCGGGCAAGTCGGCGTTAATACAGCTGATCAGCTAAGAGAGAGTAATCCACCAGATTGAGATCTACATTCGGCGCAATGGCAGTGCTTGATTCACGATTGGAAGCTTGAAAGAACGTGATACACAGCACGTTGCTTGTGATTCATATTGCAGCGTTGCAAACCCATTGCCTTGCCGCAAGCAGCACCAAGGAGAATTTGTTGAGATGCTTGCTCCAGATGTTGACAGCCAAAATGTAACGTCTTAGTGAGATCCTTCCTCTTTGGGGAACTCCCACAGCTTGAGACTGCAATCGATCGGCCCATCGTCGTCATCCCCCGCACGTTCTCCAGAGCTAGTTGCCATTACCCCCACACCTGTCAGAGGGTTCGATGAAACGGCAGAAATTGGAGAAGAGTGAGCCTTCCAAGATGACTCAAACATGCGGTCAATACCCATGTCTATATCCTCCCATGTCTTAACATTGCCGTCCACGGTTCCGGCTACCAGCCCACGCCCTGTGATTGTTCGATCAGCCCACAGCCTCTGGCCAGTCTGACCTTCCCAGCCACCCAGTGTCGCGACGTGTCTGAGACCCATGCGGACATCCAGAACGGGAATCTCCGAGGCTCCTCGGCAAATCAAATGCAAATAGTTCTCGTTGGGCGACCATATTGTCTGACAGATTCCCTGAGCAGTAGGTGCAGAGCTGGTTTTGGCTACTTCCCCCATAGTGTCAAAGTTGTAGAGAGCGAGCCCCCCTGAATACGACGAGACAGCCACCTGTTTGGATGCATGCGAAATATGAGAGACTAGACCAAACCCCGGCATGTCCCATTGGTACTCTGGTTCTGAGCCCACGTTGTGGACGTTGAACAGCGCCAGACGTCGCTGAGAACCTGCAAAGAGGTAGTCCGAGTCGGGTTTGAACGCGAGAATTGACGGCGTGATGAATTGCTCGTTGCTCATGTCGGTCCACTTGTAGCAGCCCACCGATTGGCTTCCGCTCAAAACGTTAGTGATCTGAATGGGCATACCTCTTTGGCTGACTACCGCAAAACAGGTGGAGTAGTCGGCCAACTGGAAGCCCGGGAAGACAGAAAAGGAAACAATAGGACAGGAGAAAAACGTGCGCGTGTATGGATACAGGCTGTGAGGTTGTTTCTCTTTGTTGGAAAGCAAATCAGGAGGAGCAACAAACAGTCTCAGCGCGTGATCTTCGTTACTCGTGATTAACGACGAGCCGTCGGGAGTCCATACTGTCTGTTTGAAAACATCAGCTGAGCGCTTTCCCGTCCAAGTCTTTGCTCGATTAGCCGAACCAGCCACACGAGTCTCCAGCTCCATGCCCTGGAACATATTGGCCAGCTGAGCATCTTCATTGGCCAGAGACTCGGCAATGCTTTGGGTATATGTGGATCCTGTGTCTGCGACCAGGTTTGGTATTTCTAACGATGGGATCATTTTTTGGGCGTGTGCGAAGATGTATACAAGAACAAGTTGACTCATATGGTGTCATTCAAAACTCTGATCCAGACATACCCTCCTAGAGGACAAAAAAAGAAGCGAGAGGACGACAGGACTCGAACCCGCAGCCTTTGGAGGACGTCGTTCAAGAAGAACCGAAATCCAATGCGCTACCATTACGCCACGTCCTCGTGATTTGTGCCCAGAAGCGAATTTTTACGGTGGTGAATTGACGTCTGCTTACATAAGCACATAAAATTATTTTTTTTGGGGCACTTAGCTGGGCGAATATCTGTTTACCCCTGGAGTAGAGCATCGTTCTGCCTAAACAAGCTCATAAGGTACCCTGACTCGTGTTTTCTTCCATTAGAACCATTGTTGTCGTTGCCTGGCCCACATTCCAGTCTACACTGTAACCCCAACTGAGATTATGTGACCGCAGAAGGGACCGCACCCGCTGGACACTTGTACATGCTACATTTAGGTGACTAGTGTCATATTTACATTATTTACATATATACAGAGTGTCGCACTCATTGTGGATTAGCAGCTGCAGTTGTCAACCCATCTGGGGAAAGCAGCCACGTCTCGGATGTTTTCAACGCCAGTAGCGTAAGTGATGAGTCGCTCGAAACCCATTCCAAAGCCACCATGGGGAGTGGATCCCTGCTTTCGAAGCTCGAGGTACCACCCGAGAGCTTCCTTGTCCATTCCTGTGGCCTCGATGTTCTTCAGCAAAGTGTCGTAGTTGTCCTCTCGAACAGAACCGCCAATCACCTCTCCAATATGGGGCATGAGAAGATCAAAACAGGCGACCGTCTGTACATCATGAGGACTCTGCTTCATGTAAAATGGCTTCTGCTCCTTGGGGTAATCGGTCACAAACACAGGGGACACAAAGTACTCAGTGGCCAGCCACTTCTCGTGTTCACTTCTCAGGCCCACTTCGTAGTCAGGTCGGTGAGTGAAAGGCTCCTTGAGATGCTGCAGATTGAGAATCTTGATCGCCTGCTTGTATGAGAGTCTGGGGAAGTCGCAGTTGGCCATATCCCATCGGTCCAAGAGTTCATCCTTCTGATCAGCGCTTCTTCGGGCGTCCAGAAGATCGTTTCTGGCCTTGTTGCCTTCCTCCATAAGGGGTGCCAGGCACGACTTGACCATACCCTCGGCGAGGTCCATGAGAGGCTCCAAGTCGTCAACGAAAGAAATCTCGGCCTCGGCCATCCAGAACTCACTCAGATGTCTATTGGTATCACTATTCTCGGCTCGGAAGGCGGGAGTGAAAGTCCACACTCGTCCAACGGCAGCAGCAAGAACCTCGAGGTGCAATTGGGTGGAGACTGTGAGGTATGCAGGTTTGTCTCCGAAGAACTTATCTCCTTTGCCTCCTCCAGACACCTTGAACACCTCGCCGGCGCCCTCGCAGTCGGAGGAGGTCAGTAGAGGAGGATTGGTCTGCACGAAGTCGTTCTCTGCGAAAAAACTGGTCATCTGAGCCATGCAGAACGATCTGTATCTGAGCGTTGAAGAGTTGACAGAGGTTCTCCATCTCAGAGCAGGCATGGTTCGCAGAAACTCCTGTTTGTGGAACTTCTTCTGAATAGGATAGTCGTCGACGGTTCCGGTCACCTTGACGGACTCGGCCTGGAGTTCCAGACCCTGCTTCTTGCCCTGGGAGCTGACCAGGTTTCCCTTGACAGACACACAGGCACCTGTCGTGAGATCTGCAGTCACCTGATCAGGCTCAAGAACAGCCATGACACCCTGTGCGCAGTTACCGTCGGAGATGTTAAGAAACGCCACGTTCTTGAGCTTCTGGACTGACTTGATCCAACCGTTGATGGTCACGGGAGAAACATCCTTGGTGCCGAGAATATGCTTGTTTTCCGTCTTGATCTGATTGATTGTCTGGGGCAGAGTGGCGATTGATCTGACTGGGGCAGATCTGAGCAGACTTTGGGTCGTCAGACGAGTCTGGGCTAATCGGAGCATTGTGTCAATGTTGAGATGTGTTTGAAATGCACCTTTCGAGAGTTGATATTGAGCTGCAGACTCTGAAACTTTATTAGGGGTACCTGAGAATTTGATGTGGAGATGTCCTGTGAGTTGATGTAATTACGAGTCTAAGGAGTATGCGCGTGCTTAGACAACTTTTCATCGTAATCTGTTTTAGACAATAAGGGCTCACGTGTTCCATCAGACAGTAAGAATGTGAAACTGCAGTTGAAATGACCTTCTCTTCTTGAGCCTTCATCTAGCCAGGAGATCTATTCAAGTAAATAGTAAGAATATTTGTTACCAATAGTTCACTCAAATGAGTGTTTAGTTAGTATCGTATTATGCAATGTGCGTATAACGTACTTGTACTGTAGGCTATATGGTGGTCAGGGGGCAAAAGGAAACATTCTAGCGACATATGGATCAGTTGCAAATGATGACAAAGAGCGGCTCTCATCAATATCTAACGAAATCGTTCTCACACTCGTTTTTCGAATCGAGTGCTGTAGCCAGACTTGACGAGCAAAGGTCTAGCAGGCAGAAATTGGCCAGTGTTTCCACGGGCGTTACTCCGTACATCACATATGTATCTACATACTACTGTATGCTGGTCCTAAGGTCTCAAGTTAGTGTCATTCTGAAATGCCACAATACCGATCACTCCATGTTTGACTGGAAGACCCCATTAGTCCAAGAGCGACTGCCTTTAGCTACGAGTACTGTAGCTTCTTGTGGCCATACGTACTGTAGCTGGACTTAATCTAACTGTCTGAGGCTGTGTCTCAGACAGGGTCTTCTTGCCAGCGTACTGTAGCTACTTGTACGGTGGAGGCAGTTCAAGGCAGCCTTACAGTAGCTAATTCTACATCGCGTTATCCTAATTTACCGTACATCTACTGTTCCAGTGCCCCTTCAGTTATAGCAATAACAGAGCCGCCCAACGAAAGACCCAGACAACTCCACCCAGGCGTTTGATGGGCGCTGTGTCCTCGGACGTAACTACTTGTTCAGTAGCTACACATCCATCGTAAGTCTGCTGCGTGTAGACCTAAGAGACTGCATCAGTATCGTGCTTTGAATAGGAACAGGTCTGGGACCTTTCCTAGCCACATCACAGACACCGGAGACCTCGATGAATGTACACCACTTTTCCCTGTATCTATCCCCGTTGATGTTACAGTGCCCACCTCATCAAACCTACTGTGACTCATAGCTACAATGTTGAATAATGACTCGTAGCCACAGTACAGTAGACAACTGGCTTTTCCCATGCCCAAAAGCCGCAGCCAAAAGAACAGTAGCCACAGCATTAACCTCTGGAGCTAAGCATTAGCGAGCAAGGCTGGAGCAAGGCAAGTTCTTAGGTCGTGTGGAGGTACAGTAGTACAAGGAAATGAACCAGGTAGCACGGACGGCTAGTTGTGTCTAGTCATATTGGTGCAAATCAGGTAGCAGCTTCATAGCCCCTGGTAGCACTAACGAGGATGTGTGTGTGTGCTGTTGTCTCAAGACAGTTATTTTCGCCTCCCAGCCCCACCCTACTTTCTGACGTACATAATCCAGGTATATTACAGAACCCTGTGTCAGGGGGCACCCCATATGGCCCTCTTCGCAGTCACGTGACCCAAAAGCCGTGAAGAATGCGCTTGAGAGTCTTCTAAACTCGCCCCTGCCGCACTTATTACCTCCTCTTCTCCCGCTCATCTCCCCTCTTTTACCCCTTCCATTTACGCCCCATGACGTTGTCTGTCAGCTGCCATGCAACTCTAATCCTTATCTTACATTTCATCTTGTGTTAGTTACTCGTAGCTACAGGCAGTTTAGCTAGTTGGGGATATATTTTACCAACAAATCCACTTACTTTCTCCCCAGGGAGAACTCAGAGATACCAACCAAACTACAGCAAGTCCTCCTTTTCGCCTTCAATACACCTGACACATCCTGTCGACACCTACAAACTCACCAGTCACACACAAGTCAGGTTATATACACACCGGCCACAAGAAAACCACACTGCATACACCCCACCACAACCACAAAACTCCTTCCACACGCCCAGCACCCTCTTCCCTCTCTCATATCACATCATCCACATACAGCATGTCCCTGGAAGAATCATGGATCGACGTGGACCAAAAGGTCACCATCAAACCCCCTGCTCGCTATTCAGCCCGAATGCCCAAAGTAGAGGCTCTAGACACTGAGTCTTCAGCTCTCTTCTACCATGCACCAAGCGTCTATGTCATCGAAAGCGACGCTGAAGAAGACGACGAAGACAACTGCGAATCACGTGACGAAACCGCGGACGACAGAACGATGGTCTTCTCGCGCGATTCACGAACCTCTCCTTCTTCCAGAGATTCCACCACCACAGCAACCTCCATAGCCGCCCTTCAAGATTCGCTGTCCACTATCGTTTCTCGCGACATGAAACAGGCTCGTGCTTGCGGCTCTTCACGTTCCAAGCCGCCCTCCTCAGTGTGTCTGGACTCACTGCGAATCGTACCTGAGTCCCAGCTGCCCAAGATGCGGGCTCGAGGAACTGGAACTGTGGCGCCCACGGTTTCCAGCACAGACTCGGACAGCGACTCAAAAGTGGCGCTGAAGAAGCGTCGTGTCAAGCGCGTTAGAACAGGTGTCTCAACTCCATCCATGGTGGTGTCTGGCTCCAGCAGTCCTGGAGGCACGGGTGGCTTCTCCCCCTCTGCCTTGGCTGCAGGCATCACCATCATTGGTCTGTCTTTTTCCGCGGGATATGCCATCGGTCGACAGTCGTTGCGTACGGCATCAGTTAACTAAGGGGTGTGTTTTAGACCTCCTGTGCCATTCAGGAGCGTATTTATTAGGTATTTTTAGTCATGGCGTTGGGTAATTATATAATCAATGTGTCAAGTAACGTGTTGTCTGTGCTTGACAATCCTAAGTAAATGTCGTGTATGTCTGAGGGGACAGAAAGATGGTCAACAGAGAGAAAAAAGAAGACGTCGAATGATACGTGGTTTTAAAAAAATTGCGCCTACCCCTCATAATTTCTCTGCAGTATTCTTTACCCAGAGCAAACCCTCAACAACTCCAACATCACCCATCCAAAGAAGCTCTTACTTGTACAGTACATACTTGTACCAACCATGCATATACAACGCACAACATCAAACAGTAAATTAACACCAGAACACCACACTAACAAGCCGACACAGAGTCACCTGTTGACGACGACAGAAACGACACAGGAACTAAACTATACTGAAAGAAACTCACAGCTACGCGCACATGCAGATACAAGCGTTCGACTCCATCTTCGGAGACACATTTGACGACTCTCTGAGGATACCTGACCACACGGATGTTCAGGAGCTCAACGGGGCGACTCTGGACGCTATCAAGCAGTGGATGAGTCCCGACAACAACAATGCTGATGTGAGCGATATACAGGCATCTGTTGCTCTCATTCCTATGATTGAATCAGATCTTCTCAACTGGTACCATGAGGTAGTGCGAGTGCACTTCCTGGAGAATGTTGCTCCTCAGTTGGACTTCAGCGACCTTAACTCGCTTGAGAAACTCGAATCCATTGCTCTACGTCTGGAGGCTGCTCGTTTTCATTACCACCGACCTCTGGAGAGCCTATCACTCAGTCGACATTTGGTGGAGAACTTCCAACATTATTTATTTGCATTATTTGAGATCACCTTCGGAGGGACGCCATACTTGGCAGCGCTGAGAAGCTACCTGGTTTTGTGTTCTTTGCCACCCACAGATCTCACAATCAACTTATGCAAGACTCTGTACAATCTCGGTCTGGGTCCCAAGCTCGAACCTATACTGTCAAGCAGTCTGGTGGCAGGCATTGAGCGACACATTTTGCACGTCTATGGTGACGAGTGGACCGCTTCATGTCTTCCTACCATGGCACTGTGGCTCAAATCGTGCCTTCCTCGCATCGAGCAAATGTTTCTGCACCCACCCACTTTGGACAGCCTTGTGTGTGTGGGACATAGGTATGTGGCTCGACTACGTACCTCACAGCTGTTTGACATAACCGTGGATTATCCTGAAAGCATAGCTGCAATTCAAGATCTCCGCCAATGTCTAGAATCTCCTCACCAACGAGCCCAGGTTGTGGCGACTTTTCAAAACGCCTGCCAGACAAGGCTCTTGCATGCCGGCGCTAATACCGTCGATGTGCTCTCTGCATACATCCACACCACACACACGTTTCTGCTGCTTGATTCCAAGGGAGTCTTACTTGAGAAAGTCACCCGGCCCATCAAGAGATATCTCAAGGAGCGTTCTGATACTGTCACATCCATTGTGTCTGGTCTCCTAGGCAACGAAAACTCGGATATCAAGTCCTTGGCTGAGTATCTGTCCAAACCACCCAGTGCCATCCTCGAAGATGATTTGGCTGACCCCCACTGGATTCCCGATCCCCCGGATGCCCCTTCGGATTTCAGAAAGGGCTTTGCCGACATCGTCGACGATCTCATCATGCTGTTTGACAACCGAGAGGTGTTCGTGCGTGAGTTTGTTAGCATTTTTGCAGGCCAAATGCTGCAACTGAGAGACTACAACGTGGGCGAGATTCAGCTGCGTGCCGAGCTGCTAAAACGACGATTCGGTGAACGTACTTTGCAGAACCTGGATGTCATGGTACGTGATATCCAGGAGTCCAAGCGTGTGGACACTGGTGTTCATGCTGAATCTATTCAGGGCAAGGCCGTTTATGGCACCTTCCACGCCTCTATTCTGTCAAAGCTCTGCTGGCCTCAATTGAAGACTGAGGAATTCCTGCTCCCTTCGGCCATTGAGTCCCAACTGAGCCTTTATGGGACAGGCTTCTCCAAGCTCAAACAGAGGCGAAAGCTCAATTGGTTGCGATCTTTGGGTAATGTGGATGTGGAGCTTGAGTTGGAGGACAGAACTATCGCTCTCACTGTTGCTCCTGAAATGGCTTCTTTCATTCATTCGTTCCATGGCGCTTCTGAGCATCCTCTGCAGCATGTCCAGGAGAAGCTCAAGATGAGCCCTGAATTGGCACGTCGATGCGCGGCCTTTTGGGTGAAGGAGGGGGTGCTGGAGGAAAAGCCCGAAGGAGTGTTTCGTGTTTTGGAACGGAAATCTGAGACTCAGAACGTCGTTGCTACTGACGCCTTTGAGGCTGCTGAGGCTGGCCAGTCTGCTGAAGACAAGGCCATCGAGTCGATTCGTCAATACTGGTCTTACATCCATGCCATGCTGACCAACCGAGGTTCTCTGCCCGTGATGCAGATGCACTCGTTCCTCAAGATGCTGGTTCCTAAGGAGACCCCTTACACTGCTACCCAGGATGAGCTCAAGCAGTTTCTGCAGGCCATGGTGGAGGAAGAAAAGTTGGAAGTTGTCGGCGCTAAGTTCAAGCTGAAGAAATAGACAAAATGCACACGTGCATCATGAAATATCTGGGCCAAATTACTACTACAATGTAGCTAGCTACATCCACTTGATCATTAACACTGCTTAAATTTATTACAGTACGTCTGACTATAATCAGACCCAGTCTCGTTATGATTGACTGCTTAAGGCTTGCATCGGCCAGTGAACCGAGGGTACAGGGAGCACTCTCGGACAGTGAACCGGTCACAAAGCCATGCGAGGATTCGCTCGGTACCGAGGCCGTAGCCTCCGTGGGGGAAAGTTCCGTACTTTCGGAGATCGATGAAGAAATCGTAAGGAGCGGTATCGATACCCTCTCGCTTAAAACCGGCCATAAGCTCATCGAGGTCGTCGATACGCATGGAACCTCCGGTGATCTCTCCGACGTTGGGCATGAGGACATCAACGGACTCGGTGACTCGGGGATCGTCAGCGCACTTCTTCATGTAGAAGGACTTGATCTCCAAGGGGAATCGAGTGAGGAAAATGGGCTTACCAATCTCATCGGTCATCTTTCGCTCGGCAGCCTCGGCAATATCGTCACCAAAGGTGAACTTGTTGCCATCCTCGTTGGGGATGCTGTGCTCGTTGAGCCACTCGAGAGCGTCGACGTAGGGCATTCGCATGAAGGGTCGCTCGGGGGCCTTGAAACCGGGGTTAAGCTCCTGGACAAGAGGACCGGCCACGGGGTCAGCGAGAACGTAGTCGACAGTTCGGCACAGAACCTCCTCAATGTGCTCCAGGAAGGTCTCGAAGTCGAGGAAACCAAGCTCGGCCTCAATGTGGGTGTACTCGGACAGATGTCGTCGAGTGTGGGATCGCTCGGCTCGGAAAGACTCGGCGATACAGTAGGCATCTCCAACGGAGGGGATGACGGTCTCGAGGTACAGCTGAGAAGACTGGGTCAGGTAGGCCTTCTCTCCGTAGTAGTCGAGAGCAAACAGAGTGGAACCACCCTCGACCTGGGTCTGGACCATGCAGGGAGGAGTGATCTCGGTCATTCCAAGCTCGTCGTAGACTCGTCGGATACATCGCAGGAAAACAGCTCGCACCTTCATGACGGCAGAGAGAGTCTCTCCTCGGAGAGTCAGGTATCGGTAGTCGAGCAGGTAAGAGGGGTCAGCACCCTCCTGGACCTTGTTGGTGATGGCGTCGTCACCGGAAGGAGCAAGACCGATGATCTCGTAGAAGTCAACAACCAGCTCGTGTCCACCAGGGGCTCGAGCTCCCTCGGGAACCTCCTTGAGAGTTCCGTAGATGGCCACAGAAGACTCGAGAGTCAGGTTCTGGGTCTGGAAGGCGTTGGCAAGATCGCCCTGGAGAACACACTGCAGGTATCCAGTACCGTCTCGCAGAACCAGGAACGCAACACCCTTCTGGGTTCGCAGTCGGTGGACCCATCCAAACAGCTTGACTCGAGGACCTCGGTTATCGGTGGTGTCTCGGATCTTGATCAGCTTGGGCTTATCCAGAGACTTGTCCTCGGTGATGGTGATCTTCTTGGCAGCCTCCAGACGGGCAGCCTCGGCGGCCTCTCGATCAGCCTTGGAAGCCTCGAGCTGCTTAGCCTTCTCGGCCTTCTTGACCAGACCGTCAACACCCTTCTTGGCCTTCTTCAGGGCAGAAGGAGAAATGTCCTCGTAGGCGCCCTCGGCACCCTCAACACCGGCCTTGAAGACCTTGATCTGAGCATCAGGGTGGGTGTACAGAGCGAAAGCGGGAGTCTTGTAGGGAGCGTCCTGAGCTCCGGTGGCGGAAGACTCGTCAACACCCTTGGTGTCGTTGACGTAGATTGCGGGTCCAGACACGGACAGTTGTTCGACCTTTTTCTCGAGATCAGCCATGGTGATAGTTGCAAGTTGCAGAATCAGACTCGAAATTTTCAGACGAACTTTGACTCATGCTGGGACCTCAGCCCTAACCCTCTAGATGGGGGGCTACGTATTTGAGCACCTTTCAGCATATATTTGACTAAGATGGAGGTATCAGTTTGTTCCTTGGTACCTGGAGGTTTCATTTCCATTTTTATATATTGCAAATGACCAATATTGGCCAGAATAACTACGGCAGTTCCCCTACTCAAAGTATTGTTTAGACCTGCATACGTCATAACGTTGTGAGTGATGAGAAGTCCCAACTCAAGATCGCGTGAATAAGATGTTGGAGTGTTATCTTGGCCTTCCTTTTAAAGCTAACTGAGATGTGAGTCACTGGCAATCAGGGTGTGATCTTGAGCTTGCAACGGTGGCAAAGGCAACGCAACCATGACATTCCATTGGGTGATTAGTCGGTTAAATGACGCAACTAAAAGTGTTTGTTACTCGTTGTTCGTGTCTAACAAGAGAGCGAACTCCTAGTTGGATCTATCTCAACTAATAAAGGGGTGTTGGATGCTCAATTTGGGTTACAGCAGGGCGGAGTTGGTCGGCCGAGATTTGAACAATCACTGAAACGCGAAATATCGAAAATGTGGGGATGATTGGTAGTTCAGTTGTAAGCTCTGAAGTGATTTTGCATGGTCATCTCCTTCATTCTCTCCACATTGCATACTTGTACGTACTCTGTAGCTCTTGCAGTCTGCTATCGTACTTGTAGAACACAGGTATCCAGTCCAGAAACCAACGTTGTCGGCTATTGGTCAACATGGACTCCTACTTAAATGTAGTGTAGCTTCTGTCACTTCAGTGCTTGTCGTGATTACAGTAGCTACTTGTACTGTAGCGCGTTCCGTAACAGTCTGTCTCAATCGCACGTAACTTCAACAATCACTGAATCCCATCCCACCCATCATAAGAACCACCAACGTCGCTTCGCTTCACACCAGCAACAGAGCCCACAAGGTTCCAGGTCACGTGCCTCTCATCGCGTTGGCCTGCCTTATAGGTGTGCACTCCACGCAACTCTACTGAAACGTGATGGTCACAACCCTTCAACCCTAAGTCTTGCTGTTGATGTGAGACAGGACGAAGAGTGGTAGAGTGGGCGGAAATTCGAGTAGACAAGTCGAGAGTTATCATGGGACCGTGTATCACGTGACTGGATACTCGCTACTCCCGTCTGGTCAAGCGACTAGTCTCATAATCTCTCTGACACGTTTCTTCCAGCACGTCAACCTTCAACGACCCTTGTTCGCGTGATAAGCATCGGGTATTTTGAGATAAGGAGCTTGAGGGTGATACGTGTTGTTTAGTGGTATTGATAATGTACAAACGTTCTTACCCCTGGAATAATATTGCCCACATACTCTTTGAGAAGCGCGTATACCACGGCCGTACACGGCATCGCATGGTAATCAGCACCAATGAAGACCACCAATTTGGCACTGCTCATAGTCGTTTAGGACCATACAGGCTACAAGTTATTGCCTCAGGTGTTTGTGCAACAGGTAGACTGATGATAAAGTATCATGACGTCTGCTTACATACCAGATGTGATGCTTTAAAGGGGGGTGCAATATATAAGACCCGCGGAGCGCCACGCGATTGGAGATAGCCATGGCGCCCCATTACAAGTACACCTGCCCAGCGTCTCTGTCTCTGATAACCACAATAGAGTTGGGTTGGCACGCAGCTGTGTGTGACCAGTGAAGGATGCATTTCCCAATTGGGACAGCTGGGAAATGTGGCCAGGGGGTCAAGGTGAGGGGAAGGGCGTTTGGGGCGCGAAAATGCCACGAATGGGGGGGATTTGGGGCTTCTTGACACGCGTAGCTACCCTTTGAGGATCCCTTCACTGCCCGAAACCCACTTCTCACTCTTCCTTCTTCACTTAAACTTCGCCGTTGAACGCTAATGAGTCACTACCAAGACCATGACAGACAAGTGGGTATGTGGAGGGCACAGGCTCAGAGATTGCATTGGGGAACGGGTCCGAGAGGATGTGTTGAGTTGCCAACACTGTGTGTGCTAAACAGCAGTCGCGTGGATAATATAGCACTCCCAAACACGTGTATATAGCCCCCCAGCGGCCCTTTCTAAACTGTCTCTCTCGCAGACACCTTCCTTTTACAACGCATCTTTGGAAGAGTAAGTAACGAACCGACTCACTTTTTTTCCTCCCAATCCAACTTTGTAAGGCACACGCTCAAAATCTCAAATCTGAAATTTTGATTTCACGAACTTCATCTGGATATCATATACTGAAAGTGAGTACCTGGAAAACGGTGGCAAAAGCCGCAAAACACGACCAAACACGACCAAATGACGCGAAATACGACGGCGAAAACTAACAAAGTGCCCCCCAAAGCTGCCAAGGCCAAGAACGACAACATGTTGATCGGTATCACCGTCAACAAGGAGGACGACTTCTCCGGATGGTACCAGCAGATTGTGACCAAGGGAGAGATGCTGGACTACTACGACGTGTCCGGCTGCTACATCATGCGACCTCCCTCCTACTTTGTGTGGGAGCAGATCCAGGAGTGGTTCAACATCCGGATCAAGAAGCTGGGTGTAAAGAACGCCTACTTCCCCATGTTTGTGTCTTCCCGAGTGCTGGAGAAGGAGAAGGACCACGTGGAGGGCTTTGCTCCCGAGGTTGCCTGGGTGACCAAGGCCGGAAACTCCGATCTCGAGGAGCCCGTCGCCATCCGACCCACCTCTGAGACCGTCATGTACCCCTACTACTCCAAGTGGGTGCGATCTCACCGAGACCTGCCCCTCAAGCTCAACCAGTGGAACTCCGTTGTGCGATGGGAGTTCAAGCATCCCCAGCCCTTCCTGCGAACCCGAGAGTTCCTGTGGCAGGAGGGCCACACTGCCCATCTGACCGCCAAGGAAGCCGAGGATGAGGTCATGGCCATTCTCGACAACTACGAGAAGATCTACAGCGAGCTGCTGGCCGTGCCCGTCATCAAGGGTAAGAAGTCCGAGAAGGAGAAGTTTGCTGGTGCTCTGTTCACTACCACCGTTGAGGGTTTCATTCCTTCCACCGGACGAGGAATCCAGGGAGCCACCTCCCATTGCCTCGGTCAGAACTTCTCCAAGATGTTCGACATTTCTGTCGAGGATCCCAACGGAGGCGCCGACAAGCTGTTCGCCTGGCAGAACTCCTGGGGTCTGTCTACCCGAGTTATCGGTGTTATGACCATGACTCATTCCGACAACAAGGGTCTTGTTCTGCCCCCTCGAGTGGCCCACACCCAGGCCATCATTATCCCCTGTGGACTGACCGCCAAGCTTGCTGCTGAGAAGCGAGCTGCCGTCATGGACGCTACTGCTGCCATTGAGAAGTCTCTGACTGACGCCGATGTCCGAGTCTCCTCTGATACCCGAGACACCTACTCTCCCGGCTGGAAGTTCTCCGACGCCGAGCTGCGAGGTATCCCTCTGCGAATCGAGGTCGGACCCCGAGATGTTGAGCAGGGCAAGATTGTTGCTGTGCGACGAGATAACGGAGAGAAGATTGTGATGGACATCGCCGATCTGGACAAGACCGTGCCTGAGCTGCTGGAGACCATCCAGAAGGACCTTTTCTCCAAGGCCAAGGAGACCTTCGATAAGCATGTCATCAAGGCCACTACCTGGGACGACTTTGTCAAGGCCCTCAACTCCGGCAACCTGGTTCTGGCTCCCTGGTCCGCCTCCGTCGAGACCGAGGAGTGGATCAAGGACAACTCTGCCCGAACCGTCGACCCCAACAACGAGGCCGATGACAAGGCTCCCTCCATGGGCGCCAAGTCCCTGTGCATTCCCTTTGAGCAGCCCGAGCTTGCTGCCGACGCTCTCTGTGTCACTGGCTCCGGAAAGAAGGCTGACAACTGGTGTCTTTTTGGTCGATCCTACTAAGCACTGGGTGCGAAGCACTAGGTGTCTGATACCAAGATTAGGCATGTTTGGCAGTTTTGTTGCAAGGTTAGATGTACTCAGGCTTAGATAGTCTTGTTGTTGGATTGGATAGGTCGTCTAGCATGTGGTGATAGGTGTGGCATACCATGTCTTCTCACATGGATGAAAAATGTATGGTATAGGTAATGATGACGGTTTTAAAATAGGATACACCAGTGTTGTATGGTACAGTCGCCATTTGTACAGTGTCTACAGCTCGGGATGAAGCCATTGAAAACAATGATACTCGAATCGTGCGTGTCAAGACGCGGAACTGTTATGCTGACAAGTGCGAGTCAGTTGGTATTGCTGTCGAAACTGTACATAAGTATATGTACAAGTACGTAGCTAAACTACAGCTAGCGACCCGTTCTTCGTCAGTTTTTATCTATATACATTAACTTGTGTGGTGGTCTAGAATCTAAGAGTCCGAGGTCCTTGCGTTAGCAAGATACCCAAAAGCCGGCTTCCTTGGCTCGCACAATCTCAATCTTCTGGGCCCCCACCTTACCGCTCTTCTTACTCAGGAACCACAGATCCTTGACGCCGAGACCCTCCAGGTACTCGAGGGTCTTCTTGTAATTCAGTCCAACCTGGGCAACTCCGTGGCTATCGTCAGATAGACACAGTCGTCCTCCTCGGTTGATGACAGCCTTGCAAATATCGGGTCGAGGGTAGGGTGTGTCCCAACCCTTTCTGAGAGGAGCAGAGGACACTTCGATGAAACCTCCGTAGGAAATGATGAAATCAATGTTCTTGATGATCTGCTCCCAAACATCGGGCCAGGTTTCTCGCACGTAATCCTGGGTGGCGCCGGTACCCTCTCGAATGGTGGAGTACAGTCTGATGAGATCAAAGTGTCCGACAACCTCAGGCTTCAGCTTCTGCAGCATATCCCATTGAGTCTCGTAGTATTTCTTGTAAAGTGCATGCTCGGGGGTGGTCTGCTCGTCGATCATGTCCGACACAGAGTCAGCAGCGTCGCACCATTGGCCCTGGCTGAAATCAATGGGAATTCCGTTGACATGGTGTACAGATCCGACACACAGATCGAGTCCATACTGTTTCTTGAGCTCAACTGCTCGATCCCAGCACTCTGCTCTGATTGACTCACACTCGAACCCCACGAGGATCTCAGTGTTGGATGTGTTGGCCTCTTGCAGCTGTCGTGCGTGTTTCACGTAGTCGTCAAATACCTTGGCCAGATCAGCAGGGGTGGTCTTGGACTCGATCTCTTCAGGATACAGGTCGCCTTCCTGAGATCGAGGCATATGTTCTGTGAGACAGAAGACGTCGAATTTCTTGTCCTTGGCAGCCTGGACACATTCTTCAAGGCTATCCTTGGCATGCTGGACATACTGTCCCGAGTGAGAGTGGTGAGAGTGCATGTTGGTGGTTGAGAAGGAAGTCAGTCACAGGTTGTCGAGGCACCGCTATGGTTATCAAGAGCTGCATGCAATTAGGTTTTGGATGGTAAGGATAGGAAGGAAATGAGAGACTTTGTAGGAAGGTCCAGCGAGCCCATGTGGGGATCTTAGATTAAAGACTTGTGTATTTGAGATATAGGAGTGACATTAATTCTTTTCCGTTTTCATTTTACTCACGCTAGGCGGCATCGCACAGTGTGGTTGTGCACCCAATAGCCAAGTGAGAACTTGTGTCTACTTGTATGAGAATATACTGTACAGTACGATAGCCAGCTGCTGTCGTCTACAAAACTTGTGGTACAATCCTGATAGTATGCAATGCGGGTTGATTTCTATAAATATGCTGATTTTGGTGCCCAACTTCGGTTACGATGGCCAGTGGACTGTCCGAGCCGACTGGTGGTGGACCCTGGTACTATTTAAGCAGCTGGTTCGTCTGACAGAGTGAATCTTTATAGTCTTTGGCAGATGTATCCATGCTATTCCTCCTTCAATCCTCCTCAGCTCCGACAGGCTCTGGAATGTCTGTGAACGATACTTTGTGGGTGACAATCTCGATAAGATCGACCTGGTTCCGGTTCTCCGGGTCCATTTTGAGCAGCCCGAGGGGCTTGTCGAGCTTCTTTATCGATCCTCGCATTCGCTGTTTGCCGTCAATCACCAGAATGGCGTTTTTCTCTGAGAATTCAATGGTTCCCACGCGTCTTGATCCCTCCTGCAAATGCGCTTTGCTGACCACCTCTCCCTGGATTTCCACAATGGCCATTCCCGAAGGCGTCTGGATCGTCGGCGGTACAGATTCCACATGGTCGTTTTGCCGTGAGTGGTCCAGAAAGATGTTGGTCACGTTCATGTTGTCGGTTGTGGAGCACACGAATTTGTCTACCGGTAGTCTCTCTTACAGTTATTAGGCACGCACTGGAGACGCGCATTAAGTTTGTCAGAAGAGAGTGTCTACTACCGGTACTGGTACTTGTAGTAGCTACCAGCGAAGGCGTAGTTGCAGGGAATTATGGAGCAGAAGAGTATTCTTCATGAGCATACAACGCCACTTTTGACTTGCTCTTCAGTGACCCTTTTTTTGAGATTCTCGTCAAGCACTTCTTCTCTAATGGCCCTCCACCTCCTCTACTTGTACTTGTAGTTTTCACTCCGAATATGCATGTCCCGGCACAACTCTGAATTTGGGATAAATATCATCTCCACCATCGTAATCACGCTACAAAAACACACAACACAATGACGTCTCTGGCCAACCTGATATACGCCCAGACACTATACAAGTATGCGGTTGACAACAGCGTGAAGTCGGTCACCGTCTCACCCGACATTCCACAACCCGTTGCCGAGTACCTGGCTTCACAGGTGCCCAAACACCCGCTGGTCAAAACAGACATTTTCGGCATCATGGGAGGCTCCTCTTCGCTGACCGCGAACCAGTGTCAGAAGTGGTGGCGTCAAATGATCTCGTCGACGAAAATCGCGGAAAAGGAGCTCGCGCTGAGCAGTTTGGCCAAGCTGGTGGATGGATTCAGACATGTCTTGTACAATGAAACGGTGGCTGGTCTGAAGGCCGACGAGGTCAAGTACAAGTATCTGACGACGGAGATGGAACGGGAGCAGAAAGAGAAGGCCGAGAAGGCTCGGCTCGAAAAGGAGAGACTCCAGAGGGAGAGACTCGCCAAGGAGCAGCAGGAGAAAGAGCAGCAGGTGGGCCGGGAGGCACAAGCTATCAAAGAGCAGGAAGAGGCATCACAACCTGATGAGCCTGCATCAAAATCCGATGACGAAGACGTGGAAATGGCTGATGCTGTGGAGGAAGTGAAGGAGGACGAAGGTGAAAACAAGAAGGATGCTCAACAGGACACTACAGAGGCTGATGTGGAACCAGTAAAGGTCAAGGAGGAGGAAAAGGACGCTGAGGTGGAGACGAAAAAGAAGGACACAGAGGCCGAGAAACAAGATCAGGACGAGAAGGCAAAGGCGGAAGAATCAACTGGTGTAGAGGCAGACGTCGAGTCGGAAGCACCAGAAGCTGAAGAGTCAGAATCGGACAAGGAAACGACAGCTGACGTGGAGACGGATCGGGGAGAAACAGAGGAGCCTGACGAGAGCGAGTTGGACCGAGTGACGGAAACTCCAGAGGCAGGAGCTACACCCGGATCAGAAGAACGAACTCGAAAACGAGCACGATCTGCCACCGAAGATTCAGACTCGCGAAAGCGGTCGCGCCGAAACACTTCTGCGGCTCCCTCAGCCAACCGCAAGTTTCAGAATGTGGCTGGCAATCTTCTGTCGAACATCTCGTCCAACAAGTCTGCTTCCTTCTTCACACATCCTGTGAATCCCAACAGTGCGCCCAACTACTACGAGCTGATTTTCTCGCCTACGGACATTCGGACCATCAAGGCCCAGGTGAAGGACGGTCGAATTTCGTCTACCTCGGAGCTCGAGCGTGAAGTGGCAAAGATGTTTGCCAATGCCATCATGTACAATCCCTGGGACTCGGATGTCAACCTGTGGGCTCGAGAGATGCAGCAGGAGACTGATGCTCTGTTGACATTGTTTCGGGGAGCCGGGGGAGAGTAAATATAGATTAACGAACATGAATGGGATACATCATGGTGCAAGTGCTTTTACTTTACTTGAATGTAAGAGAGCTCTATATGAGACTACAAGTGACACAGTGCATACTGACACAGCAGCGCACATGAAAGAACGTGGTACCGGTAGCAGTAATGAACAACGTCAACGATGCCAACATCAATAATCAGACCGTCTCGTCGCTCTTGAAAAACTCGAACAGGGATCAATTAATATGTACATTTTATCTCTTCTGCATAAGAGCAGCGTTCTGTTCCTGGAATCGCTGGCCGACTCGCTCGGAGTGCTTGAGGAACTTCTCGGAGCACTTCTCGAGACAAGCCTCCTCTCGGGAAGACAGGGCCTTGGAGGTGAAGTCGTTAACACAGTCAGTGAAGCATCGCTGGACGAGAGAAGAGTAGAGCTATGTTAGTTGATGTTCTTTGATCGTGTGTTTCTGCTGCTGCTGCTGTAGTGTTTGCCATCGTGCAAATCAAAAGTTCTGTGGCATACTCACTCGCATGAAATCCTTCATCTGCTTCTGCTCGACGAGCTGCTGGAACTCCTGCTGTTCTCGGTTGTTCAATTGATCCATCTTGTGTTGTGATTTGGGTGACTGATGTGTGTGATTGTCTTGAGCAACAACGAATACTTTTCACTCCCAGGTGGAAAAGGGTATCACGTGTCGAGTCTATTTGCTGGTGGGGAGGGAAGATGGGGGTAGACTGGAAGATGGACTTGGAGGGTAGTTGTGAAGTGGAAAAGCTAGCAGACAGAAATATTGCTACTCTAGAAGCCCCCACATCTATATTTTTCGTAGCTTTTAATACCAAAAACTCCCTTGAGCTACGTTTCGCCACTCATCACCAAATCTCGTTTTGAACCTTGTGGAATCCGGAGAAGCTGGGAGAATCATGATCTCGAACAATGTCTCTAAAACGCGTAATTTTGCCCCGATTAAGAATGTGACTTTTCTGGCATGTTTCTCGTGTTTTGTTTACGAGGTTTACTTATTCATCTCTGTCACAACTGTTCATGAATACGACATTTGTGATGTTCTGTTGTGCAAGCTCAATCGCAGTGATATATACAAGTAGACCTCCAACAGATCCAACTCCACTCTTAAGGTGCTCCTTGTAAAAGCCTCATTTGAAAAATCGTGAACAAAACGAATTGTTTCCAAAACAGCCTACTTGTACTTGTACTTGTAACATCACAAGTATTTTTCTCTCAAGCCAAACACACCACCTGATAAAAGAACCACCCTTCATAACGTCTTGTTACTCTAATACGCGATTGTCTCGTGGCATCATCGACTTGACTCCGTGGTTAAGATTGGTTTATCTCCGGATCGCCAGAGTTAATCACACAGTACGTACAGTGTATCGTACCTCGTACAGTACATCCCTGCGTGAAGAGCAGACCAGAAAGCGGGCGCTTTACATGACCGCCCCTTGTGTCTTTGGCATCACGATATACTTGTACGAGACAGACGGGCTGTCCTCAAATCACCCACTACTCTACATCAGTCATTCGTTCAATGTCATAATATCATCTAAATCATACATAATTACTGGAGCTTGTTGATAACAGCCATGGTGAACTCGTCAGTAGTGGAGTTACCGCCAAGATCGGGGGTTCGGACCTTGCCCTCAGCAAGAACGTCGTAGGTAGCCTTGGAGATGACGTCAGCAAAGTCATCCAGGTTGAGGTGTCGCAGCAGCATGGCGGAAGACAGAATCATGGCGGTGGGGTTAGCGGTACCTCGGCCCTTGATGTCAAGACCAACGTGTCGGCAACCGGGCTCGAAAACGGCGTGCTCGGTACCCAGGTTGACACCGGGGACGAGACCGGGGCCTCCAACGAGACCGGCACCAATGTTGGAAAGAATGGTACCGTAAAGGTTAGGGGTGACGAGAACGTCAAACTGCTGGGGCCAAGAAACGGCCTGCATGGAGGCGTTGTCGACAATCATGTCGCCGTACTGGATCTCGGGGTACTCAGCAGAGACCTCCTTACAGGTGTTTCGGAAAAGACCATCAGCAAGCTTCATAATGTTAGCCTTGTGGATGGCAGTGACCTTGTGTCGGTTGTTCTTGAGAGCAAAGTCAAAGGCGAATCGGGCAATTCGCTCGGACTTTCGCTTGGTGATGACCTTGATGGACTCAACGACACCGGGGACAGGGGAGTGCTCCAGACCGGAGTACTCACCCTCGGTGTTCTCTCGGATAAGAGCCATGTCGATACCCTCGAGTCGGGTCTGGACACCGGGGATGTTCTTGATGAGAACGAGAGAGGCGAAGATATCGAGCTCTCGTCGTAGGGCAACGTTGAAAGAGGTGTGGCCGTGCTTCTCAACGGGGGTGTGGAGGATACCCTTGATGGCGACCTTGTTTCGGTTGATGGATCGAATGGCCTCCTCGTAACCGTCGAGGTGGTTCTCGCCAACACCAGTGACGTTGACAACCTCCCAGTCGATGGGGACGGAGATGGTCTTGAAGATGGTCTTCACGGCATCGGTAATCTCGTTACCAATACCATCACCGGGGATGAGGGTGACGGTGTACTTGGATCCGTACTCCTTGGGCTGGAAAATGGTTCGAGCGTTGGTAGCGAGGGTTCGCTTGGGGAGAGCCGAGGCGGCCTGGGTTAGTATGTGGTGCTTTGTTATGACAGTTGTTGTCGTGGTGTGCGGCAATTAACACAACACATGCCAGCAACGACAGAAGGGCGGGGCAACGACACAAACTGGACCCTTTGCGTGAGAAAGGCCCCAATTGTCTTAGATTCCTCTTCCTCCACACCGTGTCTTAGCATCCGCTGCCACTTTCTCCGTAGCACATGCAGGAAAAATTTAGTGGAGGGAAAATAAATACACGCATAGATGTTCCGAGGGTGGTGGTGACGTGGACGGGACAAGGGTAGGAGGTAATGGGGCAATCGATGTCGGAGTTGCAACACGTCCAAGCCATTGGTGGCAATGGCGGCTCCTCCAGCTTGTGTTTGTGTTTGTGTCGTTGTCGTCGTTTCCGGGAAAATGTTGCTGGTGGTACACAGATGTCGTCGGTCATGTAGTGCGCTTCTTCACGCCACGATGTGGGGCGACCATTGGCCCTTCTGCCAGCCCCATTGAGGCACCCGGGGTACTCACCTTAGCCAGGTAGGCGGTTCGAAGCATTGCGGATGTGGATATGTTTTCGATTAGACGACAAGATGTTGCCAAAAGGTGTCCTAGTTAAAGAAGAGAGAGAGAGAGAGTTTTATGTGGGAGGACGCAAAAAAAGCTTTTACGAAATTAAGGACGGCCAAGCTTAAACACGGCGTCAGAGCGAAACCTCTATTCCGAAGGAGACAAGCTTGAAGGGAGACGCCTGCCCAGGGGAAGAGCATTAAAAACGAGTGCTTGACACAACTCACGATCCATGTTATGAATCCAATCTATGTATCAAGTTGACCTTCAGCCTGGAAAACTTTTTCCTGCGGCTCCGACTGTACCCTGTCAGCTGCACCATACTCCGCCAAAAAATTTACATTGTTACATTCATTTACATGTACACGTTTCTCCCACATATCTCCATGCAAATCGGAAAAACAACATCCGTCCGGGTACCCGACCATAGAGGCTTTTATCCGCTTAGCTCCGAGGAGAAGCAACGCAAATGGCTGCTTAAGGGGTGTCAAAAGAATCATTGGAGGCAGACATGAACGGTCCAAGCAATGAATGACGTCAATTGAGACGGTTCACAGCTTCACCACTAACGGCTGCTCCAATAACCGCGCCCTTTTGTCTCGTCATACTTGCACCCTTGGCTCCTCTCTTTGCTCCCATCCAGCTTTGACTTCTTCTTTGACTTCGAAGTCTGCGTGTGTGCAGTGCCCATTGGCCAACAGTGAGGAAAACCTTGCACCGAAACACGAGCCGCAGGGGCTTTAATAGTGGATACCAGTTTGTAGATCTTGGGGCCGGTGGGCTAGCTGTATTATTGGAAACAATTCCTGCACTAAAGGATACCGTTTGGCCTTCTTTCGATATTCTCTAATATGCTGAGGTATACCGGAATTGAACACAAACACACGCGTTGATGCAACTCTAAATCACAAATTCGCTGTGTCCCATCCCAAATCGAACTCACGAACTCGGGGGTGAGCCTGAACCAAACCTCCACTATCAAAAGCGTGATCTTTGTCAGATCAAAGGCACCAGCAAACATGTCAAAGTCCCTGAGCCTCTACAGATCGCTCTACCGAGAGCTGTCCAAGCAGTATGTTGCTGCGATGACCATCCACGTCAACGGAGACAACCAGCGAAATGAAGCCAAGGCCAAGTACGAAGCGATTCAGAAGAAAACCGCCCCTAAGCCCTTCGAGAAGCTGCCCACCCCTCGAGCCATACATTACGACAGCAGTGCTCTGAGGGAGTACTTCACAAACGGCACCGGAGACGCCGCACAGATTCAGCATGCCGAGGACATGCTGCTGTTTCTGGAGAACCAGCGAGGATACAAAGAGTTGCTGGCCCGATACAACCCTGGTGTGGACATGGCTGACCAGGAGCGAGTGCGACTTTCAGCCCGACGAGTCGGACTGGAGGTGCCCATGGGAAAGAAGGACTTTGAGGATTGATTGTATATAGCATAGTAATGAGTAACGAGTCTACATGAAGAGTTTGATGGGTGAAAAATGTAACGCATGATCCGTAGCTTCGGAGACCGCGGTTTGGACATTCTATTTCGTCATTAACTAGAATCCACTGCCGCTTCAACGTGTCTGTGTACTTGAACGAGTGGCGTCAATATCGTTTCACCTTAACGATTACGTGCCATGCTGGCACAAGTGCTGTCAGCTCTAAAATAGCTATGAATACTCTCCGTGGTAATAAATCATCTATCGTTGTATAGGCACTCTCCATTCATTCTCTGAAAACATCTATATACTGCACAAGTACTGCCTGTGCCCCTGGCCCGTCTTGGAATCTCCCTCAAGCCGAGGTGTACTTGATAGCTTCCCGACGAGCTCTGACAGCTGACCAGAAACTGCCGTAACTCCATGTCAACTTCTCGGCGCCCTGCATGAATCCATTGTATCTGCTGAACTGTTCGGACATGTCTCCGTTGTCAGCCTGATGCTCTCTGATCACATCTAAAAAGGAGTCTCCTAGATCAACAAGTCTATCCAGCAAATGCTGGTACTCCTCGGAGTCTCGTTTCATTCGATCAGAGGCCGAAAAAATGCTGTAAAACTCCTTGTTCAAAGTGTTTACCTCGAGAACAAAATCCGAGGGTTGCTGGGCCAGATGCCGAGCAATGAAAAAGATAGTTTCCGCGATTGTGGCAGTACAGATGAACCAAGGATTTCCATGAGATGTACCCACTCCATCGTAGATATCCTCAGCGTATCGACCAACACCAACAGCGACATACGCCGCACTGCCTTGTTGGAAGGACTCCTCGAATTGGGCTAACCGCTGGTGATTAATGGGGTAATCGAAGGAATGCACGTAAGGAAGAATTGTAGCAATCAGCAAGTCATCGTATGGCTTAAGCGACAAGTCTGCAGCTATGCTAGACTCCCACCGGACAGAATCGAGAGCTGCCAGGAAGATGGAAGAATCAAGGCCGGATCTTCCATGGCTGTTCGGCTCATAGTAAGCGGTTAGCTGGGATTCGCCTTTGAATTTGGTCTTAATGAACTGCCGGATCGATCCAGCCGTAAAGGTGCATCTGCTTTCTGTCTCTCGATCGGAGTATTGTCTTGCCAGTTCCACGGCGTTGATGAGAGCGTTGAATTGCACCTGAGATGTGAACAGGTGATAGCCCTCCAGTTCCTCCCAGAGATCGAAAGATGGTTGATCCCAGTACTGCAGAATGTACTCGATGTCCGGTAGAATCATGGCCTGGTAGAGGTGCTCATAGTCCTCTATCGACGTGGTTTCGTTCCACTCCACCTGGGTTTTGATGTAATTTGAGATTGTGTTGATTCTGAGCGCTGGTCCGTCATTTTGAGGTCTTCCCCAGTGCCCGGTGAATGCCGAGCCATCAGTCTCAAATTTGGGCTCTCCTAAGCCACTAACATCACGCTTGTTCCAGTCGAGGTGACCAGATGGATTGCTGACGTGTTGCAGTGCACCCTGAGTCTCGATATATCCGAGGATGATGTCGCTGAGTGTGCTGTTCAGAAAACCCTCGCTGGCTTGATCGTGAAACCGCCGAACAACTGAGTTCATCGTGATAGCAGCATCTCGGGTCCACTGGTAGTAATAGTTGGGGGCCGTTTTCGAGGGACTGGCAATAACGACACCAACAGGAAGACCGTTGTTGCCACCATGATGTCCCACGTTGTTGAGGACCGACTCAAAGGCGTGTTCAGTCTGCTGAGTGAGCCACAACTCGAATTTCTGGGCGTCAACGAGAGTCACATTCGGTCGTGAGTATGGTGACAGGAGCAGAGGTTTTTGATCATGTAGCGGATATGCCAGAGACCCAGGAAGGGTCACAATCGAAACAAGCACTTGTAGCAACATGGTGGATCAGTATTTGTGTGGGGGTGTGAGATTAGCGAGGCTAAGCCATTTATAGCGAGATGAAGTAACCGAAGCGTGTTTGAGCGAGGCTCAAGAACAAGCTGAAGGATGTGCGACGTCGGATGAAAAGCAAAAGTGTTACTTGTGCGCAGCTTGTGTTTGTGCTTTTGTTTGCGTGTCTGTTTTTGTTGCGGTAGCTACAGTAGTATCGTTTTAGCACTTATGGTTCTGCTTCAAGATTTGCCTCTTGCTGCTGTGTGACCATGTGTGTCCGCATGACCTCGGTTTGTGATAAAGTGTACCCGCCTAAGAGATGTATGATACTGTAAGAGAGGCATGCACGTCACGTGAACGCTTAAAGAGACCTGCCGTGGCATACTCGCCTTATAACGCGAAATACACCCACCGTCTATCCATTCACATGCTGACCACACCTCCGGACTTTTGCTTTCAGTTTTCCACGCCACTAACGTGTGATGAGCAAGGTTACATGTTTAAAAAAATTACAGTATTTTGGCGCTAAGAGGCGCGTGACAAAGAAATGGCAAGCGCAAGTGCAGGATCCGAGGCCGGGGAAGACCGTTTGGACTGAGTCACTCGTCCGGGGTAAAAGCTGTGTCAGCTGCTGATGGCCCCAAGTTCCTTGTCTTTTTCCGGTGGTATGGCGCAATACGAGGCGCATTACGGAGGAAGAGAGGGGAGGGAGCACGTCACATGAGGTACAGCAATCAAAACAGCACTTGATACAGACGTGAGGAATGTGGGGTAAAAAACAATGAACAGAGCTAATGAGAAATTTTCTTAGAGCTATATGAGAAGCTATTGCTACACGTGAATACACAATGAGTGATGTAGACTACGATTACTGTATGTACTCGTACCGGTACGATACATACAGGTGGGGCGGAGACGGGAGCAATGCTTAGTCATCGACATGCTTAGTCAGCAAGAGGAAAAGGATTGAAGCATTAGATATTAGAGTCAAATAAAAACTCGATGTCGTCACTCCGGTATGAGCAGAATTCAAGTTGTTTTCCTATCAGATCGCGGCGGTTACACTGAGATGTCAAGGTCCTTACAGTTTGTTCAACTAATAGTGAACTCTAATTGCATTCAGTGATGCTGAGGCTGTTATGAAAAATCGTGCGTGGAGCTTACTAAATGATGATGAAGAAGTTTGTGCAGTGAAATATTCTTAATGGCGAGGATCCGCTCCAGTTGATAACTGATTTGTGGGTTCGGTTTGGATGCCTTCGGGATACATCTTTCTCAGCTCATTAACCTAACCCTGCAGCTCACCTGCAGAGCTTGAAAAAATCTGGTGCTCGAAAATATCTTTATTCAACTCAAGATACACAACACCAGCATGGCCAGCGACAAAAAGAGAAGGGCAACGAGCAAGCGGGTGACGAAAATCAAGGTCGCCAAGGTCCAGGATGACGGCAAGGTCTTTCTTTCCGACTGTGGACATTTGTCCATTCCCAAGGATGCCAAGTTCTCGTCTGTGTCTGACAACGGACAGTACTCCATCAAGGGCAAGAGCAGTCGAATGCGATACACCAGTGTGCCTGTCGACCACGAGCAGTACTGCGTTGCTGTGATTTCTTCCAAGGGCTCGGCAGATCTGATTCCCGCCGAGAGCATCGAACTGAAGGCCATGTCCAAGCAGCTCGCCAAGCGGGTGGCTGAGAATGCCGAGCAGAAGTCCTACCGAGAGCAGCGAGTCAACCTTGGAAACGAGTTCGGCACTCTCAAGGCCAAGAAGACCCTCGCCAGTTTGGCTCGAAACAACATTGATTCCAACGAGCTGGTTGACTTTGAGGATGATGTCGTGGACGCTGTCGCTACTGCCACTGCCAACCTGCCTACCCAGGAGCAGGTTACTGAGGCTATGGACGTGGCACGACCTATCCCCATGCACAACCTCGAGACCCTGGAAGTCAATGAGATTTACCCCGTCGAGGGATACCTCACCGACGAGGAGGCTGGATATATTCCCAGTGAGATCATTTTGGACGAGCAGGACATCTCCAAACGAGTGGAGCTGCTTCCCTACCGAGTTTCGCAAATGGTGCGAGACAGTCTGTACAAGATCACCGACAAGACCGACGAGACTCTTTACAAGGCGTCTCTTCTCTACTACCTCTCTCTCCTGGTTGGTTTCTACCGAGAAAGACACGTTAAGAAGCGAGACGACATCAAAAACCGACTCAACAACCCCCCAGAGTATCTCATGGACCAGATGCTCTACCGATACACCACCCCTCTGTCTGGTGGTCACAAATCACAACGGTACCACACCTACATGGTCAACTCCAAAAACGAGGCCATGTTGCTTTGTACCATCATTGTTCTCGTGCTGAGACTCAACAACAATGTTGTGGATGTTCCCATTCTGTCACAGGAGGTTGGAATTCGACCCTCCAAGTTGGCCGACGTCTGCAGACAGGTTGGATGTGCCATTAAGAACGCCTCTCTGACTCACATGGATGATATTGGACGACCCAGAGCCGAGGCTGCTTCATGGAAAATTGCCACGCTCAAGGCACCTCTCAAGCTGCCAGAGCTGGCCCAGCGACGACGACGAGCCAAGAAATAGACTAATGCATAGATTGATAACGGACCGGAAAACGAGTAGCCGTAGGTGTCAAGTTCTTGCCATCGTACTTGTAGCCAACTAAACAATTAACAGAGCATGCGGACGATATACCGATTAAAGGGGCGGGTCGGATCACAACTTGGCAAGGTAATCCGCACATCTCGCTCGCCTGACTTGTCGGATCGACCTCATTCCGCTGAGATGCCAAGTGCTTCTGATCTCAGCCTTCAGAAGGGGGCATCTGATTAAGCAATTCTTTGGGGCTTTTTATACAATGTTCCGATGCTGAAAACAGGTTACAAGTATATAATTTATACTGGCAACTGCAGGTTTCACCTTGCTTGTAAAAGTACAGTTATTTAGCCATGGCATGTACATTTCTCGATGTGTGGTTTCTTCTAACGTATCGCATTTGCGCGTGTATCATTTAGCCACCGGCTTGTTTATCATTGTCGTTCTGGCAGTGACTACAAGTACTTGTAGACAGATTGGGCCCTGAACATGACTATCGGCCTTACGTAAACACATATTATGAGCACTACAATACTTCACTCAACCTCATTAGTCATTAATCTTATACATCTATGGAGCTTAGATGACCTCTTCGGCATCGCTCTCAATGTCATCCCCAAGCAGCTCGTCGTCCTCGTTGATGTCAACGGGGGCGTAGTCTCTCGACCACGGTCTGCTGTTGCCGCTTCCAGAGTGACCGAAAATGCCTCGAGCAAATTCGGCGACACCCTTGAGAGCCTCAGGAATCAAGGTGATACCTGCGACGACATAGGCCAGGCCCTTGGCAGCTTGTTGAACGACAGGGTTGCTGGAGTTGGAGCCAAAAGAGTCCTCGTCACCCAGCCGGATGACGCCGAACTTGGCCTGGTAGTGCTGGAACACCATGTATCCAATGATACAGGCCATGGCGATGGGAACGACAATAACGAAGAAAGTGCCAATGACACCAAGTCCGCCGCCGTGCTTCTTGTTGAACTGGCCCTTCTTTCCAGGACAGGGGATGGCTTCTCCCTTATCAAGTTCCTGACCACCCTTGCAGGTAGACAGGGGGATTCGTCGGTAACCAGTGGCAACGTGGTACTCAACGAGGTTGGGGTTCTCCTTGCACTGCTGGGCGTGGTCGGGGGGACTGGCGCCGTTAACGAGCTTACAAGTTCCGTCTCGGTCCCGAACGTAGTTGAAGTCGCACTCGAAGTCCTCTCGGGTGCACTCACAGTCCTGGACAATCTTGTGGGGCTGGATGAGCTGTTTGCCGATGTAGCACTTGGAATCAACCAGCTTTCGGTAGTACTGAGTCTCGTGGCCAAACAGACAGTTGGACTGCTGAGTGGGGTTTCGAGGGGACCACAGCTCGTAGTCATCTCGGTCGGGGTTGGACTCGTCCAGCTTGCACTGTCGGTCAGTGAGACCAGAAAAGTCGATGTGGACGGTGGTGGACTGCTCGCCCTTGGACCGAGGGGACTTACCGGTCAGCAAGAATCGTCTAGAGTTATCATTGGGAACAGTAGAGATGTCGTCAACCTTAACGAGATCCTCAGAGAACTTGTAAGGAGTCCAGGTGATGCCCTCATCAAGAGAGAAGAAAACCTCGTTGGTGGGCTCTTCTCCGTCGACAATAACCAAAAGAGAGCCCTGGTCTCCGTACTCCCACATGAAAGCTCCCTTCTTGATCTCTCTCCAGGTGATGCCACCGTCGACAGTGAGGTAAGTGTTTCCGTCGAGGTATCCGTCAAGGTACTCTCCAACGTTACCAACGCCAATCATCATACCAACAGCAGAAGCAGAAGTGTAAGTATCTCGGTAGTCCTTTCGCTCGGTAAAGCCGTGCAAGTTGAGAGAGCACTTCTCGAGAGACTGTCCCGAGCACGAATAGGCCTTGCCTTCAGTGTCAGCAGGGGGAGGGGTCAGGTAAGCCCACTGTCCACCGTCGTTGTGGGTGATCATGGACTTCAGCTGCTTTCGTGAGCCTCTGGAGGACTGTCGGGCGTTGATAACGATATTGGAAACAGCCACACCCTCGAGGTTAGCCATCTTCTCGAAATCGACAAAGCCAACTCGGTTTCGGTTCACCTCGTTGAGTGAGAGCATAAAAGAGGTACCGTAAGAGTTGGACTTAAGAATGGCTCCGTACTCGGAGTTGGCCTTTCCGTTGACGGTCACATGGAGGAAAATGGCGTGAGTGGTAGACTGCAGAACAGTGTAAGCTAGCTGCTTGGGGACCTTGAAGTCCGGGGGGAATCGAGCAACAGAGAAAGACTCTCCGTCCACTGAAGTTTGACATTCCAGAGTTTCATCCTCGTCGTTGATGACTGCAACAACCAAAAACTCCTCGGCGAGGGCAAAATCAAGCACGTTCTCGTGGGTCACCTTCTGGTTTCGGAAGTTGTCGGTGGAGTATGCCAGCTTGGACTTCTTGACGCCACCGTCATTGTACTCGAACAAACAGTACATGAGGTTGTTTCGCTTCTGCTCCTTGAGTCCGTTGACATACTGGCACATGATTGCTCCGTTGCCGACTTCAGTCCATCGGCCTCCGTTGTTGTTGGTGTAGTGCGTAACCACCTTGCATCGGGGAGACAGCTCGTCTTCACAGCCCTCGGATCCGGCCCAAATGAAGGCGTCCTTGTTGTTTCGGTCGAAAGTCATCAATTGCAGACCTCGCTGGTTCGGAGGAGCCGGGGTGCGGAACGAGTTGAACGACTCGCCCTTGTCAATGGTGAAAAAGACCTTTTCGTCGGGGGTCAAAAAGTAGACCCGGTTCTTGAAGTGGGGGTTGGGGTAGATGGCAATGATGTCCTCACCCTTGAGCACCTGCTTGAAGGTCTTGCCCTGGTCGTAGGTCACATACAGATCGTTTTTGGAAGTTCGCAAAAGTACAACCTCTGCATCGTCGGGAGATGCATTGGCCATGTCGTTGGTGAGATAGTAGTGCTCGACAATGAGTCCAGAGAACTCGTTGATGGTCGAGCTGATTTTGGTGCTGAGGTCGTCATCGGCCAGCACGAGTAACGCCAGCGACGCGACAAGCACCAGTAGACGCGTGAATAATCTCATTGTGTGTGTGTGTATTGCTGAGAGTGGTGTAGGGTGGAATTATGCGGTGTCCCTGTGCGTCTGGAGATAGCTAAAAGGGTTCGATAAGTGGCGGTGTTCACGTGACCAACTAAATTTAGAGGGTTAGTCGAGAAACACAGCTGTAAAAGAAAACGTTCGCGTGGTCAGAGTGGGTGAACTTTTCGTTAAAAAAATAAGAAATGTCGGAATCCAACTCGGGCGTTTTCGAGATCACTGGTTGTGTTTTTTGAGTGGTGCTCGCCAAAGTGTATCGACTCGCTAATGTCGTGTGCAGTGTGTGATGAAACAATGTAATCGTAGATCAACTGGGGAACAGCTGCCTATAAATGATTTCCCAAAAAAGTGAAGAACGTTTGAAGGACTCCGACCGATGAAAAATTTACACTCTTTTGTGTTTGGCCTCGGGGTGGCTAGCCACGGATGGGGGACAGATGCTCACTGTGATTGGATAACAAAGTCTTGGCCTTTTATCAGATGCACATGCATCTTCCATGGGCCCTGTAGATAGACAACTAGCGGGTGTCAGTGGACGAAAAAGTACCAATATCTAGGGCTAGTTCATCTTGGAAGGCATCAAGAACCCCATCGCGATCTTGATCGCCATTCTTAAACCAATTCTTCACCATTTGCCACTCCTCCGATCTAATGATGTGGTGGCAATTATGCACACACATCAGATAAATGTGCCTTTAGAATTCGCCAAGCGCATTTTCTGCAGCGCTACTAATGTATGACGAGAGGCGCTTCCGCCTACCGCAACAATACCTTAGATGGTGGGCCGTTTTAGACGTTTTAAAGTCTGCTGCAAGCGTGTTTCTCAAGCAAGTACAGCAAGATGACTAATCATGTATCTGGTCTCACACACACACTCACACACACACACTCTACTTGTACTTGTACTGTACAGTAGTCGTATTTTGCCTCTCCCCCGCTCGTTCCAAACCACAACTAACCTTGTTGCGTTTGCCTGCTCTTTTTGGCAGTGGCCGAACTGTATATGCCGAAACCTAACACACATCACACACACCATGGCAGCATACCAGCGAGAAGAGCAAAACAACACTCGGCTCGAAGAGCTGGCGTCCAAAATCTCTTCCTTGCGGTCGGTCACCAATGACATTCACGCACAGGCCAGCGATTATTCGCTGATTGATTCCACGGTGAGTATGGTGGAAAGGGGTTGACGGAGGTCGCGATGTGAAGATGCATAGGGGGACTGTGGTGAAGAGAGGATGACGATGGCAAGATCGAAGATGGTGCAAGGAGATCTGTGGGAGTGACGTGACGATATCAGCAATGATGCTATGTCAGATTGCTCATTTTTTCGGAGGTGGTGGACGAGCGCTTTTCAGACATTCGAAGAGATGGTGGTTTCTACCATCTTGAGTGGCGATCTCTCTGTCGTCGGCTTCGCCTGGCAGCCCATTACCTTGGAACACTGACCTACTTCATTTTTCTCATCTTACACGACTCACTAGCCCTCGCCACTAATGCGCCATCGGCCTGTGATTTTTCAAGATCAGCTGTGAGCTTGCTGTGATCTGGGACGTGTCATACCAAAAATGCAAGCCTCAGACCATCTCAAACCTACAAGCCATGGTCTTCCTTAACACCGTTGTCCATACGCAGTGAACACCAACTAACTCAGACGGACACAGTTGGAAACATGATGACCTCGGTCCGAGGCTCTGCTTCCAAGCTTGGACGGTCGCTCAAGGCCGGACACCCCATCTGGAGAACTGTGGGCATTGCTCTGGCCATCATTCTCCTTCTGTGGTTTCTGTTCAAGTTCTTTTAATGCATGGGGAGAAGTTCTGAGTAGGGTAGAATCTACTAGCGCGTTCGGCGCTGTATTTAAAAACAACGAAGATTGATTGTAACAATGATGAGTGCGCAACTACAGCGCACGTGTATTTCATAATAATGCCTTACCCTATACGAACATGAGCGCACTTGGCTTACTCTCGCCCTCCCCCAACGTTGATATCCTTACCCAGACGGTAGTTGGAGATGGACTTACCCCAGTTGATCTTGGATCGAGTCACGGGCAGCTGTCGTCGCAGAGCCTTGAATGAGTCCTCGTTCAGACCGTTGAACGACTTGTTGAGCTTCTCCTGGAACTGCTGCTCAGCCTTAGAGATGGCATCCACAATGCCCGATTCTGACACTGAGCCCAGATCCACCTTCTCGCTGGACTTGAGACGAACGTTACCGTCCTCGTAGTAATGCACATCCACATCAATGGTTCCGCTCAGAGATCCGCCCTCGGAGATGTACACGGATCGCCACTTTCCGTTCCAGTAGTTGGCGGGGTTGTACTTGCCGTCCACAAGAACGATGGCGATAGATCCGTCTTCCTGGGGGAACACGCCAGCAGCGCCATCAGAGGGGAAGTGGGCAGAAAAGTACTTGTCGAGAGCTGCCTGAATGGACGAGTCGGGGTCGTGGGAGCCCGAGGGGGTGGCCTTCTTGGTATCGAAGTCAAACTCGAACTTCTGGCCAGTCTGGCTGTCGTAGAAGGTGTCCTTGGACAGCTGGTTGTATTTAGAGACAAGAGATTTCGACTTTCCGAGAGACACAACCATGCATTGATCGAGGATCTTGTTGTGAACGTCAGCTTCAAGCTTGGACAGAATCGAGCTGTTTCCGTCGACCACGGTACTGATGGCCTCAACAACCTGGTTGAGCTGCAGTTAGCGCGGCAGTTTGAGATTAGAGCAGTGACATCCCCGAGTTCCCAAAGCAACCTGAGATGGCAGTGGAGATGGGAGCAGTACTCCTAGACACACAGCATCGCGTGCCATTGTCCTGCTGCAAGGGTCACTAGACTTCAATCCACTCTTTCTTCAACAATTGATACTCACCTCTCCGGGAGGAGCGTCGGCCACAAAATCGGCCAGGGCTTCTTGATTTGATCGAGACATTTGAATGGTGTGTTGCTGATGGAGAGGTGGTGATGTATATGCACACCAACAGAGTTAGCATACGTGTGACAAGTGAGTTATTTTTGGGATAGATTTCGACGAGAGAATTTATGAGGTTTGAGAATATGAGGAAGGGCTACGTTACGATGAGTACGAGGACATGAGATCCTGAGGTCTTAGTGATCTGGAAGTTGCTCGATGGCCTCTTTGGAGCCAGGAGGCAGCAGTTTACTTCGAGAACCTTATTTAGTTGGGTTTATTACTTGATGTTCCCAACAAAAGCAGGGGGTGCAGCACGAAATTCACCAAGTCACGTGTCCGTTCACTTTACCATAAGTATTATCAAGTGATGAAGATCTATGGCACGTGTTTCATGGACTCTTGATGCCTAATATGGCAAGGGGGATGCTCCTGTATCGGTGCATGTCGACGTACATAGCCAACTCAAAGGGGCAGTACAAGTAGCTACAATGTACTGTAGTTTTCATGGTAGGTACAGGTAAGACCACTTTCGTAGGTCACAGATTTTTCTACTTGTACTCCCAGTGGTTCTAATGACCTATATTCCATAAATTAATGTGATTCTACTTCATGCTTCTCCTTCCCATCTCATTCGCTCTAGAACTTGGAGAACCAAGACTGACCAGGGACTAGCATCTTGGCTGCAAACACCATACCTCCTCCTACCAGCATGGTGACTCCTGCAAACACCTGAAGACCAACGAAGCCTGCATGTCCTTCGTCCAAGGTAGCTCCAGCAATGGGCATGGCAGTCAGAGAAGCCCAAGAGCAGAAGAATGTGACTACACCCAGTCGTCTTCCAATCTCGTGAGGCTCGGAGACTTCGGCTACCAAAGCAGCAAACAGTCCAATGTAGGGCCCAGAGACGAACCCGAAGACACCTGCAAAGGTGAGAAGTGCTGCGTTGCTGCTGGAGGGGATCCAGAACGCCATGAGAATGATACCACAAAGAACACAGCATACGGAATGCATGTTGTATGTGCCCACTTTGTCTGCCATGATTCCTGGCAAGATTCGGCCAAGGAAAGAAGCTCCGTTGTAGATGGCCACGAGATAGAACGAGATGGTTTCAGACATGCCCTTAGCAATGGCGTGAGTAGACATGTATCCCATGGCCGTGACGAGTCCCCAGTATGACACAAATAGAGCAGCGGTCATCATGGCAAATGACTTGTTCTTGTAGGGTTCAATGACCTCTGTTCTAAAATTGAAGAAGTTCTTTCGAAGCTGCTTGTTAGGGGGCAGTCGGGACGAGATGCAAACACAGCAGATGACGCCAACTCCAAGCATGATGTATCCGATTGCTCGAACTGCTTCGTTGAATCCGATTCGAGGTTGGAGCTGTGAGAAGACGAATGGGAGGGTGACACCTCCGATCGAAGAGCCTCCGACCACCACTCCCAGAGCAGTAGCTCGTCTCTTCACAAACCAAGTGTTGCAAGCCACCATGGATGCGTAGTAGACACAAGAGTTTCCGATCGAAGTGCAGATTCCCTGGGCCAGCAGGAATTGGTAGTATGTCTTGCACTCCGATGTGGCCATGATTCCTCCGACGGTGAAGATCATGCCGACTATCGCTAGCGGTCGGGGTCCATACATTTCTGCGACCCGGCCAAAGACTACTCCACCAACGAGCAGAATGAAAAACTGTAGAGATGTGATCCACGAGACGGTCGATGCGGAGTAGCCGTCCAGTTGGTGGTGCAGATAGTAGGCCTCAAAGAGACCCACGACGTTGATGTATCCAAACGAGGAGTAGAGCCCTAAAGCACCTCCAATCATGGCGATCCATGCTCGACCCGTGTCGGGCTCAGGGAGTGGAAAGATGGGCTCTTCCTTCTCCGTCGAGATGGATTCGTTGGCCACTACCATCTGGCTTTCGATTGATTTGCAGGAGGACATGGGATGCTGGGGATTGCGGTCGTAGATAACTATGCCGAGCCCATGGGTGCACGAGCCATCTCATTATATATACGCATCTGCTCCAACTGCTTTTCCGAGAACCCGGTCCAAGGTTCAGAACATCGTGGGGAAGCGACAAAGGGCCATGCAGAGTGAAACCAAGAAGGGTGCGGCTATCTGTACATGGCAAGACAGGATGACGGGAAAAACGAAGCTGAACAATGAACTGAAATAGCCGAAGTGCAAATCCCCAGATGCCGACACCCAAAATGAAAACTGAAAAGCTTTAGATAAGCTAGATATTTCACAGGTGAGACGAAACTATGATGCTCTTCACCACCTTCTTGCTATACTCTCCATGTACGGCTATTGACCTTGAAAAGCCATGCAGACATCCCCGTTTCGGAAACGGCGGCTATATGAAGAAGAAGCAAAAAAGTGAGGAGACGGTTCACCTGTGGTTGAGGGGGTTTCTTGGCTCGTCTAATTAGATAGCAAAAAGTCAGGGTCCTTTTACCGGTAGTTTGCGATGCCCAGGGGGAGACGAAACGTATAGCCGGGTGCTACGGACTATTATAAAAAGTAAGAGCGAGCGTTTGACATACCAGCACGGACACCCGAACCCTACAAGTACGCAGATTGAAACATGAGGAAAGCACAAGCATGTACAATTTGGAGTCCCGAGTATTGTACTCAGCCAACAATTTCTGGACTACTGTACTGTAGTCATCTCGAATCTGTAGGAGTGTCAGTTTTCTTGTCAGACAGAAGCTCACATCTAAAGTCTATGTTCGAGATTATCAGATCGGAAGCATGTTCCTCGGATTGAGCTTGGGATGTAAGAGACGAGATGGAGCCAGAACTATATCGTGAGGCTGGTGCTCAGTCAGTCTGACTAAGACATGACTGCTCGTGGCTACAGTAGTATGTATGGACACTGTCAAGGTGACCAGTCGATGATTACTTAAGTGGGGCTGATTTACTAGACCAAAACAAGGACGCAAACAAGTAATGCTCAGCTACTGTACCTGAAATCTACTGTACTCGACGTCTTCCTTAATATACCCACTTGATAGAATGCATCTTCCGGTGCTTATTTACAGCATCAACATTTCACCACCGATTAGAATTCAATCCGTCTATTTACTCCACGTACCTACCACGCATAAACTCTACGCGCCCACGCGATTAACACGACAAATGTCCTCATTCGAGAAAGTGCTGTTGAACCAGCCCGTGGTCTTCGACAACGGCTCGGGGACCATCAAGGCAGGCTACGCGGGTGAAGAGCTGCCCAAGACCTTCTTTCCAGCATGCGTCGGACGGACCAAACACACGAGAGTCATGGCAGGGTCCATGGAAGGAGACACATTCATCGGCAACAAGATCCAGGAAGCTCGCGGTCTTCTCAAGCTGAGATATCCAATGGAACACGGCATTGTGACGGACTGGGACGATATGGAACGAATATGGCATCACGTCTACAACAACGAGCTGAACATTTTGTCTGAAGATCATCCATTACTGCTGACAGAAGCACCTCTGAATCCACGTTCCAATCGGGATCGGGCAGCCCAGATCTTCTTCGAGACGTTCAACGTTCCTGCTCTGTACTTGTCCATTCAGGCTGTTCTTGCATTGTACGCTTCTGGTAAGACTACTGGCCTGGTTGTCGACTCAGGCGATGGCGTGACCCATGCCGTGCCTGTCTACGAGGGATTCAGCATCAACTCGGCTATCCAGCGTATCGACATTGCTGGACGAGACGTGACGGAGTACCTGCAACTGCTGCTGCGAAAATCGGGCACAGTCCTGCAGACCTCGGCTGAGAAGGAGGTGGTGCGAACCATCAAGGAAAAGCTTTGTTACGTGGCAGGCGACCCGAAACGAGAAGAAAAAGACTGGGTGGCCAGTGGAGGTCTGCGTGATATTGAACAGCAACGACCTGGATCAGCTGGAGGGTCGATTTCGACGGTGTTCAAGCTGCCAGACGGAAAGGACATCTACATTGGTCCGGAACGATTCCGAGCTCCAGAGATCATGTTCAATCCGGAAATCATCGGCTCAGAATACAACTCTCTACCACAGATTGTCGCGGATGCAATTGCCAGAACGGATCTTGACCTGAGAGCAGGTCTATACGGAAGCATGCTGTTGTCAGGAGGAAACACTCTCATGAAAGGCATGGGAGACCGACTACTAACGGAACTCAAGGGGCTGGCGCCGAAAGACACAAAGATCAAAATCTATGCGCCACCAGAGAGAAAATACTCCACTTGGATCGGCGGATCGATTCTGGCGGGACTGTCCACTTTCAAGAAGATGTGGTTCACGGTGGACGAGTGGCATGAGAATCCGGATATTATTCATACCAAGTGTCTTTAGCTAATCCAAAATCTACGGGGCTCCTAGTCAGTGTATTGCGTATTGTGCAATGTAATGTGATAATAAATAAATCTAACATGCTGTGGTTACTCGTCTTGGGTAAGGCTGTCAGGATCAGACAGTGGCTCCATCAAGGTGTCAGTGATACTATGTCCAATGTAAGCCTGGGTCTCCATGTCACTGCTGGTGATGCTGGGTTTGGCAGGGAGAGGAGGCAGGTGAGAAAATGCCTCACGCTTCAAACTGGGTCGGGGAAACACGTCTTCTTCATCTTGGCTGTCGGAGACATACTCATCTTCTTCCAAATCTTCGTTTTGTCTTCTCACCGGAATGACAACGTCTTCCTCCTCATCGTCATTGTGGGGAGAAGCTGAGTCCACAAACAGCCCGGACATCAGCAGCTGTGACTCTGTGATTGGCTGGGGTTCTTGCGACTCCGAAGGCCTCAGTCTCTTTAAACTTGCCGAGGGTTGCGTGAAGTGCAACTTGGGTGGCTGCGTCATTTGAGAGCGGGGCTGTGTCGGTTGCTTGAATGGAGATAACTCTTGAGACTCGTCATCATCCGAGTCCACGATTATTTGCATTCGAGATTGCTGTTGGTCGCGTGGGATGTCGTCCCCAGGCTCTTCGTTGACTTCTTCGTCTTGGCCGTCCTGGTCATCATCACTTATCGAATGAGTTACCTCGCCTGCCCCATCTCTCGTATCACCGAGATACTCATGGGCATCGTGGTATACATCCAAAGAAGCAGCCGGCTCGTCGTCAGAGACTTCGATAGGGCGAGTTATCTGGGACTGACGTTGAGACTGGCTCCTAGTCGTAGCCTGCGACTGACTCCAATCATACCCCTGTCCATCTCTAAGCAACTCGTCATTAGTTTCGACGTCATTGGCTTCGTTGACGTCCTCCAGTAGCTCGTCATTGGGACAGTACTGAGAGTCTGAGATGACCTGATTAGCACGAGTGATATGAGTCGCTTTTCTTTGAGACGCTTTTCGTTGACTTTCTTCTCTTCTGTCAGGCTCTTCACCAGAGCTATCGTCATCCTCCTCCTCATCTCCACCTCGCTGTGTCTCAGAAAGATCATCGGAATCATCCTCGGGTTCATATAGCGACTCGCCCGGTCCATACTGAGTTTCTCCGGGGACATACTGGGACTCCTCTTGCGTAGATTTTGCAAATGACACTTCTCTGTATCCGGTAGGAGTCTCGTCCACTGTTTCTTCTGGATCAACTGAATAATGATGGATAGAAGATGCAGAGCTAGGAGCAGGCATAGAAGAAGATGCATGTACCGATGACGAGCCCGTCAATGAAGAGTAAGAGCCGCCTAATGGTTGTTGGTCCTGTGAGGAACTGGGCACAACTCCCATGGCCTCCTCCTCCTCATCTTCCTCTTCATCACCACTGCCCAATACCTCATCCTGCCACTGAGAGGCGGCCACAGGTTGGTCGTTTTGCGAGTGCTGAGCTCCGTGTTGCGATTCGCTTGTGGTTTCGGTAGTCGGTGGGTTTCGAGCTTGTCTTGCTTCCATTTCGTGTGTCGCATCTCCACTTCCCGTGTCATCAAACACGCTAGCCTCCCTGTTGCCCTTGTTTGCACCTTCAGTTTCAAACAGCCTTCTGGCAACACCCCCATCCACAGCGTTATCAAACTTCATGGTGAGGGGCGAATAGCTCGGAGTCGTAGATGGAACAACACCCACAATGCACTTGTCCGGCGTTGAAGGAGGATGGGGATGAGCCAAATCAGCCGGCGTGATGGGAGTAATAGGGGCCTGACTAGGCGAAGGTCGTGACATTTCAGAAGACAGAATCACGGGTGAAGAGCTCATTGGCCCTTCGAATCGAACGGTTTTGGTCGTCGTCGTGGTTGGTGCGCCCAAAACCTCGGCCACACGCACCTTGTTACCTCGATCTTGTAACGGCGACTCCATGGCAACTCGTTTACGCGTCCAGTTTCGAGGTTGTGTGCTTGGAGGCATTCCCTTGTTGAATAAGTCGTGTTCGGCCGGCTGAGTCTCTGCTTCAGAATCATCATCTTCCGAGATTGAATATTGTTTGTCGCTGTTTCCAAAGTCGTCGATCGCATGATTTTCATTGCTCGAGTCCTCACCCTCCTCCTCCTCCGGCTGACTGTTGTACTGGCTGTTATCGTGAAGAGACCCGCTCTCGTTCCAAGGCTCCACGGCCTGGCTGTCCTCTTCCCCAAGTTCCGGTAGATCTTCGACGAACTTGTTCTGGCGCTTCAGGTGGTTCACAGGCGCCACATTGAGCGCATTTTTTGTTTTCCGACGTCGACCATACGTTTTCATCGTGTGGTGCAACTGGTGTAGTGGTTTCGTGTGGCGACGCGTTTGGTTAAATGGCGATGCAGCGCACATGCAGCTTAGGAGAAAGAAGAGAAAAGAGCAAGAGAATGAATGGGACGGTGAAGAAAATACTAGGGTGGCGAATATTGGAGGGGCGAAACAAATTCCTGAATCAGAATTGCAGTAGTTTTACATCATTCTGCAGCAGCCCCATTATCAGTACTGTTTCCAGGCATGACAGACCCTCTCAGAGATTAGTCGCAGCAACCCGACCTCAGTACACTGAAATTTCTAAGCCGCACGGTTAGCCAAATGCCAACAAACTTGCCAACCTAAAAAAACATGTGAAGTTTTGTTCAAAGTGCTACAGATAGCAATAACAACAGCTCAACTCATGAACGCATAAAATTACTACAGAGCATCCGTCAGAAGTAGAATCTCACTCCCAGTTGACTCTCTCACCTCTTCAGGAGATACACATTAACGACGCCGGTCTAAACCTACTCCTACAGTGATAACCACACAGCTGCTTCCACGGCGATGTTTCCGCTGGAAATCTGGGACGCCATCCTATCCTTTTCCGATATCGACACACTTGTCCGACTTTCAGCAACAAACAGATACTTTCGAACCCACTCCGAGCAGTTTCTGGAGACAGCAACCCGTGAATGTTTTCCGTGGGCCCAGAAATCGCTCCTGGGAGAGCCAGATGGAAGTGAAGGAACCTGGAGACTGTCGGCATTGCGAATCATAGCTTTACGACGCTGGAGACCCGATTACACAAGGCCGACAGGAAGCCATATCTCCTGCGAACAGATGACCTTGAGACGATTCGCGCACATGTCCCCCAATGAACATATTTCAAGACCGTTCTTTTACGACGAAACACACACTACGGTAGGAGGGGTACCACTGGACGACGTTGCATCTGGAGCCGTCAGATCACCCGCCAGCAATCATAACCTCTACCCTGTCGGAGATCGAGGTATGTTGGATGCTGATCCTAGATCTCTCTGGACGTCTACCTCTGAGCCCACAGAAACCGAGGGACACTTCTTCCAGGCATACTCGGATATTCGCGGGTATTACATGAAGGTGTACTTGGAGGTCATTGACAAAAACACTTTTGAGTCGAAGATGGTCCAAGTCCCAATCACTGACGACACAGAACCGCCCATCGACGCGGTATCAACACACAACGACCGTGTATTTCTGACCGTCTCAAGACGACGGTCGTTTACAGTCTTCTACTTCGACCCTGACACATTCCAATTTCATCTCGTCACTCAAGCGAATGGTAACTACTCCAGCTTCACGCAGAATAAAGTGATAGCTGACCTCAACACCATTCGCGTTCTCTCCCATGAAGGGCTCTTTGTCAATTTCGAACTGCATGGTCTCTACACTGCCTCCAATCATGAACCCGAAACTATCGTGGGAAGCATTACAGAAGCCCCTCGATGGTCCCACTTCTGCCTCCTTTCCCACCCTCGTTCAAAACTGCAAAGCTCAAGATACGTGGCTTGGTTCTCAGAGACGAACGACTTTGACCTTCACAAACATCGACAGTCGCTTATGTGCGTTGTTGCAGATCTAGAAAACTACAGAATGTGGAAGGTGCCCATGCACTGTCTTCTGCTAGTGGTCGGGCTCTGTCGAAACACTTTCGGTTGCTGGCTGCTCGATAAGGACCCGTTTGCCAACACCACTCCAGCTAGAGAGGCTTTGTTAGAGAAGGCTCTCGTCCTTTGGAAGAACGACCCGGCCGAGTTTTGGTCCATAAAATGACTGAGTAGCTACCTGTACATCCATTTCTATTTATTAATGCATTCATACAATTAGCTCAACCAGTTCCACACACACATACTGTACTACTCTATTAGACTACCTCAATAAATCATTTTAATCAGGAGAGGTGGAAAGCTCCTCCTCCCTCAGAAATGGCCTGCAACAGCCGACTCTTCAACAGCTCCTTGGTGGAGAAGTCCGGGCACTTCAGATAGTTGACGCACGTCATGACACTGGGCAGATAATCGTCTGGGCCCAGTCCGTTTTCGGACGCCTTGCGAACCACCGTCAGGCCGGGTTTCAGAGCCTTGAAACCTCCAATGGGAAGTTTGGGAGATCCAGTTACAAACGACAGGAACTGGCGTCGCTGTGACTCATCAAACTCACTCATCACTTCCAGCAAGTTCATGAAAGTCTTGGATCGCTGGTCGAAACCATGATCCGCATGCACGGTCTCGGACAACGTGTCGAGAGACCAATCCTCGACGCTTGGACCACACATGAGCACGAGCTCAGCTGGAGAGAAGGCGCAAACAGCTGAGAAGGGGAATACCTCGGAGAAACCGGTATTGAATGCCTCAATCTGTTGAGACACGCCCGACCCAACCGTTTGGTCGACGATCAAGTCCACATACTCCTGCACGTTGTCTCCAGTAACGGGAATTTGACTTCCATTAGGCTTGAGCTCGGCCTGGGGGAATCCGGGTAGAGTGAAGTCCAGCCCAAGGTGCTCAATCTCGCCAGGAGAGAACTTTTGCAGCTGACGAAGCGACTTTCCGAGCTGCTCGTCAATAGCCAGCAGTGTCTCGCTGGTAGGAGAGAAACTGAGCTGCAAACACGCCAGTCGGAAGAATGTCGTGCTGAAATGAATGTCAATCAACCGCGAGTCGATCATGGAACGAGCGACAAAGGTACCGAGAACTTTGAATCGGTTGAGCACCTTTTCGGGGTTGGAACAGGTGATCAAGGGGATAGGGAAAAGTCCCTGCTGTGAAAAGGCAAACGCCTCTGATCCTCCAGAACCACTAGTAGGGGTATCATCTCTCCACATCTCCAGAGACTTGTGAGCAAACTGGTGCGACACAGTGGCGTAAAACTCGAGCGTGGGGCCCAGTCCGGTGCCGACCTCGTCAAAATACTCGACCTCCAACACACTTGGTGATGAACCGTACAGCTCCATGACCTTGATGGCGCTCTGGAACATGTGCTTTCGCGAGATACGCACTTTTTGTCGAATCAACTTGCCAATGGGAGGCCGATCGTTTCGATCATGTGAAGAAGAAGAGCTATCGTTGCCATTGTTGCTTCGGCGCTCTCGGTAATGTTCCTCCCACTTTTGTATGCTTCGAGAGTATCCGAATGATGTGCTCTCCAGGTATCGATGACGAACATCGAAGGGGAAGAGGAAGGGATACAGTCTCGTAGCATCCACGGTCCAAGCTGGCAAGCAAAGAGATGCCACAATGAGAGGCTCCTCCAGCTGCTTGTTGAACTTGGCAGTCAACTTGGAAGACAAGAAATGTGAGGGGTTGAGATTGTACACTCTGCCGGCAATCTCCTCACTCCAGAGGTTGACGTTGTAAAGGGCACTGAGCAGCTGCATGATCGTAGCTGCCCGGGGAGAGTCAGAAAAGCTCTCCGGAGATTGGAGATAGGGAACAATATCCTCAGACTCAAACTTGGGCTCATCGACCACAGGAGGGGCTCCCTTAGTTTTCTTAATGTTGATTGTGAAGTTGGTGCTCCAGATTTCCGACGGCGATCCACAGGCCTTCAGAAGAGCTCCAAAGACGGTGGTTTCGTGTGTTACCTCCTGGCCATTGATAGAGAATGTGAGATGCCACTTGGGGCCAGATGAGGAAGCAGCGTCAGCGTAAGAACGAGAAGCTCCCTCCCCCTCTCCCTCACCTGCCTCACCATTTTCAGCGTTTCCATCGTTGGGACGTCTGCCCCCGTCTTCCGCAGTCTCCTGCTCACCAGTCTCGTCGATTTCAATATCGGAGTCATCATTCACGACTCCCACGTCATCTTCAATAATCTCCTCATCGTCCTCACCTCCAACTTCCTCCTCTTCGCCAAACTCCAGCGATTCGTCATCGTCATCGTCTTCATCACCTTCCTCATCCCCGTCATCCTCTCCATCCTCATCATCATCCTCGTTTTCTCCATCCTCCTCGTCCTCATCGCCTTCCTCCTCACTGTCGCTCTCCTCCTCTCCGACTATGCTGCCGCTAGGAAGGGGCATACCAGTGGCAGCAGCAATGGCAGACAGAGCCTGCTCAAGGGTGCCACCCTCGGCACCTCCACTGCCCCGGAATCGACGTCGCATGAACGACGACATTCGCTGCTCGAAAGCCAGCGACGTCTGCACCTTGGACCGGAAAAAATCGTCGACAGCCTTGAAAGTCGCAATCGCATGAATCGACACAAACATGTTTCGGTATTGTTTGGGCAAATCAGTGCCTCTCTCGGCGACAAGATTGAGTCGAACCTGCTTTCCAAGTGTGGTTTCAAGGTTTCCAGAATCAGGAAGCCCGGATGTGAGCACTTCAAAACGCTCGGTACGAGCCAGACCCTCCAGGAGCTTGTCAACCAAGACAGCAAATGACTCGAGATTGCCCTTGTTGGAGCAGAACGTCTCAAGAAATTGGCGTCTTCGCTCAACAAGATCTCCGTGACCATTCTCAACCGTTAGCGCTTGCAGCAGCGAAACGACAACGTCGGAATGCGTAAGCTGAAACGTAGACAGAGTAGGAAGACGACTCTGCAGCATTTCGAGGCCCTGCTGAAAGTCGGGCCCATCAAGCAAAGCAGAAATCTGGACCAGATCGCCATTGCTGTCGGACTCAACACTGTTGGATTCAACCAGGCCCTGGAACCGCTGAACGTAGAGGGCAGTGAGTGGCTTCAGGTTGCAGGAAAAGTCGTAGACAATGTCGTCTTCACCATCGTCGTCAGAATCGGCAGACAGCGCTCCAAACTTGTTTGTGGACTTGGGGGGCGGGGGGATGGCTGATATTTGATCCAGGATACCTTCGGAAGCAAAAAGTGGGCCAAAGACAGCAGAGTGATTCTCGATGAGAAAGATTGACATGTCCATGGCTCCCAAGATGAGACTGTCGTCTTCGGACTGGTTCAGAACAGAGGAAATAAATACTGCGACCTCGGGAAGAGCAACCACGGTGTCTGGGGGAGCAGCTGCAAGTAGTCGAATTACCGAGTATACAATCTTTCGCTTCACTCGAACCGCCATGGTAGCAGCAAATAGCTCAAACAACAAATGCAGAGTGGTGGAGCAGAAAGAGTTGTAGTTGGGGAGTTGCTTGAGCACCTCTGCGCGAGCAGGAGAGGCTCGCGAGGTTCTGAAGGGTCCGTCGGGGAATCCCTCAAGGGTGGCTGCGTCTGGCAGAAGAGCGAAAATCAACTTGACGCACTCCTCAATGAGCTGTGGGGGTGCCTTGACCAATGCTGTGAGTAGCTTTTCAGACCCCGAGTCGCCCAGAATTCGCAGCAGCACTCCAGTGATGTCTGCCTTGACAATCTCGGCTGCGAGGCTGTCACTGTGGCGAGCAATGATCGCCAGCGTCTGAAGAACTGTTCTTTGAGCGGCACTGTCTCCATGAACAAGAAGTGCTGTGAGTTGGGTGACGAGTTCTGAAGAGACAATGGCCTCGAAAGAAACGTCCTCTTCGTCACACGACTTTCCAAGTCGTTCAATCGTTCTAGCCACGGCCTGAGAGCCTCTTTCGACGACCTTTTGGTCGCTTGAGGTCAATGTGTTGGCCAAAATAGGCATAACCTCCTGGATCTGGTCAAACATGGCTGCAGAGAGGTACTTGCAGCAGTTGGCAGCAATGGTGACGGCCGATCTCTGAACATGGGTGGCGAAAAAGTCGAGATGGATCAGGGCTGCTCGGAGACACCCTTGGCGCAATAGGTGCTCAGCGTGTCCAGGCGACTCGGGATGGTCACTTGACAGCTTCTCCAGCATCTGCATGGCCTGCTCTGCGAAATCGACGTCTGTGAGGTTGGTGAGCTTGTCGGCGAGAATCTTGACTATTCCGGCGCTGCAAATGTTGGAGGAGACTGTCGGAGACACCTCCCACAAATTGTAGAGGGTTCTGCAGGCCATGATGGCGCAGTCCTGCGAGTCTTCAAAAAGGGGGTTGGTCATGGTGGCGGCCATTTCCGAGCACAGGTTATCGACGGGGAAAGAGTACAGCAGAATGTCCTGGTTGGACATGAGCAGCACCTCTGAGATTTCCTGCAGCAGAATGAGCATCACGGTGGCGTCTTCTGCCTGTCGGATATTGTCAAGCAGTTCTCGGACCCGATCGGCCTGGAAGTTCATGTGCCACGACATGCCTCCCATTTCTCCGGCCAGCGATCGCAGCAGGCCGCTGGCTCCTCTGCCGCCGCCGCTGACGCCAGCTCGGGGGTCGCCCTCGTCATCCAGGTCGTCCAGACCGTCGTTGTCGTCCTCCAGAACCTCATCTTCGTCATTCTCGTCCTCGTCCGCGAGGCGGGGGTCTCTGTTGCGGCTGAGAATCACGCTGTCGCCCATCTCTGTGTCTCGGTTGTCGTCGTCCGTGTCGACAGCCATATCATCGGCACAATATCGGTCTCTTCTGGGCACTGTGTTAGAGGCTGCTGTAGGGAACAGTGGCGAATATGATTGATGTGAAGTGTCACGGGTTTCTCAGCGTCGGAGCACCTTTCAGAGTCTGCGGCTCTGTGCCTGTCCATGCGGGTCATACTCACTCTTGTGCGAAACGAAGGGTCAATTCTCTAGACAGTGACGATAGTTGTGCTGGTACTCTACACCTTGTCAAAGACCTGGAGTTATTAGACTTGTTCCTGCCGGTTAGATTCACTGCAGCAGTGATGCCAGTAGGGTTTGGGATAGGAACAATGGGGTGAGGGAGTGCGTACACCAGGTTGAGGTGGGAGACGTGATTGTACCAGTAAAGGAAAAATAGGGCAATCAATAGAGGGACACAAAGGATCGGCTGGTTGCTGTCAATCTACTGACGACCATATTGCTACAGTTTTAAGCTTCTTGCGTGCCCTGCTGTCGTCTAGTCCATGCCAGGCTACTCTGTCTCATCCCATCATCTCTCAACAGAGGTTACAGATACCTGTGGTTGGCCTTGCTGATAAAACTCTGATTGCACCCGTCACATGGATTTTGCGTCTTGCGAACTTACACTGAGCAAAATGTTACTGAAGTGTGCTACGGTACTGTACTGGTACATTGCGCTCAGCAGGGTATGCACATGAAATGAAGAGTTGCTGATGACGAGCAGTTTGAATAATGAGGCATGTTACGAGCTGTCAAAAATGACGTTTTCGAATCGCGCAGATGACAAGCAATTATTAGAACACTCCTCCGAATCTCTATCGGGACCAACAGTACGAGTTACAGGACGACACAAATTGCAACAATGGCCAGACCCATACATGCCCCTGACAAGCTGGCTCGTGGAAGCACTGCAGGGATGAACTGGACGATACAGTTACTGTATAGTGGGGAACAGTGAAAGAGAACGGTATAGACGCCGATATATAGACATCCCGGCCATGACACGTTGTTATCGGGACTACATGGACACCTGTCATGTGTCGTATTCGTGTATTTATCCGCCTTGGCTGCCTACATACCAGAGCACACCACGATCAATCTCCGATAAACTACAATCCAGCACGCCCCCAACGGCACGGCCAAAGGTACAATTACAGCTGACACCGGGTCCAGATACAAGTACACTTTTGTGGCTTGGCTACTAAAATAACGATTCTCAACTACAAAAGCTCAAGTCAAACGAATCTACAAATGCAATGAATGTATGTACAAAGTACTAAATCTACCACTGTCTCGAGTAGGAAGGTGGAGGAGCGGCAGGGGGATAAACGTCTTGGCTGGGGTACTGCTGAGACTGCCGCGACTCGTATTTGAAAGGATACTGAGCGGGCGGGGGAGGGGGATACACGTTGGCTCCTCCAGGTCCTCCAGGTCCTCCAGCAGGCCCGCGGTTGCGACTCATCATGGGAGGCGGAGGAGGAGGGGGAGCTCGTCGAACGTAATTGTTCTTGACGGGATAGACGGGCATGGCCCGTCGATGTCGCCATCGACGGAAAATACCAATGAGAATAAGCACAATGATACCTCCAACCACACCAACAATGATACCAATGAAGGCACCAGTGTTTCTGCTGATCCATCCTCCGGCATCGTCGAACCACGACCGGAAGTAGTTGCTGGTGTTGTCGGAACACTGGCCTCGAAGACACTTGCCGCTTCGGCCACAGGGAGTTCCGTCAAGGAAGTTGTACTGCGAGCCAAAACAAACGTTGGGCAGGTTGGGATCTCTGCAGGAAATGGAGCATCGGCCAGAATCACACGCCGCAGTGATGTTAGCAGGAGTATTGCCCACAAGGGTGGTTCGGTTCTGCATGAGAGTGAAACACTGAAGATCTCGAGACGTGCACAGACCAGCAATACACTCCAGGCCTCCAAATCCGGGCCGCGAGGGATCCTCACACGACTTTCCGTTCTCAGTGGTGAGATCAGGAGGGCAAGAGGAAGAGTTGCCGGTGCAGAACTCGGCAGGATCACAGGGACCTTTGGAAGACCGGCATTCCTGGGTAGTGGGGGCAAACTCGCACTGGTTGCAACAGGCCTGGTTGGCGTCATCACAGACAGCTCCAGTTCGGAACTTGCATGTCTTGGGATCGCAGCAGGTGTTGCCTCTGCAGCCCTCTACTCCACCACAATCACAGTCCTCGCCCTCCTCAACAATACCGTTACCACACTCGTTCTCAGTCAGCAGCTTGATACCACCAGTGTTGTCAATCAGACAGGTGGTGTTGAGCGAGTTTCGACCGATACCGGCACAGATGTTACCCTTGGTGCACTCGGAGAATGTGGTTTCTCGCTGGCCAGAAGCAGGGTTCATGATCCACTGTCCGTTGGCGTTACAGGCAGACGTGGACATGGGACAGCAGTCATTCTTGTCGACAGTACCGTCGGAACAAGTCTGGGAAGTGCAATCGTGGACGGCTCCGAAGATGTGGCCCAGCTCGTGGGCCCAGACCTTCCACTCCTGAGAAGTCTTGGCCACAACGTTAGTTCCGGCAACCCAGGTGTCACCCTGTTGAGAAGCTCGAGCTCCACAAAGCACACCGAGCCAGGATAATCCGACTGTAGATCCCTGGGCACAGTCTGTGAGCAGAGTCCAGGCCGCAATTCCGTCTCCAGATCGGTCGCCTCTCCATCGAGAAAAGGCTGAAAGTCTGTCGGAGATGGCGTTTTGTTGGGTGGCAGTGCACTCCCAGTTCCAGGGAGATGACTCAGCCGCGGTGGTGGGACAGTCGGTGGTGTTGGCCAGAACAAGAGCCTTGAGACCAAGAGAAATGTTAAACGACTGCTCGTAGAGCTGAGAGATGGTGTTCATGTTGGCGAGAATGTTGGCCCGAACGGCCTCGGTCGAGTTGAAGCCCTTCATGTAGTTGCAGTCGGCAGCAGCTCCAATCAGAGCAATCTGCTTGTGGTTGGGGCATCCAGAGGTGTCTCCAATGGTGGAAGAGAGAGCCAAACCAGAGGAAGAACCTCCTCCTCCGATATCGGACTGTCGCTTGGACAGAATGGTCATTTCCTTGGTGACAAACGAGTAGTCGGTGGGAGACTCCAGGTCCTTGGTGTAAGCATCGGACTCTCTCCACACCAGCATGGAGGTGGGCTTTTCGACCAGAGCTCGTTTCATGAGTTTCATCTCGGCCTGGGACTGTTCGGGGTCAGCGTTGGCCATGGCCTTGAACGAGTCCTGGTCGGAAATGTGGTAGACTGTGCCCGGCACACCCAGTCCTGCGGGGTCGTCCACCATCCAAGCTCCCTCCACCAGGGGCACTTCATCAGACACCTTCTTGACCATGATTCGGGCCCATCCGACCTTTCTGTAGGATGCGGCCACGTCGCCAGTCTGCTGGTCGTACACGTTGAGCTTTCTGTATGCGGTTCCCTTGTAGAGAAGAGAGGGAGTAGAAGAGAGACTCTTGTCCAGCATGTCCACGTCAGAGGGAGTCAAGACCAGCTTGTACTCCTCGAAGCCGGATGGAGACTCGATGGGAGACGAGTCGTTTCGCATCAGGTACTTGAACACGTCTGTCGGATCTCGGGTCCATCCCTTCAGGCCACCATGGGCGGCGATATCCTCTCCAATATGGCCTATCGATCGTTTCTTGAAAAAGCTCTCGGCGTCTCTGCGAGCGTTGGGGTCGGCGTGAACGTACCATCGTTGCTGTAGTCGGTTGTAATGGGCTCCTCCCTCGGGAATGGGCACTTTGACGGACAGAGCGAAGGACGAGTCGGGTTGAAGAAGGTCCGGGTTGGTGTGGAAAATGGTTTCTGCCGGCTCCACATGCGATAATGGCTCCTGTCGCCGTAACGACATGGCCGACGCCAGCGTGGCGATTGTTAATATGTTCAATAGTTTCATCTGAGTTAGTAGGAGCTCTGGAGCAATTGTAGCAGGTCTGGACAATAGACAATCGGGGGATCAGTCAAGAACACCAGAATAGGGGAAAAACTGTCGATACGTACTGGACGCGTGATGTGTGATGTGTGATATGCAAAAGGGGGTCGTTAGAGGGCTTCTTTTGTAGTCGTAAGTGCTGTTGCTAGGCGTTCAGAGTCGTGAGTGTCTCGTTAGGGATGCTTGAACCGTTTTCTCTCTCCTCTCTCTATTATTAGTCTATGAGGGAGACTGCACCTTCCTCGGAATGTGTGCGTAATATGGGTGTGTAGAGTTTGAGCTAAAGACTCGGATTTGGTGTCTCGACGGTAGTCCGAAGAGGGTGGCAAGGTCGTAGCGTTGCAGCCTTTTGTGGGTCGTAGTTTTGTGTGTCGTGAGGTTTCCTTTCCCCTGCCTTTCCCTGTCTTGTCATGTCCTTTTGTGAAACAGCCCCAACCATGAGGCCCCAGATCGCCAACGTTGTGTGTGCGTGCGGCGCAGCACATCAGCCCTGTTACGTACCTTAATGTTTGGTGTCGCGAAACGAAACGTGTATCGAGAAGAAAGAGCTGCAAATAGAACGGCGTACAGCATCTATATAAAGAGAGAGAGATCATGCACCGAAGAGCGGTTCGGCGGAGCACCCTGCCGCATGGAAGGGCCCCCCGGAGACCTAGTCGCAAAAGACTATAATACCTCATCTTGGCAGAAAAAGACATCCACCTTTTTTTTTGGCTCTTTGGCTCTGTTTTTCCGCCGTAGTAATTTTAGAAACGCACACTATTCTCAGTGTTAAAGCGAAACCTTGTCTCAATCGCAATGCATCAACCTTGTTAGTCACTGTAAAAATAGCATTGAAGCAACCTAAGTCATGGTATCCCATAGCAGCCCTGGTATAGATCCGCCCTAACAGCGAGAAAGCCGTCTTATCAACTTCTCCGCTCCTTTGCTTGCTGGAAATGTTTTGGCAGCTAGAGGCTATAATACGACGGCCTTCTTTCCTCCCTTGCTTTGACACATTTGTGGGCTACTATAAGGCCTACAGTAAAACCCTACTTCATGACAAATTATGACTTCTCATGGTATCGTCGCTTTGCCAAGCCTTTTTATACAGACAGACGAAGAAAAACTTTCAGTATAAGGGAAGGTCTTGTTGTACTGTACAGTAGTGGTAGCTACAGCACACAGCCCAGGGCAGTGTTGCAGTTGACCATTAGTGGGGTTTTTTTGGCTCAATACGAAGCCGCCCACCTTATTGAGACCGGTAGGCAGTGCGTTACCTGTGCGTGAGACACATGAGTTTTGCATCTTTGCATGGCTTGTATTAATCTAGTTGCAGGAACCAGTTTCGCAATCGGTGCAAGCGGGCGCCGAAGAAGAAGAAGAGGCCTCTGTCGTAGTCGTCTTCTTCTCCTTCTCTGCGTCCTTCTTTTCTTCCTTCTTTTCTTCCTTCTTGTCGCCCCCCTTATGTCCATCGATATGTCCGAGATCTTGCTTTGGTGAAATCACATCCCGTACCAGCTTCTTGAGATCCTTGGAGTCTGGGTTAGTATTGCGCTGCGCCATGTTGCTCATCATGCCGGCTTGTCCGATTGGCGATTTGTCACCGTTACCAAGTGTAACACTCGCAACTAAGTGCAGGCACCAGGGGCTGTGGAGGGGCTGTGGGTGGGGGTCATCTATAGCTGCTAATTACTGTATAGAGACGCACCGTTGCGCTCTCTCTCTCTCTCTCTCTCTCTCTCTCTCTCTCTCATGTGACCTTGCCGAGAAAATGCTGTACTTGGCGGCGGTTAGTCTGACAACTGGCTACTTGTACAAGTTGTAACAATCGCCAAGCCATGTGCAGACACTTGGTAAAGGTGACGAGAGAAAGCTCCAAGAGCTGCACCGTATGTACAAGTACACTATAACAGCTGTCATACTGAAGCAGCCACCTTCACAATCTGTCGCTGTCAACTTGCAATCAAATCTGTCGCCGCCAATTCACTCACCTGGAAATCCGCCGTTGATCTTTCTGTCCCACAAAGTGATGGGCTTTGCCCCCTCCTCAATCACAAGCTCAATGATAAAAGTGCCGCTGGAGGCAGGCAACATAGCCACCTCTCCTAGCTGGTCGCCAAACGTTGAAAGCAGCTCCTGGAGATACCAGGCCGCTCGCAAGTTCCATTTGCAGCCGGTGCAGAACTGGATCGCCACTCTTGGGTATGCATTCATGTTGTGAGTGTGTGTGTGTGTGGAAGAGTGATTTGTCGGTGCTGAAATGCGTGATCTGTGCAACCGTTGAAATGACGTCAGATCACCAGTCCGGGGTAATCAACCTTAGTCAGCTGGGACCAGTGAGGGTGAAAGGAGGCATGACAGGAGGAATGGAAGTAGAGCTTGTCGATTCTGGTGAAGAGGCGAGCGGAGGAAAGGACCTGTGAATCAGTTCTATTCACGTTTTCATGGTCAGTTTGGTCTTGGCCTTGTATCCCATCAGATACTTTCTCCACTTTCCACTTTCTAGTTGTCAACAAAATAGTTGAAGACAAACTTGTGCTTGGGGTGCCTATCTAATGATGGCGAGATGTTGCAAATGAAAGTGATTTGCTGGTGGATTCTCCAGGCAGTTCTAAGCGAAAATGCCCAAGTCTCCTATCAATGCCATACAGGCATATGCGGAAACCATCACCTAAAAGTCAGCTGTCAAATAGACTTGATGGTTATCGTTTACTTATCACAATACCGTTTCATGATCTGTCTGATGAAACTGGTATTCGAGTGTACTGAATACTACAGTACCTGACCACAAATGATAGCCACAGCTTCGTACAGTATCTCACCGTACAGAGTATCGTGCTCGTACAACCTCCACTGCTCTTGACTTACCCAAAGTACATACAATACTGCCCTACCTCGGCTCGACTGGTTCTTACACCAAAAGATGGCAGCTACCAAAACTTCTCAGACCCTACTGTACAAGTACACTGCAACGCATCGGGCCGAAAAAAGCCCAAGTGCCTTTGATTCGGAGCCATGCATAGCCCATCTCCCAAATACCAGTGCCCCTGCCGTAAACATCGTCGAGTATTTCAAGGCGTATTTTATTTCACAGGGTCCCGAAGTTTGGTTGCTCAGATAGCTGGAAAACAGAGTTTTGAGAGCGGCTACAAAAGAGCCGAGTCATTCTATAACTGAAGGGAGCGCAATTGCCCCCACTAGAAATGGTCACGTGACGTACTCCCTCGTGCGGGCCACTTCTGGGCAAGCATTTTCCAACTTGCAGAATACCGGTATCTTCTGTATTCGGCAGTCCAGACCCCGTTTAATAACCGATGACAAATTGCTCATGGAACATAACAGCACCGCAACGGCGGCGGACGCATCCATCCCACAATAGGTTACGTATCCGGTGAGACTGGTCTGATGGAATAAGTGAAGGAAAAGACTGGAGGGCTAGAATCCGATAACAAGGCTCAAATATGACTCGAAATAGCTCCTAAGCAGCCTCAAACCACTCTTGTGTCCAGATCACCATCCCAAGAGTCCCAGACGCACCGCCACACACTTGCCACACTTAGTGCCGTCTCACACTTTTCACTCGCCACAGTTTTAGCTTCTGCCTGATTATCTACCCCGGATTTGAGTTGGTGGTGGGTCGACCATGAGACCTGATGGATGTACCAATTGGGGGGCTATGGGTAGTAGAGACGGTAAAGTGACAGTTCAGTTAGTAGCACAGATCCAACGCACATGTATATATAAAATCTGCCCCATTTCTACACCTCACCGCTTCTCTTCTCTTCTCTTTCTTCAACACCTCCCCCCCTCTCCTCTGGATGGCTCCCAAACTCAATTAGCTGCAATAGCTAACGTTCCATCCGCAGTTATCGTGTGACCCCATATATCTTCTCTCTTCCTTCTTCACATTTTTTCATTTTACGCAACTCTCCCTTCTGCACACCTTTACCCCCTTCCCCCCAAGACCCCCAACACATACACAATGAAACCCGAATTCTGGCAAGATCGATGGAACAAGGACCAGACTGGCTGGCACCTCAAGACAGCCAACCCCCATCTGGTCAAGTACTGGCCCACTCTCAATGTCACCCAGGGCTCTACCGTTCTCGTGCCGCTCTGCGGCAAGTCGCTAGACATGTGCTGGCTCGAGGGACTCGGATACAACGTGCTGGGCGTGGAGCTGTCCGACAAGGCCTGCAGGGAGTACTTTGACCAGATGGAGTTGGAGCCCAAGGTGTCCAAGAACGCCAGCGGCAAGTTCACCATCTACCAGGCCGGTAACACCCAGATCTGGTGCGGAGACTTCTTTGATCTGGTCGCAGAAGACGTCAAGGGCGTTTCTGCCGTCTACGACAGAGCCTCTGTGGTTGCTCTGCCACCGGACATGCGGGAGCGATATGCCGCTCATCTGAAGGCGCTGCTTTCCAACCCCCACGGACTCATCATCACCTTTGACTACGACCAGTCGAAGATGGACGGTCCACCCCATTCTGTGCCTGATGCTGAGGTCCAGCGTCTGTTCGGTTCCAACTGGAAGCTCACTGTGCTGGAGGAGCTTCAGAGAAAGAACATCCCGCCGTTCCAGGATAAGGGTCTTGAGCCCATTGAGCGTATCTACAAGCTCAACTAGCCCCTTTACTTATGATTTATGTTTGAATATGGAGTGACACCGAGGTGTACAATATTGGACAATGCTGTCTGTAGAACTACTACCGTATGTGTATCGTACAGTACAAGTAGCTACTGGTACCGGTGTATATGGTAGGCTTCGTGATATGCAGAAACCGGAATTTATCGAAATCACACTTCTCTACGTAATGCCCCGGATGTATATGACCCTGTGCTGCAGTTTCAGGCATGCAGCATAGCTAGCAAGCATTTATCGCTGCGTAGAGACGAGCTAGCAGAAATATAAACATATCATTGTAATCTCCCTGGCTTGGGGATATTATTCCTACTTTCCAATTTCCCGTAGCTCCCTTATTTCATCTTTCAGTGACCCCCCTGATTTACGTGTAAGTTCGCCAAAATGTGCATGTGCATGCGTGCTAAAATTAGCACATTCGGATAGTGCGACGAATCACGTGTTTCAAGGGCTCTTACGTGTTCCAGCGACCTCTATATCATCACTTGAATATTTCTGTTTGTGTAGGGCCTCCGGAACAGTCATTTTTCACCACCCAAACCTCTTCTCTAACACTGCTATAGAGCCATGTTTCAGGTGGAAATTAACTCCTCCCAACTGCAGCTCACGTCTATACGAAAATAACACGCTCCACACCATCTTTGACCACCACCACAACCGTAACACACTAACAACCTTGAAAGAGCACCCAGCACACACACACACTATGCCCAGCTTTGCAGACTCGTTCTGGTCGTCGGACTACGCGGCCGGTCTGGGGGTGGTGTTTGATCAGCTCGACAAGGGCTGCAACGAAAACGACGAGGTTCTGGCGCTTGTCCATGCTCGAATGGAGGCGGAAGAAGCGTACGGCAACCGACTCAAGGAGATCCCCTCCCAGTTTGGCGAGACCAAGAAGACGGGCGGCTTTTTCGCGTCGAAAAACGGCGCTCTCGACGAAGGAGCGTCGCTTAAAAAGGCCTATGAAGGAGTTCTTCACGAGATGGGTGAAGAAGGAAAGGCCCATCTCACCATCGCCTCCAACATGCGAGACATGGTCCATTTGCCCTTCTCCAAATGGGCAGACGAACATCGACAACGGGTCCAGTACTCATACAAGGTGCTGCGATCCAAGGTCAAGAGTTACGATAAGGAGTACGTCGAGGTACAGAGAGCTCAAAAACGATACTTCAACAAATGCCGACTGTACGAAGAGCTCAAGGAAAGCAGCGGCGAAACGATCACTCCAGCAACCAGCGCCTCGCCCGCGTCTATTGACCGTCAGCGATCGGCTTCTTCGTCTTCCGACGCTACCACCATTATCAGTAAACCCAGCATTGGGGGAGGCTCTTATCACCATTCAAGGTCAGAGTCAATAACCGTTTCTGATCCTTCACGTGAGCTATCAGATATCGGAGGGCAGGTCTTCTCTTCTGCTGAACTTAGCAATCTCATGAAAAAGGCGCTCCAGGAGATCAAACGAGCCGACATGAAGGTCGCTATTCTGGGAACCTACGAAAACGTGTCTTCTGGCGACCAGATTGTGTCGTGGATTCAGGAGAACGTCCCCACCCCGCCCGACTCTTCTGCCGTGGCTTTCGCTGAGCGATTCGGACAGGATCTCGTGACCCAGGGCTTCCTGCGCCTGGTGGGCCAGGTTGGATCTAAGTTTGCAAACTCGTCTGCCTTCAGCTACCAATGGCGAAAGAAGGCCTTCATTGTTGCCGGTCTGCAGGATGATGACGATTCTCTTGAGGCCACCGTCGACAAGGTGCGTCCCTTTGTGGGCGAGTATCTGGGAGAAACCCTCTCTTCATACGTTTCTTCTCGAGGCGCTCCCACAGACGAGTCTCCCATTCAGCGGGCCACTCGAGAGGTGTCTGAGCTGGACACTCGATACAAAATCCAGGTTGCCAAGCTTGACGATGTTCGATGCACTCTGGAAGAGTCTGTCATTGACCATCTCAAGTTCATGGAGCGATGCGAAAGCGATCGATTGAAGGCCGTCAAGGCCGTCTTTCTGGACTTCCTGGCAGCAGCCTCCAACTCGCTCCCTGCCCTTCAATCGTCTGTGGAGCGGCTCTTGCTGTTCCAGGAGGCCATCCACCCCGCTGCCGATCTGCGGTATCTGGTCGAGTCGTTCCGAACTGGTCCCTTCACACCCAAGGTGACAGTCTACGACAACTACTACAACTCGTCCGATTCTCAGACGACTTTCGGTCTGGATCTGGAACTGCGTTGTCGGGGCGACAGACGAAAGGTGCCTTCCATTGTGTCGACTGTTCTGAACCACATGGACGACCAGTACCCTCTGCTGGACAATGACGAGGTGCGTCTGAATGTGTGGACTGTCTCCGTGTCCCTGAAGACTACCCATGCTCTGAGAAAAGAGCTCAACACAGGAAAGATGGTGGACAAGTCCATTCTCAAAAAGTATGAACTTCCCGTTGCCGCCTCTATTCTCAAGCTCTATCTTCTGGAGCTGCCCGATTCACTGGTTCCCCATCAGTACTACGACGTTGTCAAGCGTCTGTATTCTGCAGGGACCGGGGGACAGCCTCCTAGCCCTGAAGAACGAATCCAGTCGCTTCAAAACACCTTTGCACAGCTTCTGGTGTCGAACATTGCCACATTGGACGCTATTACCACCCACCTGGCTCGTTTGATCCGCCTTACTAACGCCGGAGACGAATACATTCTCCAGCTGTCTCAGGAACTGTCGCATTGTTTCCTGCGGCCTCGAGTCGAGTCTCCAGTCACCTTTGGAGACCGACACGCGTACAGACTGGTGAACGATCTGTTGGTTTACCGAGACCAGATCTTCCCCGAACTGAAGCGCAAGAACTCGGCATTCCGATCCTCAAACTCGATCAAGAAGCCCAACAATTCCTCCGAGTCACGTGACGCGTCATATGGAGGCTCATCCGACGCACCGGTTCGAAGACAGTCGTTGAAGAACCGGCTGGAGGCCATCACCAAGAGTCAACTGGAGGCCAAGGAGTCTCCTGCCAGTCCATCCAGTTCTGGAGCCGAGTCTCCAGGTAAAGACATTCCTCCCCCATTGCCTGAGAAGCGTGCTCTGAAGGGACAAGCTGATGAAGAGGGAGCTCCTCCTGTTCCTGAGAAGGACGGTAACAAGAATGGAAAGGGTCAAAAGGGAAAGGTTGGCAAAATGTACGACCAGGAGAATAACACAGGCAGCTTTTCGTCTGTGTCCTCGTCGGCCATGTTCAACGTTCAGCTTGAGGATGGCAAGGAGTCCATTGTTATTGATGATTAGTTTAACAATAGATAGGTATTTTATTTTATAGGAGTTACAGTGGCTTATGTAGAGTACAAGTAGTGATGGTAGCAGATCAGATATCTGAACTACCGTCGCGCATTAATATGATTACAGTGCATGATGGTCACAGGCGAGATTATAATCAGGTCTGTACGGGCAAACGCGAATAAAAGAGATATAGTACTTGTAGTAACTCTCGTCTCTTTCGAATCGTCACGTGATGTTGATGATCGAGCTGATTCGACCCTTTCGTCTTTGGGTCTCCTCTTGTGGTGCCTTCAGTTCATTCCAGACAATGTTGTGCATGTTGAACGAGCTGCGCATATGGCGATTTGGGAAAAGCGATCAAAAATGAAGATGTCGATTTGCCAAGGATCAACTTGGTCCAAAGACTGCTTTGTTCTCAATTGATTGTTTCTCAGTCGTTTTAACGCTGGAGACGGAGCTCAAATTTGGAGACATCAGTGTGTGGGTCGAGCCGTTTGCTATCAGCATACCATGACCAACAAGTTACAGACATCTATAGAGTCCCTGTCACCCATCTACAGTAATTGTACAAACTACCACGTTGCAATTGCAATTGCTAATGTCTATTATTACTGAATTCTCCACCTTACATGAACTCGGTGAGGTACTCGACAAAGAGATCCTCTCCCTCTCGGAAAAATCGTCCGTTGCCGACCATGGTCTGTCCAATGACCCAGCTCTCCTTGTCGCCCTTGGCCTCCTCGTCAAGCTCAATGGTTCCGAAAGACTTGACGTTTCCGGGGGGGCCGTGCTCGGTCTTCTTTCCGGTCAGAACCTCGACCAGCTCGTCGGAGAAGCTCAGGTGGCCGGAGTACTTCATCAGGAACTTCTTGTCCGAGTCCTTGAGGTGTCCCACGAGAACGGCGTCCAGAATGGCGGTCTGGCCGGACTTTGTGGTTCGAATCACATCGTGTCCAGAGGTGATGACGGCCTCGAAGGGGTACTTGGGGTCCTGAGAAGAAATGGTTCCGGTGATGTTCTGGACGTAGAGAACGTCGGTGAGACAGGGGAACTGGTCGGAGATCTTGGCGACGACTTTGAGAACGGGCATTGTTGTGTTTTTTGTTGAGGGGTTAGTGTGGCTGCTGCGGTGACACGGTATCAAGCGAGAGGTACTTATACCGACTATGGGGTTGGATTGGGGTTAGGGGTCAGATAGCGTTGGATAAGGTTGGGGATAAGGTTGAACGGATGTGTGTGTTACGAAAGGGGTGTACGAACGTATGGTCGATTGACTATATAAATATGAGGCTTGGTTTTTTGACAGTTTATGGCCTGACCATGGGTCAAGCGTACTGGAAATGCACCGAGTTTTGTCACTTTCAAGCCCACACTAACGCCCTAACGGTGACCCCCACCGAGATGCATAAGCGTTGAAAGAGAGAAAAGCGTTTAGTCTACGAGTACCGGTAGTGGAAAAAGTAATATGGAAGTGAACAGAAGGCGGTCAGGGGTCTATCGGTATCAGGAGCCTGTTTCTGATGTTGAGCCTCGAGCAATAAGAATAATGATAGGGCGTGTCTACTTGAAAGTACATCCTGGTTACTAAGCTGGCATCATCTCGCAAGGAAGTACCTCACCTTGTAAACGACCTGTTGATATCATTGAAGAACAATTTCACTAGTTGTGCTTTAAAATGATACTACATACAAGACAAAACCATCTAAATTACTGCAGAGACTTGTGTTACTCCCAGAGACACTTTCGCAATACACCATAAGCTCTCGTACAGAGTTTTCAACATTTGCAATTTGACGGACATAAGGGTCAGTCTGGAAACGGGTGAAAGTGATTAGATGAGGAATACATCAGAGCTGTTTACTCTTTCTGCCACGAATTGTAGCTTCCCCGAAAATCATAGCTCCAGCTATACATGTCAAAAGATATGATCTAATCGAGTTTCTGCACCGAGAAGCGTGCTTTCAGGATCAACTATAGGAACATAATACACCAGCTATGACAGACACCCTCCAGAGATGCCCCAACACGACACTACCAATTCGACTTGAACGAGACTTCAATTCACCCACAGCAGTGCTGGTTTGATAACACGTGCCACTTCACTTACATCCTACCCTACGTTCTGACCCCCACACGTGGTTGAGGCACTGATTTGTAAGCCCTGCATAGGATCACACCATCTCGTAGACGCGAATGATTGGGTAGAGATACTAGCACCAGGTTCACCGTATGTACATACACACAGTACAGACTGACAGTCATAGTGCAGCAAGATACAACCCCCGTCTAATAATGTCTCATTTACCCTAGCCCTACGTCGTACCAGTTTTCAGGCTGATCTCACATCAGTATCAACCGTTGCATCCAAATCGTATCATGATTGAACTACAAGTAGAGAACGAGAATAGTCACAGCTATAAGTCGTAATAATCACGTGACACACACTTTGAAGAGTGCATTCGACTCGGAATGAACAGGAAAATATTTCAGTACTTTTAAATATTCGAACAGGGCATGGGATCGTTGGAAATCTCACTACTACCGCAGAACATGTCCGTTCAAGACGAAAATACCCACCGTCTATTCAGAATCACGTGAGGAATGTACCATACTATTTTTGCATCATAATCATTCTCTTTAATCAACTTCCTAGCCCCCTCTTTGTCAGCCGGCTATCAAGGATCCAACCTCGAACCCTGAAACACCCTTCCCCAGCCAAACCCTATGGTTGTGGCAAAAAAAACCGCCGGTTAGCCGCTTGAAGCCGAGAAGCCGGGCTGCTGCATTCCATGCAACGTTGTTTGGATGGGTATGGGACTAGGGTATTGCAGGATCGAGACTGGGCGGGGTTAGGGTGCTCCACAAAGTCGTCCAACTCAGGTTATGAGTGTCCACACTTATCTAGAGGGGGCTAGAATCCCTTTAGAGCCATCTTTGGACTCGGTTATCGACCAAACCTTTTTCTAGCAATGTGACATTGTTAATAGATCATGTGAGAGAACAGACTGTGTGTGGGGTTCACAAGAGGAGCACCAGTATAGGACCTGTACTGGTTTCAAAAGGGGCGAGCGTGAGAAGGCATTTGCATTCGTCAAAGCACATTTCGCTTCTCCAGGGGTCCATACTCAGGACGTGCTTATGGCAGTCCTCGACATTCATATTGCAATGTTGATCTTCACCAACGTTTTCATTTGGGTGGAGTTTGAAGAGTTGAATACTGAACAAACTGTACAGCTGTTATTGTCTCCCGTGCCTTTATTTGGCTTGTTGTTATTTGACAACCCCTCATTAGCCACATTCTAGTTTTACTAGCCACAGGTGATGTGTGCCTGTTTACCGAACGTTTCTGAATCCAGCCGGGTTCATTTTGAGGGGTCTCTTTTGGGTCCTATTTTCACCCGATTTTCGCCCGGCAAGAGCAGAAATAGCGCACAAACACTGCACCATACTTCCGGCTCCGGTTATCGTCTCTTTCTTTGCCTTTTGGCCAGGGCTGTTTTTACCGCTTGCCCTAGAGCCGTACCGCTATCACTAAACGTTAGGGGACATCTCGAGAGTTTATTTTCGAGTGTCCATCCTCTAACGGCAGGTAGTGGATGAGCCGTGGGGTATATAAGAAGAGAGTGTTCTGAAAGTGTGGAGAAGAAGCACGGAAAACCCGCCTGGACACGTTACACAAACACGACGAATAACGCGTCCAAATACACAACACAAACACACACAGTGAGTATCGAGTCGCTGGGATTACTAAGACATCCGCACAATGGCAAGGTTTCGATGAGATGCAGTTTTATTTCGCGTCAGGCACGGTTACCGGTACACTGAATTCTTGATGTGAGTGATATCGACAGATGGTGACACAAAGCGTGACAAGAGATCTGAGAGCAGGAGAACTCTTCGCCTGCGACACAACCAGCGTCACGGGTCGTACCCGAACCCCAAGCCGCACACAAAGACGCTGCTAGTGATCTGGGGTGCATGATGACATCTGAGGATGTGCTTAGTGTCATGGGATGAGAGATTATGGCTGTGAGGTCATGTGATTCCGGTGTCGGAAGGTCCATAACAAGAGGTCATGCTTTGGTTCGAGATTTGTTGAGTCGCATTCACAGGCTTGGCCCTTGATCTCCAAACCTCTTCTGCGTTAGATCTGCCTCTGTTAGATCTAACACCTATCTAGTGGCAGACAAGGGTGCTCATAATACTTTGGGAAACGCTGACACGCATCAGACCGACATTGCAAGTCTGGTGCAGTATCTCACTGGCTGCATTCGAATGATCACGTTTGAATATCGGAGTTGGGGTCACCCTCTTCCCTCAATAAATCAGATACCCAGATTTAAGCACTCAAAGAACCTAACCACCTTGTCACCACGAGAGCAGCTCCTGGAGGAACCACTCCTGTTGCCCGCCCTGACCTCCTTCAGCATTCACACTACTAACGCAGATGTCTCTCAGAGAAATCACTTCACCCGTCGAAATCCGCGATACTCGGTCTTTCAGCCACCTCGAATGGGGTGCCATGCTCTCCGTCGAAGAGTACAACCACCGAGAAGAAACTGTTCTCGGACACACCCCCATGTGTAAGAACCGACTCAAAAGCTGGGGTCTGTACATTGAGGACGGAACCCGAGTTGCTGCCTGTGAGACCTTGGAGCGACCTTCCCTTGTCCAGAAGAAAGATGGCCAGGTCAAGTCGACCTCCACTTTCTCTATTGGAGCCGTGTTCACTCCCAAGGAGTTCCGAGGTAAGGGCTATGCCTCTGTCATGATGAAACAGATGGCCTCTGGAATCCCGTTCAAGCCTACTCTGAGCGATGCTGAGATCATCAAAGCCACTGGTGTCTCCGAGGTCGATCAGACTCTCCGTGTCACTCCTCTCTGGAGTGATGTCGGCACCTTCTACGAAAAGTTTGGATGGATGGCAACCACCGACTTGCAGTACGTTTTCCACGTCGATGAAGCTGCTACTCAGAATGGTGTTAACGGCCACAGCAACGGTGCCAACGGACATTCCAATGGCACAAACGGCGTCAACGGCCACTCCAACTCTGTCAAGTACCTCTCAGAGGACGATATCTACTCCCTGGCTGACGTCGAGGCTGCCTCTTTCACCTCCGACTTTGAGAAGTTCCCCTTCAAAGGCAACTACAAGTGTGGAGTTGTTCCCGATCGAACGGTCTACCAGTGGCATTTTGCCAGAGCCCACTACCTGGCTAAGTTTGCTAAGGTGGCTGATCCCACGGTCTACGGAGCCCAGATTGGTGACTCGTGGATGGCATGGCATCACATGTACAACGCTCGAGAGTTGGTAGTCTTGCGGGTCAAGCTTGCCAAGGCCGAGGATCTGGTCGGGCTGATTGCTGCTGCCAAGAAGCATCTTTCTGACGAAGGGTACAGCAACAAGATTAACAAGATCATCGTCTGGGAGCAGGAGCGAGAGTGGGACCACATTGTCGACGGACTGTCCAAGGAGGCTTTCAACCAGGCAGTCGAGAAGTGTGGCGGCAAGACTGAGCACCGAGGATCCAGTATTCCATGTGTCATGTTTGTCGAGGAGCAGTTGCAGAAGGAGGTCATGGAGTTTGTTGATCATGGAAAGCTGACCTGGTGCTAGATGACCACTGACCAACGAGAGTATCCCGAGTTAGTCTTGTACTCACATCGAAGTCATTGGTACTATGGAGTATGGCTCAGATCAGCTCTCTCGCGTGCTTATCTTCTGAGCATCACTAACGGGGGATATGGGCTTCGGGTATCCTATCCATGCTCTGTCACGACCCAACCAAAAGCCATGAAACACACACACCGGCCAGTTCTAAGCATGTAAAATCAAGTGTCTAATGTACAGCTGTATCAAGACTTGTAGCTGACATCTGTGACTCGGATTGTGCGAGGCAATGACATGAGTATAGTAATAAGCGTAGTTGAAGTCATGACAACCACTCCAGATGATGGGATTGGCTCTATTTGAATTTTGATGAATAAACCCCTTGGTGAGTTTCGATGCTAAGTCGTGGGGAACTTCGACCGTTAGCTACCGGTACTTGTCGTTCGTCAAAAGCATCCCATAGGATAACTCCGAACAGGTTTGTGAGGCAATCCATGTCAAAGAAATGACTCCTACACTGTTGGGACTCTACAGAATTTGAAGAAACCGATCTAATCTTACGCTCAAATCACTCCGTATGTACTCGTACCTACTTGTACTGGTACTAATTATCCAATACATTTGAACCGCGAAAGGTCATGGGGAGGAGTAAAGCAGACGGAGGGCAGCAAAGCTGGGGAGTTTGACCATAGGATGGTTATCTCCGAGTGACTTGAATGCAGTCTTCTTTTCTATCATTTGATCGGGTGATGATCATATCAAACTATGGTGTCTGGCTAATTAATCTATGTGCTTACAGAGCGTGCATCTTTACATGCTGTAGTCACACCATTGCTAAGATGAACATGTGTAATATTCTTGCTGTAGTCTCTACTCCCTAGTGATGATAATAACAACAAATCTTCCAATCGTCTCATCTCGCGAACATTGCCTGGATGAAGGAAACCTTTGCCGAAATGGGGTCGAAGATCCACCCGAGCCGATCAGATCCGATGAGATGAAAAAGATAATCAAATACTCTTCTTCCCTAGATCGAGGATCAATGTTACAAGCACATCCAGATCGCCTCTCTCACTGTACAATTGGCGCATTCCGATATGAGCAAATACACCCCAACAAACACACGTTCATGCTGCTACTGGCTGCGGCTCGTCTAACCGATCCACTTTTGATGTTGAGACGAAAGCTTGATAAATAAGAACACGTCAGAAAGGACGCTTTGTTCCTTCCCTCGTGTGTAGTACGGAGTAGAGTCAAAAGGATATGATCGTCCACAAAAGCTGCACCGAGTCTCCCTTACGTCCTGGGTGATGACGTGGCCAGAGCCCCGGTCTGGAGTTGCCCTGTGAGCCCGTCAGCGTACAGTACTGATTGTCAAAACTGTAATGTGTGATAGTTACGGAAAAAGTATGGGGTAATAAGTGGCTGTTATGAAACTGACTCAGTGATTTGAGACACTCGTAACATAACCCCGTATAGGTTACATACCGTACGTTAGTGCGAGTAGAACCCCTTCCCCGCTGGCTTTAGAGGTGTAAACAGTCTACCCGGAACCAGCTGTCTCTACAAGTACAGTACAAAGTTAGATGTTATTTTCCACGCTTGGTGCGTAATTTGTGCGTTGGGTGGGGTCTAGATCAGATATCAGAAACGTCACAGGGGAGATTATCAGGCGCCTGCCAAGCTTGCCAAGGTGTCTACACTGGCCATTACGACGGTGTCGAATGGTGGAGGAAAGAAGGGCACTGTGCGCTGTACTTGTCACACAACAGTTCGTCCAAAACAGGATTCTTCCTCGAGCAATTATCAGATGTCCATCTGAGTTGGGTCAACGGCTATCTTGTCCAATCAGAAGAGCCGTGTAGTGAGTGCCGAAAGTGTAATATTCCTTTGTAACCAGGCTGAAATATCCCCGACATGTAGATCGTTGCTGTGATTAACCAGTATGTTGGATGTATCAATTGATACAGTGTGTTTGGCTGTTACGGTAGTTCCTGTAATGATCAATGTGCCATATATCGACGTCCTATTCATTTCCCACGAGCATCAATTCGTTAGATGTGGCTTGATCGGCTGGTAGCTATCAGTGATGAATCACGATTAAAAACCTACAAGGACACGGCACACGGACTGGATGTTGTTGACAGGTTGACAGTCTAGCCGTATACGAGGTGGGATACGCAGCCTTGGCCGCTAAAGACTGTCGTTTTACGTGCTTCTGGCAACCAGCGTGTCAACTTAAAGGTGAAATGAAACTTGGCAAACGTTTCCCAGAGAGGTTAATGTTTGGGGGGTAGGGATGAAGAAACGTGTTCTTGTAGCAATGACAAGCGCAGACAGAGAAGGGAAACAAAGAAGTAGCAAGAAACAGGCAGCCAAATGTGTTTGTCACTCTGGAGACGGGCCGTTATCCGCCCTGATTGGCTTGCTAATCCTGTTAGGACAAACGCAAAAGGCGCCACATGTGCGTGTCCACCATGCACAATTACAAATAGACGCGCTCTGATTGGCCAGATGGACCCCGACCATCAGAGTTAGCTCCATGCACAACGGTAATACACTTTATTGTGGATAACCCTTGGGCAGTTATCAGATGGCTCCGAGAGAGGTTTTAACCTGCATGGGGCCAATCAGCGGGCTTTGAATTCCAATTCAGGGGTCATGTAGGCGTCTGGATGCATCTTGGTGTGTTGGAGATTGAGATTGTGGTACATGTGGGTCTGTCTGTCTGTGCTTTTCGCATCCCCGACCGGACAAATTGATGGTGATGTCGTGGCCGGCAAATCCAGCTGTATTTAACCTATGACAATTGCTATCAAAGCTTTTGCCCGTACTCCACCCAGTGGCAAGCCGGACCCTGTGCTGTAACGTGACCACCCGGGACTTAGTGTGCATTTCCAAAGGCTTTTTGCATGCATCGACGTGCTAATACAAAAACAGACGGAGGGCTTAAACTGGCACACCTAAAAGTGTCTTAGGTCATAACCCAGAAATATCTTTCTGTCGCGCGCCAACGGGGGAGGAACTAATACTACACGGATACAACAGGACATTGGCGGACCCACGACGGACTCACGCACACACACAACGACGACGACACATACACACACCGACACAGATAGAGCCCCATCCACACCGACAGACTCATGAGCTCTTCTTTTGCCGCCATCAACCGCGCGGACGAGCCGGTCAAGGGCAACGAATCGACACACCCTGGAGATTCGACGCAACAGGCATCGATGGCTCCACCGACGGCTCCTTCGACAGAGAATTCTGTGCCATCAGGATCAGAGACACAGACACAAGTGCCACATATGCCACAGTCGCAAGCAGAAGGCCCACGGGCAGCACCAGGAGGAATAGGGCCAGCTCAAGCAGCACCGACAGCACCAACACCGACTGCTGTCATGCCGGACGTGCTAGCACAGCAACAGGAGCCCTCTCAGATTCCCTCTGCTCAGATGATTCCCCCAGTGCATTCAGCACCACCACCACCACCACCACAGACGGAGATACAGACACAACAGACACAGGAGCAACCACCTTCGGGGAGTGTGACGGAGGGCGTGTCAGAACAGCAGCAGCCGCAGCAACTACAGCCACAACCACAACACGGTGGAGGTGTAACACTACAACTTACAGAGGGCGTGGCTCCCGGGCCAACCCAGACTCCACCCGTGGAAGTTTCCCCACAGTCGGCAGCAGCCACAGGCCCTTCCGCCGCTGCAGCACCGGCCGCCGTCGCACCACCAGTCTCCAGTGCTGCCCCTGCGACTGCCGTCAAAAAGGAGTCTACATCGCCAAAGGGAAAGGAGGTGGCGATGGCATCCATGTCGCCTACTGCGTCGCCTGCCACATCGCCCACGGCCACCACCGACGGACCGAAACGCAAGAAAAAGGCGTCGGTGATCACGGCCCAGGTGTGTTCCAACTGTGGTACCACCCGTACGCCGTTGTGGCGGCGAGCACCTAACGGAGCCACAATTTGCAACGCCTGTGGCCTGTACCTCAAGGCCCGAAACATTTCGCGACCCACGCACTTGGAAAAGCCGCCAGCCACAGCCACAATCTATTTGCCGGGCTCGCAGTCGGCTTCACCTGCCCTGTCTGCAGCCGAGGTGGAAAAACGAGACAGCTGCGAGACACGGGACGGAGGATGCTGCGGAGGAGCATGCAAACCTGCAAACATGCCGGACGACAAGGATATGCAAGCTGCATGCGGAGACGTGACGCTGGGCAGTTGTCCTGGCGATGGACACTGCAATGGAACCGGTGGATCGGCGGCCTGTTCGGGTTGCCTGGCGTACAACAACCGTATCAACAAGGCGGTTCAGCTGGCCAACCAACGGAAAGACGACGATGGCACGAAAACCGAGCCCGAGACTCCTGGAACTCCTGTTTCAGGCTCGAGATCGGTAGTTGTCATTGCGTGTCAGAACTGTGGCACTACCATTACTCCACTGTGGCGACGAGATGACTCAGGATCGACCATCTGCAACGCCTGCGGTCTATACTACAGACTGCACGGCGTTCATCGACCGGTGCGAATGAAGAAGAACATGATCAAGCGAAGAAAGAGGGTGTTGGAGAAGGATGGTGGAGGAACAGCAGCAGCTTCGGCTTCCACCCCTGCGGCTGCCAGCCCGGCACCAGCTGCAGCCATACCTGCTCCAGTAGCTGCACCACCGGCAACTGCAACTCCTGCTTCGGTTGGCCTGGGTGTCACGGGAGCCCAAGTAGCTTCGGCCAGCCCTTCAGCCGTTGCAGCTAGTCCGGCGGGCACTCCGGCGTCGTTATCTGGCACACCGATTGGCACACCCATAGCCTCCGTTGCCACTCCTACAGTCTCAACTCCAACTGCGACCACCCCCAGTCATCCTATGCAGCATCAGCAACAGCAGCAGCAGCACCCACATCAGCTTCAGCATCATGAACAGCAGTACCAGCAGCAGCAGCAGCAGCAGCAGCAGCAACATCAGCAACATCAGCAACAGCACATGCCCGGGATGCCCATTCCTCCTCCTGGAGCCCCTGGTGCCCAAGCTGGAGGTTCTGGACCTCTTCCTCCCATTCATTACCCCTACCCCCATCACCCGCCGCCTCACCCTCATGCCCATCCCTACTACTACCCTTACTACCCTTACCCCTACCCGTACCCCATGCAGGGCATGCCTCCTCCTCCAATGCAGTTTCCCACGGGTCCTGACGGCAAGCCAGTTTCGCCTTACGGATATCCTGCTGCCGGGGCGGCACCCATGCCCTTGGCTATGCCTCCGGCTGCTGGTGCTTCGCCCATCCCCCAGGCCATGTATGCGCCTCCAGCGATTGATTTCACACACTCTTTCAGAGGCACCCCTGGGAATCCTGGCACCAGTAACCCTGGAGCAAGCAACGACCCTGCTACTCCGATCCCCCACAGTGAGGAGAATTCACCTGCTAGTGGAGAAAAGCGGGCTGCCTCGCCGTCCTATCAGGATTCACTGCGAAAGAAGCAATCGCTCGACCTGTCTATCCATTCGCTGTTGAACACCAGTAGCGGGGAGGAGGGTACCCGGCAAAAGCTCAAGGATTTTCTTGACATTCAAATTCCCGACAACCTGACCAGTTCTGCGGAGATTAGGGAGTATTTGAAGGAAAAGCAGAGAGAGATTTCTGAGCGGCTGAAGGATCTGAATTAGGAGAGTCCTTAGCACACATGCACTCAACGGCAGTCTTCAAAAAAAAGGCATGCAGCAGCGGTCACACTTGTTCACCTTGCCCATTGCGATTGCCACTTATACAACAGCATCCTTGTCCGCCATTGTCGGACATGTGCAACCCCAAAAGTATCTAGAGCGAACAGTACTAACGGTTCAATGTATATTATTTATGACATTGTAGAGTAGTGTGTGTACCGCTGTACACCCGTAGATGTGAGTGTAATTTCGTCAGGAGAAGTGGAGATGTGATGTTACGGCGCAACGGTGACGCTACCATTTATTATTCTCGTATTGGCAGATAAGGAGAACAAAGAGGAGAGAGTGTTGCCGAGGTCGCTTCTTAAGTGAGTGTGTGTGGAAGAGTACACTAGCTAATTGGTGGTGATTGTAGCGGTACAGTACATACCGGAACTGAACTTGCTCCTCTAGATGGGTTTGCTAGATGGGTTTAAGAAGGTGAGATCAGATTCAAGGTGTCAGAATGAAGAAGTGCATTGGTGGCAGGGGGGTTTTGCTGCAGTGAGACGCCAGCGAGTTATCGTAGGTTCTTACATGTCGCAAGGCATGCAGTTCTGTTGGTGGGGTGCATCTTGAAACATAGCCAGACCATCTACTCATATACTGCCGTCACCTCGGCCCAGTTGAGAATATTCGGCAGACTATAGCCAGCCTCGGCAGCTTAGGCTTGGATATTATAGTAAACGTTAGAGCAGCCTCGGCGACCGTTCGAAATTCAGTACAAGCCCGAACTTCGACCTAACGTCGCTGCTTTCTGGAATTTATTATGGACTAATGTGAGAGCAGTACGAGGTGGGTGCTTTGTATCGCAGGCAGGCGTTACGAAAGTAGGTTTAATGTAACATCTCTCCTGTGAATTAAAGTGTATACAATGGGCTATATGTCGGTGCAAAGATTCCATTTCTTTGGATTGATTGGCTGCTGACTGTTGTTTGCTTTGTCGGCCTTGTTATGGCGACAAAGCAAGGACATGCGGCTAGAGCTGCTAGCTTGGCATAAGACAATGGGAGCTACACATTTTGAAAACGATTATTATGCCTATCATCGGTGCTAGTGGTAGTAATTAGCCACACTCATGTTATTGATACACCCAAAGGTTGAGGCCGGGATCCACTACAGTACACTGTAAGTGAAGTGCATGTTGAGCCAAGGAAAGCCGAGTGCATAAGCCTATTTTTAGATAGAAATGTGCAACATACTGGCATCTGGTAGCTTCAAAAACGTGCAACAATTGTTGTTCCACCCCTGCCTCACGTACTGGTACAATCCTCCCCACAAGGTCCATTTCGCTTAAGGTTTCATTTCGCTTAATAGGGTTAAAGAGACTAAATGCGGTTGAAGATGGCCGTAGACACATGTTTATGGTCAGTATCACGTGAGGATTATTCGCTGGTGAAATGAATCAAGTTCTTCAAAATTGATTTAGATCTCTTCCATTGTCTGGTCAAATAGGGTTGTGAAAAACACGTATGTTTGGAAGACAGTCGGTTGATAGAAGTGTACCTGCTTGTCTAAACGGTGTAAGTGGGTGAAGTGGAAAGGGAAGGGTTATCAAGATTTAATTGATTAAATACACGCCAGAGAGCTGATGTTTAGATTCATGAAGAAGCCCTTAGCCGTTATGTGCCACTTTACCCTACAGTACATAGTGCGCGCCCCAGCTCACCATACTGTAGCATAGTTTGAAGATCTCGAGTAAGGTTAACGGCAGACGAATAGAGCGCATCTAGCAATAATCAATTGACACACCATCTTAGGACACTCGTCCCTCAGAGAGCTTACAGCGCCCATTTAAGCGTGCTCAAATTATTCTGCCGATGAAGTTCAGGTCTGAACACGCCATGTCTTCTTGACACTAAATCTCTTTTCAAAAAGGGTCGATGGTGGTGGCTGTCTACCGTTCAATCAACTGTATAGCTGTGCGCGGTACATACAAGTATAAAGGCGTAATCGTAGGTTCAATCGTCTCAATCTTCAACCACAATGCATACCAGAGCCTTACTGCTCTGAAGAGAGTCTCTGACCAAGTACTTTTATAATCTCACTTCCGCATTTAATACGGCTCTGTTCTCGTCCACTCTTAGCCATCTTAATCTCGAGTTAGCTTTGACGAGACGGGCAGCCCTGCGTCCCTGAAATGCGTCAGAATAGCTTTTGTCTGGCTTGTCCAATAGCTCCTACATTGTGCCATTCAAACCGGCCGAAATCTCGAAAAAATCGCTAGAAGTAGCCAACTGAACACTTGCGATATCTTGAAACAAAATATGAGACCCATTACAGAACAAGGATAATGAACTTTCATTGTTCAAGTAGAAGGTCCAAATTCCAAATTATAGATCTAAACTCTGAGAAGAGTTATCCTCAACACCAAACACGCTGCTAGATCCAACTTTATCAGCTACCATGAGTAGTGTGTGTTCATATATCTCCTCATCCCAATCTCTCGAATGTCCTGGCTCACTCTTTACTGTATCGAACCATGACCAAAACAGTGGTAACACTCAAGCGCCTCCTATGGAACTCGGCAGATCCCGACGCCTACCACTCGAAGGATTACTTCTCCGACGGATACCGCTACTACAAATATCTTCGTCCCCGACCTACCCCTATGGCGTCTCTACTCAATCTCAAGCTAAGTGAGTACGAGCTGATTCGTTTCTACAACAACGAGTCTACACCGCTGTTGGTAGCGGCCACGGGAAAAAACAAAGAAGCCCAGGGGTTGTGGATGGCAAACGCGACAAGACTAGCGCCCAGCAATACCGCTCTGAAGGAAATCTGTATGGCCTTCGCCTCTATGCATATGGGCCACAATCGCAAAAAAGCCAACTACATTCTCAAGGACGGAAGAGAACACCTGAAGTCCGCCGGACCCATCAAAGACCCGACCGAAGTGGCAGGATACACGCGACTAGAGGAAGCAGTGCTGGAGGAAATGTTCATCAGACTGACGAAAGCGGTCAGGTCACACAAGATGCAGATTTTGAATATGACACTGGAGTCGTACGAGTCTGTGCTGCTGTCAAGCGTACTAATTTATCTGCATGCCATGAGTATGGGTCCTTATATGCCCCTAATCAGCTTTGACGGAGAAGTCGACCTCTTCAGTCTAGGTCGCACCATTCACGATCTCACATTTATTTTCAGCAATGAGACCCAGCCATCAAATCCATCCGAGTATGACTTTGAACATCTGGACAGTGATCGTGCAAAGCTGCCTCGAGAGGAAGACCTGTGGGCTATGATAAGATTTGTGGATACAGATGTGGAGCTGAGTGTGGCCGAAAAGGCAAGGGTCAAATATACGTTAACAGCCGAACTCAACAATCTCATCAGCCTGTTCCATATGGACAGAGAGAGTCTGTCTGTGTCGCATTTAGCCGCCTGGTGCACTTATTGGACTCCTGCCTTCTTCAGGCTTCTGAGAAAAGAGCAGAGCACATACGCCATCTTGTTTGTGTGTTATTGGTGCGGATATGCCCACATGTGGCACACGTTGTTCTGGTGGGGTGATCGGATCCAGGAGGACTTATTGCATTTGAAGGATCACCTCCCGGAACACCTGCACCATTTCCTGGAGTGGCCGCTGAAGAGTTGCACCAGGTTCGACATCAACTATATCGACTTGTTGAATGGCAAGATGAGAAAGCTCTATCTTTGAACATATGATTCAAGTGAGTACAAACGTCCTGCAAGTAGTCAGGCATTATTTAATTAATTTATTGGTATTTCGTCTCTTCATGCAAGCAGGCGAAGATACGGTTATCTGTGCATTGGAGTGTGCATAATGAAAAGCTTTATTGCACGACTAGAGATTGCTGTAGATCAGTGAGGCTACGCTGATTTATGAGTAGTAGGCACTATCAACAATTTATACCTTTTGCAGTATTTTTCGATGAACCTAGAGCTGATTTTTAGTTTCTTCTCAACCAGAAGGTTGGTGTCCAAGTACAGTAAGTACGCCCAACTACGAACCAAGCGACACTACATAGGCTCTCTCGTGTTGTACGAACTAATCTGCACGGTACGAACCGCTAGCTGGTCAAAGAAGTAAGTCGTGAATCATCATTCATTCTATGGTGTATCGTTTTCTAAGGAGCAATGAAGTCTCGTCCGAACAGACCTCGCTTGAGCCAATCTTGGAACATGAGAGCTCGGGTTCGGAAAGAGACACATTGGGAAAAGTAAGCCGATCGCCAGATGTACATACCCAGAAGACCTCCAGTGTAGGTTCCGTGCTTGCCGAAATCAAACACAGCAGCGTTTCCGAGATAGGCCAGGTTTCCGAGATGCTTGTACTTGAATGGCTTGTAGTAGGCGGCATCGATATCTCCGTAAGGAACAGGCGTGTCGTAGGCAGCCTCTCCAATAGATGCAATCTTTCGGAGCTTCTTTCCGAGGTAGACACCCTGCTGGTTGGCTCGCTGGGCAGTGGCAGGCAAGGAAGTGATCTTCTGATCCACGTCCTTCAGCATTTTGGTGAGCTCCGCATAGGACAGAGTTCCACTGTGGTCGGCGTCGTATTCCTCGAACAGCTGGTCAACTCGAACAAAGTGCTCAGCAGAGTCAGGAAGGGTCTTCTGAAGAACAGCAGTCAGTCGCTTGACTTCTCCAACAGTGAGCTTGATGGAGTGGACTTGCTTGTCAAGAGCCTCGGGGGAATCATGGGTGTTGGCGGAGAAAGATCGCGAGGCAAGAACATGGCTCTTGAGAATCTCGAGAGCAGTTTCGAGAACATGGGTTCGAACGGTGGAGCAGTCGCCAATAGCGTAGGCCTGGCCCTCAGGAGTTCCAAGAATTCGCAGCTGGGGGTCGGTCTCAATAGCTCGTCTGTTGGTCTGGTAAGGCTTTCCAATGTCCTTCACGATGGCCTTAGTGAGGGGGGCCTGATCGACACCGGTAGACCACAGACAGAGTCCGAAGGGAACCTCCTTGATGATCTTCTTGGAAGGTTCCTTAGGGTCGGCCTGGGAGAACAGAACACGGTCCTCCTTAACTTCAACGACTCGAGAGTCGGTCAGCAGATCGATGTTGTCGTGCTTGAATCGCTCCATGGCGTATTGAGAAACAGAGTGGTCGAAGGTGTTGAGAATGGCAGATCGAGACTGAATGACGTGGACAGAGACGAGGTTTCGAAGAGCCTTGGGGTAATGCTTGGCCAAATCTTCGTTCATCAGATCGTAAACCTCGGCAGCCATCTCCACGCCGGTCGGCCCTCCTCCACAGACCACAAACGAGAGCAGTCGCTTTCTCTCCTCCGTGGGGGTTGAGGGAAGGGCGGCTCTTTCCAGGTTGGCGACAAGCTGGTTCCGGATGCTCTTGGAGTCGTCGACGGTTTTGAGGAAGTGGCAGTACTGCAGGCCCTTCACACCGTGGGTGTTGGTGGTACAGCCGACTCCGACGACAACCTTGTCGTAGGGCACGTAGAAGTTGACGGTGTCTCCCGTGACAGGATCTTTCTGAGAGCATTCAATCAGTCGTTCCTTGAAGTCAATGTTGTCGGCAGAGGCATTAACAAAGTGGGCGGCAGCAGCGGCACAGATTCGACGCACGGGCTCAGTGATGGACCGCAGCTCAAGAGTGCCGACAGTGGCGGAGGGCAGCATGGGGGTGAACAGGAAGTAGTTGGAGGGAGAAATGAGAGTCACGTTGTAATCGCCGGGTTTGAGGGCATTGAGCAGAGCCACCGAGCCCCAGCCGGAGCCCAGGACCACCAGACGGGGCTTGTTAGAGCCCTCGGCCTTATCTTCGGTATCAGTATCATCTAGCCATGAATCGAAGATGGGCAGGTTCTTGGGTCCTCCTCTTCTGGGCGACAGAGCCAGAGCATGCACGTCAATGTCGCCACAGTCGTCCATGTTCTTGTAAGAAGCCAGGTCGTAGGCCAGGAAGCCCACTACCAGAGCTGTGGCCGTCAGACCGATTGCTCCAAACGTAGCAAGGCCGAATTTGAAAATTCTCTTGCCCCGCGACAAAGGCGTGGGCGTTTGGAGCGCGGGTCGAGAGCAATGCAGTGATCTGAAAGCGGTTCTGGCGGTCGGGGGTCGAGCCAGTGAGCCCAGGGCTCCTGCTCGTGTCAATGGTCGCAGCATTGTGTGCATGATGCGGAGGAAGTATTATATGTCGTTATGCACGATGAGTGTAAGCGAGAGCAGGAGAGTGTCTGACATGATAGCAAAGTCGGCATGTGTCAGAAAGAGCGTGAAAGCCGCAATTGGGCTCCGAATTCAATTCGGAAAGGGCCATTGTGATCAGCGCGGGGAGAGTAGCTTGGATCATATTCCAGCAAGTTCATAGAGCTGTATCTGAAGAATCTACAGATCCCGTGACGGGCGAACCATTTAGTTCAACACTTATCTACAGTGTAAGCGAAGTGTTTGGTTGCTATATGGAAAAACGGATGGAGATATACCCGCAGGTTCAGATCCGGCTTTCCACCCATCTCGAGACAGCATAATCCAAGCGCCACTACTGCCCTTGTAGTAATCCACTAACGAAGTCACTCTTAGGTATATCGCGCAGGTTGCGGAATATGCCGCAGCTTAACCCCGAACAATGAATAATTGGAAACTCAAATATCAATTACGGAGTTAAACAGGCAGGTGGAGATGAGGGCTTCAAACGGCTTGAGCAGGCAGTGTATGGGCTCATTTCGGAGATAATTAGCCCTGCACGGGACGTGGCGCAGAGCGGTGGGTCCAAGTGGCCACGAGAAAAATCCAACAAACCACCCAACAGCAAGCTAGCCACAGTAGTCTCTTAGGGCTGTATTGTTGGTACAGCACGAGCACCAGTAGTAGGTCGTATGTGGTGTGGTGCTTGGTACATAGTCTACGGAGTGTACATATGAGCAAGTGACAGGTCATGGTGGTTAGAATGGTAGTACATGCCCACAGCCGACATATCAGATCGAGAGCCCAAAGGGGAAAATCTGGTAGTCCACAATCTGACAATTGGACACCCATTCCTCCGACCATTGGGCTTTTGGGGGAATCGCCGATATATCGAAAAAATCCGCATTATACATCTCCGTGCAGCCTATCTTGAGCCAACCCTAACCCCCTTGGCATTGTGGTGCATACTAACTTATAGCCCAGCCTCCTCCACATCAAACCACTCACTCAAACTAACCTGTACACATCATGGGTATCAACAATCCTGTTCCGCGGTCGCTACGAAGCGAGTGCCGTAAGGCCGCCAAGATTCTCGCCTCCTTCGTCAAGCCCAACCAGATCTTTGGCCAAGATATGGTCATTCCGCCCCACGTTCTCCAGAACGCCGAGGGTCTGGTCATTCTGACGGTGCTCAAGGCCGGTTTTCTTTTCTCAGGACGAGCCGGTTCCGGAGTCATTGTCTCCCGACTGCCCGACGGAGGATGGTCCGCTCCTTCGGCCCTGGTCACTGCCGGAGCCGGAGTGGGAGGCCAGATTGGTGCCGAGCTGACCGACTTCGTCTTCATTCTCAACTCCAGAAAGGCCGTCGACTCGTTCTCGCAGACCGGAAACATCACACTTGGAGGAAACATGTCTCTGGCCGCCGGCCCTCTGGGCCGAAATGCCGAGGCTGCCGGCTCTGCGTCCGCCACCAATGTGGCGACTATTTTCGCCTACTCCAAGACCAAGGGTCTGTTTGCTGGAGTGTCCCTGGAGGGTTCCGTGCTTGTGGAGCGACGAGAGGCCAACCGAAAGTTCTACGGCAACAACAATGCCACCGCAAAGAAGATTCTCAGTGGCTACGTTGAGCCTCCGCCAGACTGTGATGCCATTTTCCGGGTGCTCGAGTCCCGAGCGTTCCGAAACCCCAACGACTTTGCCGATGACGACTCGTACTTCCGACACGATGGCGACTCGTTCTACGACGATATACCCTCGCAGTTCTCCGACGGATCGTCTGTGCGACGAGGAGGAGAGAGTGACGACGATTACGGAGGAGGACGAGGAGGAGGAGCCGCTCGGTTCTCCTCACGAAACAGAGATGACGATGATCGAAGAGGAGGCTCCAGACGAGACTCGGCCTATTCATACCGAGGAGGACGAGGAGAGGACGACCGGGAAGTGGGAAGCTTGACGGACCGGTTCCGAAAGACACACTTCAAGTCGTCTTATTCAGACGACCCGTCCGGACGAGGAGGCTCATCCCGAGGCAACAACGATGATCGATACGATCGAGACCGGGACTGGAGAGACAAGGGCTCTTCTCGAGGAGACCGAGGCGACCGGGGAGGCATGCACTCATCTCGATCTCGAGGAGACTACGAAAACGGCAGCAGTCGATCCAACCGAGACCGGGAGTACGACCGAGACGAAAGGTACGACCGAGATGAGCGGGATCGGGACCGGGGAGACCGATATGACCGATACGACCGGGATGAAAAGGTTGATCGATACGAGCGACAAAAGTCGCCTCGAGAAAAGCCATTCAAGCCGGCCCCTCCTCCTCCTCATGCTCCTGTGGCTGCTGCCGCCGAGGAGAAGGCTGTGGCTCTCTACACATTTGATGGAGAGCAGCCCGGCGATCTGTCTTTCCGAAAGGGAGACGTCATTGCCGTGGTCAAGCGAGGCGTGTCCAAGGACGATTGGTGGACCGGCCGAAACGGTGCCATCGAGGGTATTTTCCCTGCCAACTACGTTGAGTTGATGTAAACGTCTATTGCACCCAATCAACCACCCAACCCCACTGCTCCGACTGTTCTAGTTCTGATGTTCTCTGACATTTCTCTGCCATCGCCGATACGTTTTTTTAATCTGTGATATAGTGTGTCTTTTTGTAATGATATGATAATGATATTGGATGAGTCCTCGTAGTTGTGGGTTCAATTGACCTCTCTTTACTCTACAAGGTATGCAAATCACTCATTCAGTTGGAGCGGCTAATCGGGCCATCACCTAAATGTGGATTAAATTACACCAAACTGGGTCCCTTCAAAACGAGATGTGGGGGGGAATTTTCCGCTAAATTTGTATCTGAGAATAGCTAGTCTTGCAGGGATTATTTTGCAGCTTTCGGATATCCAATAGCACCCTCACTGCAGTCCACAGGGAAGGGTTTACTTTATTGATTATGGTTACAGTAATTTCAGTAATTACACTTGGGTTTTTTTTTGGCAAATCAAGGTTGAGCTTGGAAGATCGGCAGGTCGAAAATAATGAGCGACTATGCGGTGTATTTGGCGAAGTTTATGGAGGGCAACTTTGTCGTGAAATACTGGAAAAGCGACTTTCTTACAACGGTACAGTGCTACGTGTCTTCATCTTCGACCCCTGTGGATTAGCACCGTTTTTAGTGCGTCTGACAAAGTAGCGTTGAGGGGTGGGGGGGCTGTGTCCATGTGTCTTAACTCCGATAGTTCCGTGTGCTGTCCCTCCCATACATGATGCGTGCTTTAGTCAACTTTATGTGTGTCGATTTTCGATGACGTCATACAAACCGATGGGGGGGCGAGTGATGACTAAGCCCGCTCAGGCGAAATACCGGCCTTGAAGCGGATGAACCGGCACCGTTGTATGTGGATTACTAACACGCTCGGAAAAACTGCCACTCCGAAAACTGCAGGGACGTCCCGAAGCACGCTAAAATCACGGGTGAAACCTGTTAGCGGCAGATGTAAATAGCACCATGCGCTTGCCGAGCGTCCCCTCATCAGAATAAGACCAAACACGAGTGGTTTCCCTCGATGTTGCGATCTCTGGAGCCCAAATTATTTTCCGGCAACGATCTCCCTTCAACTCTAATGCATCGGCACGACGAAGAAGGTAATCGATCCGGATAATAATGGAGAAGGAACAGGGGAATGAGGAATAAGAGATTGGGGAATTATGTGCGGGGATATAATTATGTGGATTCTCTGGTGAGGCTACTCCACTCCGATTGGCCAGGTTGTCCCGTTTCGGGCTTCGATCGGGCACTTGTTCCACATGTTTCCATACACTTGTCATGTGGAGACGTCATTTTGCATGTCTCGAGCGAGCTTGGGGTTTTGCCAGTCACTGAGTTGCAAAATGTTGAATGGTGATGAAACATGGGTTTTTTTGACAGATGCACTACTGTATATAGGGTTGATAAAAACACGAGGGCGAATTTGATTTTAGCGCCCCCGCCGTGCGAGTACCCCGTACATGCTGTAGACACGGAGTACTAGCCCCAACTAGCTGCTGACGTAGACTCTCCCCTTCTGTTGTCTATTATGGTCTACCGCCCTAATGCCGACTGCACTATGCGATGTCCAGATAAGGTAGCAATCCACGGTTCTAGGTTTGGGTGTAGGTACTGGTAGGTGTTGACGTACAAGTATGGAAGCGTTTGTCACGAGAGCCACAGGCAACGGTATAAGTAGAGAAGGCCATGGACGGGTGCAGAAGGGCCGCGAATCCAGTTGCCGTCAAACTTTTCCCGATTCAGGCTTCCATCCACACATATATCATAGTGTCGGACTCGCTCGCCCGTTCTCTGAACCTAAACCCTCCTACTCCTTGGTAGCTATAACAGGGACGTGGTCAACTCAACTCAACTTCTCTCTCACATAATTACCACCACACACAACACACACACATTCCCGCAACATGTCCAACTCCGCCAAAGCCGCCGTCGTGCCCCCCGCGCCCACCGCCGAAGATATTGCCCGGGCCAATGCCGGATCCGAGAACGCGCCCGCCTTCCAGGCCAAGAACTTTCTGTCCAAGTTCCGACTCGACGGAAAGGTGGCCATTGTGACGGGAGGAGCTCGAGGTCTGGGATTTTCCATGGCTGAGGGTCTGTGTTCTGTCGGCCTCAAGGGCATTGCCATTCTGGACGTGCAGCAGGATCTCGGTCTGGACGCCATTGAGAAGCTTCACAAGGCCTACGGAGTGCAGGCCCAGTTCTACAAGGCCGACGTCCGAGACGAGGAGTCCGTCAACGAGATTATCGACCGAGTCGTGCACGATCTTGGATCCGTCGACGTGGTCGTCAACTCCGCCGGAGTCGCCGATCTCGTCCATGCCGCCGAGTACCCCGCAGACAAGTTCCGTCGAGTCATCGACATCAACCTCAACGGATCGTTCCTGGTCACCCAGGCCGCCGCCCGACACATGATCAAGCAGGGCAACGGAGGAACCGTCGTTTTCATCGCCTCCATGTCCGGATCAATCGTCAACTGGCCCCAGCCCCAGAGTGCCTACAACGCCTCCAAGGCCGCCGTCAAGCACCTGTCCAAGTCTCTGGCCGCCGAGTGGGCCGTCCACAACATCCGATGCAACTCCATCTCGCCCGGATACATGGACACCGCTCTCAACCGAGCCTACAACACTCTGTTTGAGGAGTGGAAGGACCGAACCCCTCTCGGCCGACTCGGAGACCCCGATGAGCTCACTGGAGCCTGTATTTACCTGGCTTCCGAGGCTTCCTCGTACGTGACTGGATCGGACATCATCATCGATGGTGGTTACACTATTATTTAAGCAGGCAATCACGTGCCTCCTTGTAGCGAGTGATTGCTTGCGGGTCGCTTAGACGAAATGGTGGCCCGTCCCACACGTTCACTAGCCGTCCAACGGCCAAAAGACGAATAAATTAAATCTATTGTATTTTACTGAACCTCAATATCGTTTGTACCTGGTAGTATTAGCCAATTAGCTACAGGGACCGTTACAAGTAGTGGCAGCCGGAGCCGAGTCGTACGCAATCGATGCGCCAAGAATGCCGATAGCGGCCCGTGGTTAGGTCATTCCGTAAGAGGGCTACGGGAGGACTACGTAGTGAAAATATCGTTGCTTGGATGTGAACAATGACTTGTTCCCCAGGCACAATGGCATAGACAGTGAAGGTCCGTGTTCCGGAATGTCGTAATGACGACAATTGTGGAGTGCAACTTGAGCACAAGCAAGAGAGAAGCTATAAATGAAAAGTCATTGCGAGTAAAGAAAATGATGTGGGCCTCCGTGTGTGGATGGATCGGGTCGGCTACTCGCATTACTCTACCAACCATCATGGGTGTATGTATTCTGGTCTAGCTACAGCCAACAAAGTGTATAGAGGATGATGAAGTCAGTGGAAAGTAGGGCCCAAAGCAGAGTCTCTATTGTAGGCGGTAGATCCGAGAGAGTTCAGTATTAGTTGGAGTCGTATTGAAAGTCGAGAACAAACAGGTGTAGACCAGGCTATTCTGTCATTGAACAGTCTATAACATGATGTACAAAGAGCTGTGGCCCTTGATAAGAATGAGGCACTCCTGGAGCGATAACCTAACACCGCGAGATGACTGAACAAGGCGCACCTCAGGTCTGCCTATGATGAAGACAGTCGTGGACTAGCTCCTACAATTGCATACAAGTAATTGCGGACAGTAGAGATGTTTTCTGAACTCTAGCCGGTGTCTGTATCGTCTTGTTTGGTGGGCCGATGACGAATCTCCATCGATGAGTGCACGAAGGGAGGCCGTACACACCACACAAGTAAATAGTCGATCCTCACTTGCCATAAATGGTCATCAGGCAACATGGGGAACTTCACTGATGGAATTTATTGCCAATCAAGTCCCCGAGACGTGTGACACCGGTCTTTCAGACGGGGCAGTGGATCATAGGTGTCTGCGTTTGTATCAAGAATTGAGATTTGGAAATTGCTCTCATGATGAGTTAAGAATGTCCTCGGGAGAGCAAGTTAACATGAACTACCGAGGTCTGTCACTTGAGTTTCTACAGCAACAACCAAGCATCTCGTACATACGATTATGAGACATGCTGTTCTTTCCTTTTTGCGATGGTCCTACGCGGGGAAGGCTGACTGATGACTCACTTGGGTGGCTGGCACCGCCTCAAGAGAAAATGATGTATTTAGAACAAAAAATTCAACATTGGAGAGCAGCCCCAAGTATCATTGTACAGTAGTGTCTTACTTGCTCAAGTCGGTCCAAAAACTATTTTTGTACCCCTGCATAGCCCATTAGTAGACGGCACGACTGTCTACAATGGGGGTATTAAAGACAAGCAAAAGGCGGGGAGAGTTTTGAGGAATGTAAATTCGATACAATGATGGGTACTCGCGGTGTTATTGTGCATCATTCACGTCTTTGATCTTGTGAGCATTTTGCCATGTTCTCACGAGTTTGGAAGTTTACCACCATGAAGAGAACTCCAGGAACACATCAGCTAAAAACACAGCACTGCAACAGTACAAGTACAAGTACAGTATGTTCTGTAGACGAAAAGGAGATTTATGTCAAAACACCGACTCATTCAGATGCCACCACCCCTTCCTAACTCTTCTCATTCGGTCACCTAGCATACATGCATGAAAGGAGATCGGGTCTTCGTAAATGTCTGCGTATGACAGCGTACTTGTACCAAAGTGTGTAACAGGGTTGAAGACAACGACAAGTGCAACCAACCTGTCATCTCTCAAAATATCACCATCCAGAGGTGTGTCTGTTTACATAGCATCAGATATCGCCACTCCTTCTTCTGTCGGTTAATCCGAAAGACTATCCGTGTTTTTCCGAAAGATCCGATTCTCCGAAGCCAGCCCTGGTTTTGACCTCCGGAACGGCCCGAACATACACCTGGCATGCCACCCTGGCTTTCTGCTGAATGTTGTTTCTCTGGTTTCCTTCCTTTTCCCTTCCTTTTCCGTCGGCTCGGAACGTGGACGCAGATTCCATGCAAAATAAGCCGAGCTAGAAAGAGAGACAACCGTTATGAGAACGGGGACCTGGATCAACCTGGAAAGCCCGTTAGTGTCACACTATCGACGGCAGCCGCATCATCTCCCCGCCCTGCACCTCATCTCATCGCATCTCATCGACATGGGTATGTACACTGTACGATGGCGCGGTGGGTCTCGCTAAGGGTGCAGAATCTTTTCAGTAGAGTTTTTTCTTAGTCGGCTTTTTTACCTCCTCTCCGCAAAACATTAGACTCCGGCTTTTGTTCTGCATACAAGGCGAGAAAAAAAAGAAGAGCGTTGTTGCACGGTGGGTTTGATGTTTTTTTAGTGGGTCTTTTGGCGGGGTTAAGCTGCGACGCAGTTGTGTGGATCCGGTGGCACCGTTGATCCGTTGGTTCTGTTCATACCGTACCAGGTAGGTACAGATTGGGGGCTTGTACGTTCTCAGGCACCCTGACTACAGGACAAACGGCTGTTAGTATTGGCGCTACGTACTGTAGCGTTGGTACTACTGTAACATTGACATGGGTCGGCACGTGTTCACCCTCAAACGAGCCCAACAGCCTTGACCCCTCAAAAGTGGTTCGCCGTGGAGCCAGCGCTGTTTCACCTGCAGGTTGTCGAGCCCCTCCGTCTCTCCTCTTTCCCATGGGACCATTTTTCACTTCTTGGCGTCGGAAAAACAGCCGCGTGTTTTTGCTCGCCCTGCACTTTGAGTTGGAGCTTGTAACAATAGGCGAAGAAGGGGAACAAGTGTGGTGGATAATAAACGTCTGGATCGTCACATAATTATTTCCAACCGTCGACAGAGGTGAAAATACGAGAGTGTTGCACGAGCACAAGCAGGTGGACGGCTCGCACAACAAAGGCGTTAGCTGTTGCTAACCACGGCTCGCCCGGATTCGTCATGCATGCATTATTGCTATCATCGACAACTTGCTACTGTATCCGAAACGCTGGTGACGTATGTGTACAGAGAAAACAATCAAACAGAGTTGACAGCCCAAAGCATGCTACAGTAGCTACAGTTCGTACACGACAGCCCAAAGCAGAGCGGGTGGTGGTTTGTTCGGCAGCCGGATCATTGACGATACCCAAAACACGTCAGCCACTGGGCCCCCGTCGTCCTGGCCCAAATTGGCTGATAGTGTACCTGCCGATGCACAGCTGTAGACTCTCGGCTAGGAACTGCACCTACCGCTGACATGGTCATCGAGTTGCTTCTTGCACATTGAGACTGGGGGTCTCAGCCTCGCTCGCACGAGGTGGGGAACGCCGGAAAATCCCAACGACCCCCCTGTCAGCGCGCACAGCGCCCTTTTGCTCGAATGCACTCCCGGACAATTCCCTCAGCACTGTCTCACATCAGTAACGTCGGCAAACGCAATCCTGGACAAGGTGCAATGTAACCGAGGAAGTCAAGAGCACAGCGTGTAGTAGTGGTGGGTATAGTGGACGTGCAAGTCCAGGAACAGCAACTACAACAAGTGCTCTGTAAAAAAACCAGCGACTCAATATATCGCCTGATACTTGTCGGCTTTGGATTTCCTGCTCCCTAACATCCACACCATCTCCAACTACCAAGCACATTGCTAAATCATAAATAGCCGTATAACATTCACGCCTCTCTTTATATATACCATCTGCAAAGTCTCTTTTTTTTCTAGACACTCATCGGTCGGTCGCCTTCCTCTCTCTCTCTCTTTCTCTCCATCTTCCCCACACTCTACAACAACCATGCTCGACCAACCGAAAAAACCTCTGTGGCCGAAAATCAGACACTTCCTGCGAGAACCGTTTGCCGAGTTCTGGGGATGCGTCATTCTCATTGTTCTGGGAGACGGCTCGGTCGCCCAGGTCACTCTCTCCAACGGAGAGAAGGGAGACTACCAGTCCATTTCTTGGGGCTGGGGTCTGGGAGTCATGTTTGGCGTCTACGTCTCCGGTGGTATCTCTGGAGGCCATCTCAACCCCGCCGTCACACTTGCCTCTTGCGTCTACCGAGGCTTCCCATGGAAAAAGTTCCCTGGCTACATGCTGGCCCAGACCCTTGGATGTATGACTGGAGCAGCCATCATCTACGGAAACTACCGATCTGCCATCGACAACTTTGAGGGCTGCGTGGGCTGCCGAACCGTGTCGGGGCCCAAATCGACCGCTGGAGTCTTCTGTACTTACCCTGCCCCGTTCATGACTCGAACTGGCCAGTTCTTCTCCGAGATTGTCGCCTCGGCAGTTCTGCAGTTCATCATTTTCGCTATTAACGACACCAAAAACATTCCCGCCGGCCCCCTGGCTCCCCTGGTGCTCTTCTTCCTCATTTTCGCCATCGGTGCCTGTCTGGGATGGGAAACCGGATATGCCATCAACTTTGCCCGAGATTTCGGCCCCCGATTGGTCACCGCCATGATCGGATACGGCAGCGAGGTGTGGAGTGCTGGAGGATACTACTTTTGGATTCCTATCGTGGCGCCCTTCATCGGATGTCTGCTGGGCGGCTTTTTCTACGACTTTTTCATGTACACTGGCGACGAGTCGCCCATCAACTGGCCCTGGATGGGTTTCGATCGGCTTCTCAACCCCCACAAGCGAATCGAGCACGATATGGGAACCGTTCAGCAGAACGTGGAGGCTCCCATGCTTGTGGACGCCCATCCCAACATGGGCTCCGTTCAGGAGAACCCTCTAATGAATAGCTCCGACGAGCCCAAAGTCGACATGGACACTGGATTCTCTTCCGATAGCCAAACCGTGCATCTCGGTCGAAACATGAGAACCGACCACGAACACGTCGAACAGGCCCAGACTCCGGAGTCGGCCAATCCTCCCCAGCCAACTGGAGCTGCCCAGTTTCTGGAGTTTGAAAACCTCGACGACTCGGACAGTAGTTAGGGGATATTTATTACCGCAACACAGCACATCATATCGCATGATTTACGACATATATTTAATTGCATAGGACACTGACACTAGTGTTTTGAGGAGCACGTTTGTAGGCCACATCCGAAGGCATTACTGTAGCATGATAACTTGTAATTACTGCTGCAGAATGTCTCAGTTATAAAATAGTCAACTATTTTTACGCCTATCGAAGTTAAGAGGGTGCTAAGGATCATGAAACTTCCTCTCATCGACACCCCGATAGGCTGCCACACAATATCGTGCGAGAGTTACACTCACGGGGCGCATCGAAGATTAAGAGTTGAGTAATTTAATGAATACGGCAGGAATCTGGAGTGTATGGCCGAGATTGTGACACGGTTGGAATCTACGAGCGTACAGTTTGAACTTTCCTCATGCGCCGTTCCTTCTGTCAGTGTCGGTTATTCTGAAACTACGCCATCCATTGTCATGAATGGCATTGTCATGCTATATAGTAATGTGGGAGCCTTTCCCAAATTGGGATAGCCGCCCCATTCTCATCACTGCTCCAATTTCAGACGCCTGAGCGACTGAATTCGATGCAATGTTGAACCATTCTCCTTGATTGTGGTTCACTTCTTGAATTTGCACGATGCTGCGCGACAAACACTCACTTAGTTCGCACCTCTTAAAGGAACTGCAACCAGAAGTAAATGTAGTAATGCAGCTTGGAGTGCGACTTGAGATCAATCTTGTAGAAGTCGTACGAGTCGGGATGGTTCCAGTCAAGAGGCTGGAAGGTGGGGTCAGACTCGATCATTCGCACGTACTTGTCGTTCAGATCAGCAGGCAGGAACTCGGACTGGTTGGGGAACTCGGGCACCTTGTGGTACAGATACCAGGCAACAGCCACGTATCCGCAAGGCTCCAGTAGGAATACGGGAGTGGGCCACATTCCAAGAGCCAAGATGAAACTCCAGAAGAACTCGTATCCCCAGGTGATGACGAAGGCCGCCCACTGGGTGTAGATGAACACTCGCAGATACTCAGTCTGGGGAAACCAGCCGGAGATGAAGTAGACCTGGGACCACTTGATTTCGTTCAACAGAAGCGAAATGAAGAGTCGGAAGAAAAGGATGATGATCCAGTGGTAGGCAAAAACCTTCTCCAGCCAGTTGAGACCGCAGGCTAGGCACAAAATGATGGCGACAAACTTCTGGGGAGGCACTCCCATGGCATTGAGCTTGGCAGAGGAGATTTTGGGCTTAGTCCAGAAGGGAGCGATGGAGGTGGCGATGAGCATCATCAGGAAGAAGAAGCCAGAAATGGTGACGTCACCATCCTCCATATCTTCGTCAGGAAGACGACCGTCACGCAGTCGGAAAAGCACCATGGAATGAGACAGCGAGAAGTCCTTGATCCAGCACATGGCCAAGTTGATGCCAATGGCGGGAAGAAGAGCTCGTCGAAGCCGGTCGTAGATGAGAGCAGCCTCGTATCGGTTCACTCCACCGTATCCTGCTGACGTGTCCTCATTCTGGATATCATCAACAGCAGCCTGAATCGACGATTGCAGACCTCCCAAAGAAGACTCGTTGTTGTTGTTGCTGCTGCTGCTGCTGCTGGAGGTGTTGTTATTCGTGGTGCTTGGTTTGGTGACTGTGTCTGAGTATGTGTTTGTGTCATTGTCGTCGGATCGTCCCTCGACCACGAGCTCGTCGCTGCTTCGGGGAGACTCGTCCTCAATGGCAATCTGGTTGTTTTTTGCCATCTTGCGTCGTGTCAAAATGTGTCGTGTACGTCGTTAAGACTAAATCTCGTGTGTGTTGGCGATAGTGAACCATGCCGGAAGTTTATTAGGTGGCGCCGATCGACTTAGCCCAATAGATGACACCCCGAAAGGGGATGAACAGCAGTGAACAAGAGATATCAAGGTCACCATTATATAGACTTGAGCGAGTGTCACAAACACTCGTTGGTTACACAAATACACCTCACATTATGGAATATTCAAAACCATCATCCCCCCTGCAGTTCGCTAGTGTCTATAGTGCATGTGATGCAGGACCCGTAGGGCGGGCTCACCTGATTAAAAAAAATGGCTATGAGGCTGGTCAGGTGATCTTAGACCTTGGAATAAATCACGTGATCCCTTTATTCATACAGTGTCCCATTCAGTTCGAATTTCTCTCTTACAATTATCCCATGTACACGTCTCACAAGCCCCACAAATCCAAATGGGCTCATTCTGTACGAGGACACCCGTTTTGGTTGCCATTCTACCCTGGCCCTATTACCCGTATTGGGAGCGGAAAAGCGGATAGCCCTAACCCCAGAGCCTGAGCTTACAAGAAGAAACTTCCCCCAACCCTGAAGATCCGTTCGTTTCCATTGAAAAAATCAAGGAACGACAATTTCTTACGACAAACTTATCAAAGACCTAAATCTGGCTCCATCAAGCAGTGTCTATTCTATTAACGTTTTGTTTGACCCGATCGGGATACTATTGACCCTCCAAATCTGCCAATCTACCTCTATAGACCCCTGCTATTGATCATGCATCTTCCTGTGGAGTTGATTGAAAGATTTTTTAGATAATCACATGGACCTAAGAAGGAGGTTGTTTTGAAAGTCATTGGACAGCAGTTCCGTAGACTGTGTGTGAAGTGTGCTGTTTCGTAGAGGAAGGATGACAGTTGCATTGGTTGACAGAGAAGGTCACGACAAAAGCACATACGAGTATCACACCGTGTTCTGATATTGTGGAACTAACGTCAATTGCGTTTACCATCGTCCATCTCTTCATGTTTGCTCTGAACGTTTCCCCCTCTCATTTTTTAGTCTGTAGTATTTCAAGAGAGTAGCATCGGGCATAGTTTCTTATCAGGATCTTCACAGAGCGTATCTCGTAAGTGTACACTCCATATCTGCTCGACATGGGGCGAATCCACCACCTGTTTCCGAGTGTGTATGTGTTGTGTCAAAATCTTGTTTTCTTTGCTGACACATTCATTTCCCCTTAGTCACCGACATCGAGCTCTTCAGATTGGATCATATCTGATGCGGTTGCATGAGGGTCTTGGCAGAACCTAAACCAAAGTGGTGCTATATAGACCCAATCGTCTTGCACCAACATGACCCCCTGCACCTTAGTAACATATCGACGATGAAATATACTACCACTTTTGCTCTGGCAGCGTCCGCCGCGGCCCTCCCGCTCAACCTGCAGCAGCTGACTCTCTCGCCCACCAACATGATCGACCAGGTGGTTGGTTTGCTTCCTGAGTCCTTCAAGCAGTCTGTCTCCGGCAAGAAGCATGGCGATACCTTTGACCAGTCCGGCATGCCCTCCAAGGAGGAGGCTGCTCGAGTGGCCCGAACCCTGATCCACCGGGAGTCTCTCACCACTCTGGTGACTGTTGGTAAGGACAAGATTCCCGAGGGCTACGTGGAGTACTACGCCGACTGTGGCTCTGACGGCAACCCCGTCATGCTCAATGTTCACATTGGAACTGGCTTCCGAAACATTGCTGCAGGCTCCGACGCCACTCTTTCCGTTCGAGTCGGAGACCATCCCGTCACCGAGAACACCAACCCTTGGTACCCCGGCGGAATCGTCAAGTCCACCGCCGGCTCTCCCCGAGTCTCGCTGCGAGGCAAGTTTCAGGATCTCAACAAGGACGAGATTGAGTCTGTTGAGGCCTGCTTCCTGAAGCGACACCCCGACGCGAAGTGGTGGCTGCCTGGCAACAACGTCCACGCCACCCACTGGGTCAAGTTCAACGTGGACTCTCTGCACATGGTTGGCGGCTTTGGTGACCGAGCCTACATTGGCGAGATTCCCGGAGACGTTTACCGAGAGGCCAAGCTGCTCCACCATGGCGAGGGCTCCAACATGTCTGAGGAGGAGCTGTTTGCTGCTCACCACGGAGGCATGTCCAAGGAGGAGTTCATGAAGCACCATTCTGGCGAGGAGTACGAGGCCAAGAAGGGCGATGTCAAGCACCATGGAATGATGAAGGGCAAGCACCACAAGGGAAAGCACCACAAGGGAAAGCACCATAAGGACATGGCTCAGGGAGGCAAGCATCATGGCGACATGGAGCTCACCGAGGAGCAGGTTGTCAAGATCCACGCTGCTCTGTCTGATGACCCTGAGGCTTTCATGAAGGCTCATTCCGGTGACGTCAAGGCGTCTGGAGAGAAGGTCCACAAGGTCGATGCCGACCACGGCAAGGATCTGACCGAGGAGCAGCTCATGAAGATTCACGCCGCCCTCTCTGATGACCCCGAGGTCTTCAAGGTCAACCACAACCTCTTGTAGGTGGCCCAGATAGACGACTTGATTATGAACTAACGACTCCAACAGTCTGTAATGAATGATGATAACTCTTAATGTATAGTGTGTAGGTACAAGTAGGGATGTGTCAACGGACAGTAAAGAAAATGAGTGCATGGAATCTAGATAAAAACAATGCTTGCTCATTGTTTATGCCTCCTATGCCTCCTACTATAATTACATGGACTCGTATAAGGTAAATTCAAACATCATTCATTGAGACTCTTAATGGCACTTTTGTCGTGCTCTATAGAGCTTGGTAACACTTGAAGTGCTCCGTCTACTTCTGTCGCTTGTAGATCTTGGCAAGGAAGGCGTTAAGAACCTCCTTCTTGAAACCTCGGCTCTCGTCGACCTGCTCAATCTTCTTCTTGATGTCGCCAACAACCTCCTCCTCGTACTCGAGGTAGTCCTGCTCGATCTTCATGTCGTCGTAAAGCTTCTTGATGACAATCTCCTTGGACTTGTCCTTGACGCCGTAGTTGTCCTCGAGAATCTGTCGCTGCTCGGGGGTGGCCTTCTGCAGAGCCTTGTTGACGAGCCAAGAGCACTTGTTGTCCTGGATGTCGGTTCCGATCTTACCAATGAACTCCGGGTCGCCAAAGTTGTCAAGGTAATCGTCCTGGACCTGGAAGTACTCTCCGAGAGGAATCAGCACGTCCATGGCCTGCTGCAGGTCCTTGGGGTCGGTGATACCGGCAACGTACATGGCCAGAACCACGGGCAGGTAGAAGGAGTAGTAAGCAGTCTTGTATCGCACGATAAAGGAGTGCTTCTCCAGAGAGAATCGGTTGAGGTCAACCTCGTCCTCGGGAGCGGTGAGCAGATCAACCAGCTGGCCAAGCTCGGTCTTGAAGGAAATGTCATGGAACAGCTCCACAAGATCAATGTAGTACTTCTCCTGTCGGAAGTGCTTCTTGAGCAGAATGTAGATGCCGCTCTCCAGCATGAACGCGTCGTTGATGGCAATCATGCCGACCTTGGGCTTGAGGTACCAACAGGGCTGGCCTCGTCGGGTCTTGGACTCGTCCATAATGTCATCGGACACCAGGAAGAAGGCCTGCAGCAGCTCAATGAGCCATCCGAGCAGAGCCAGTCGGTAGTACTCCTCGTCGTCGAGCTCCTTCTTGCCGGTCAGCAGCTGGTAGGTGTCGACCACAGACAGTCCTCGGTTGAGCTTTCCTCCCACGCAGTTGTACTGGAGAGAGTCAGAAAACCACTTGACGGCATCCTGGGGAAGCCCCTCGTCTCGCAGCAGCTGCACAAGCTCCTCGGAAATTCGAGGGAACACGCTTTCGAATTTGGCCTTGGACATGGTGAAGTGTGGTATCGGGTGGTGATGAAGGGTGTTTTGGCGATCTGATCTGACGTGTGGTTGGTCGTGGCGAAGGTTGTTGTGGATAAGGTTGCGAGGTGTACGACAGAAACGACTCGGTAGCTAGTGAGTGGTCGTGAGGTCCAGCGTAGATCACGTTCAGATAATTGATCTCCGATTGATTACGTGATATATTTATTCACGTGCTTTCTTATTGAATCGATCCTTTGGCCTTTCCCCCGACTGTTCTGGGTGCGTGGCTGTGTTGCTCGTAACTGTCGTAACCCCTGCTTCTGTGTCTGTCTATGATCATGTTTTGGTGGTGCAAATAATTAGACAAGCTGCTTTAAAGGGGGAACCACAGGCCTATATATATATATATATATGTCAGAAACCGCATTAATATAAGTCATTGAGAACCCCTCTCCTAAACAATGTCGTGGACTGATCTCTACTCCTCTATTGCAAGACATGTAGGGTTAGGGTGGAGCGGTTGAATGTCGGAGGGCGTGTAAAAGTATTGTTATCAGATATAACAAATATGTAGATGACTGAGATGCCACAGTGACTACCCTGAAGCCATTGGATTATCTTTTGATGACCTCACTCTTGTGATATTACTTCAATAGGGCTTTGACACACACTGGCCAACCACAGTTTCCAACTGAAATGACTCAAATGAGTCACAGGAGCTTTCAATATGGAGAATAAGGTTTTGTAAAGGCTGGTCTTCAACTGGAATCACGTGATTCGGGATAATAGAGGTTGCGTAGAGATTTGGATTTGTTTTCATTGTACTCTAGAGCTAGTGGATTGAAATTGATGCCTTGATGGTCATAGATGTTGAGTGTCATCACGACTTCGGGAATTGGAGAATCGAAGCCGTTCAAGCTACAGTAGACTACATAGCTAATGGAGCTCTAGACTACAATGTTCAAAATATTTAAGCAGCTGATGATTGTATCTTTGCAGTTGATTATCTACTCACTGGTTTGTCGTCATTTTCTCATTTACACCCTTTGGATGGTATCAATGGTCAAATCACCATGTTACCTTTAGCTACAGTAGACTATCTAATGGAGTCGTTCATCAGAGTGGGCATTATTCGAGTTGTCAAGCCAACCAAATTAGAGGATATACTGGAGACTTTGAAGTGAGCTTGGAAGTACATACTGTACCTACCACTCATCCTCTTATAAAACGCCCAGAAGCCTATTGTCAATGAACCGGACGTTCTGGCCTGCATAGAATTTCTGAAGATTCCGACCTATGCGAGATACTGTATTCTTCGCGGTATAGCACAGTGGTCAATCACTCCTGTCAGCATCTGGTAATTGTAGTCTCAAAGCTTCTAACTATTTTGAGCCCGACGACGGTAAAATTAGTTCACAGAAAATATCGAAGAGCTTACCATTAGTGCCAGTGGGGTGATTACTGTAGAACATCTCAGTGACAAAGTGGAGGACGAAACTGACCCACGGTCCGTAAGACATAGACTTAGCAAAACTATCCAAAATTGCTCATCAGATTGATTGTTGCCCTTTCATGTCTGAACTAGCGAACCATACCTTCTTCTCGTGACTTCACTAACCCTCCAATGAAGTCCATCAATTCTGATTCAGCCAAAGCACCTGGCAACCAACTGTGGAGCTTAGAATCAATACTCATGTGATTCCAATGAAGCAAGATAAAGAAGTTATATCGCTCAAGAGCTGTTTCGCATTTAAACAATGTGTTTCCTGTGGACTGATGCCACGGAAGATGAAGATTCACGGCACAAGCGTGAGTGCTCCGTACAATCACTACAATGAGCTGCGATAAGTGGTTCGGGGATTCTAAACGACTGTTGTTTTTGAGTCCGTGCTCAGAACTGACAGAACAAGTGACTTCAGGAACAGCTATTGTTCGACCAGTACCGTAAAATTCAGCTATAGAGCAACACCTTGTAGCTAAGTGCCAGGCGACCAATACATATTGGTCACTTAGGATTTGCCTTAAGCCATCATTTTGTATCATTAATGATCCGGTCGCCCGAATCAGTTATTAATAACCACCCAGCTAGCTGTTTTTTCTTCTTGGCATCTCGAGTGCTCTCATTGTCCATCCTTGTATCCAGCATTGCGCCCGGACCTGCCGTGAAGTTTGGAACTGAGTATATCGCACCATTCTAGAACTTTTGACTCCCGGCTATCCGATGAGCTATTGTATGAACCAACCCACTTCACATGAACGATGTACAAGAGCTTTGTGTTCTGCAGTTTTCTCAAGCAAAAGGCGCATATCCAATGTGTTAAAATCATGTGGTGGTACATTAGGATCACCCCATATTTCTAGCTGACTAATATCTGAACATCGTGGGCCCAGTTGCAAGTACTCGCACCTTGAAGTAATTTCAAGACCCACAGGTATGCACCATCGGCACCCTGCTTGCCCTCAAAAACCTGATGCTGGATAAATATTATCGATCGTAACCAGATTGGCGAGGACTACCCGACATCGCAACCACTCTTTGTCTAACCCACTTGACTCAACAAACACAGCCCTGAGAAGACTCTGCATAGCAGCCTTGCACTACACCACCTGTCTCAAGCAATCATCCCCAACGGAAACACCTATACTACGCACATCCAGTCTGTCGCTGCGCCAGTGCATATCGCCCCACACACCCGTGAGGTTTGGAGAAGCTGTCAGACGTCGGTGCCATCTCTTGTTCGGTTTGACAGGTCCAATATTGAAACGCTTTTGGTAGTTCACTCGTTCAAAAGACTTGAACGAGTGAGCATGCCTTTGACTCCCGTATACTGCCGATCCTTAAGCGATCCCCATTTCCACTCTGACAACTGTGGCGGCTAAGTATTGCAGAACGGCGTTTGCTCTGAACACTTCCGGCTTGTGTCCGTTGGACGTACAGTACGTATGTGCGTACGGCCAAGGTATCACTTACTTTTTTCTTTTCGCTGGCGGCTTTTTTTTTTTTTTTACCTTTTCTCAAGACTCACCTTTTAAAGTTGCGATGCGGTTCACATTGTTCTGCACACTAGAGAAATAGCATACATTTGGACCAGGGAACCTGATTCACACTATTTCGTTCCTAACCTGGTATGGCTTCAAAGTGTTACATCGTCGTGAAAAATTCGTCCGGATGTGCGGCGAGACCGTTTCTGGAACATGGATCCCTGCATGTGTGCCAAGCTGCAGCGGGCTTGTCTGTCCGACGCTCCGCTTCCCCAGTCGTATTCCCTGCATAGTTTGAGTTCAAGCAGCAGCCGGATTGGGATATGCTTTTACGCTAGAGCTTAATCTTCCTGATCTGATCTGGCGCGCGGCAAAATAGCGAAATAACATACACCGATAACACACGGCTTTCAGATCCACCTTATAGAACAATGGTGAAAGGCCTAATAAGAGTTTTCGCCGCATTTGTGTAGCCAGCAACAGAGGTGGAGAAGGTTCGTTGACTCTCGCGACTCGAGCCCGGCTTGGATTTAGAAAAAAATATGGGCATCGACATTCTTAGACCGGTTTTAAAGAGGCCCGGTGCGCGAAGACCTCTATTTCCGTCAGAAGCAAAGACCATATGCACAAGCCATCTGTCATCCGTATAGCTCAAGCAGCTACTTGTATTAGTGAAAGCATGAATGCAGATACAAACAAGGGTGTTGGTGTACACTAGTGCTGAACTTGGCAGCCACAGGTCCTTGAAACGACTAGTCTGACATTAGACACATTGTCAGGAGCTACTTGTAACTGTACTCACGAGGACAGCTTGTGGACTAGTTTCGCCCTAAATTATGGCACTATAGTTCATGACGATAGTGTTGCTTCTTGCGTCCCCTCTTTCAAAGTCTCGGGTTGATAAATGCATTTATTCCTTGGATTATACTCTTCATTGTCCATGAACCCTCGTCGACGGACTTCGATATCGCATCGATAGCTTCTCCCGGCGGAGTCAAATTTCATAGCTCACCAAAAATGAATAAATCTTATCGGTTGGAGAGCATTGTTGTTGGAAAGACTTCTGTTGTTATGAGGGGGTCATCATGAATGTAGGCAAGTAAAGCCGAGACAGGTGCTGTACGAGTACAGCTCTTGAGCGAAGAATGACTATACGCTACTGAGCAAACGAGCAACTTAATGGACGTACAACCATGGACACACAACCGCATCTTCTCAAAAAGTTTGAGTGCTCATCGTTCAAGTAGACCCTTCATGTCTCATTGTTCGCCGTACTTGTACAGATTATCTCCGTTGTTCCATTTCAATCAGTATGAATCCTTATGCAATTTTATGTATTGTACCCACATCACTTCTTCTTGTCCGTCCAATGAGAAGATCGCAAATGGAGGGGAACATTTACAGGTGGGCTGTAGATTTTCAATGCCGGATCGACGAGGAAAACGTCCTCGTCATCGGTTCCGTACTTTTCGGCGGTCTCGGAGTACTTCATGTGAACTCCCTTCTTTGCCAGTTGGTCGGCAACGTGAGCACCGTGATACGCATCTCTGCCTTTAACGAATCTGAGCGAAATGTTCTGATTCTCGTACAACAGTGCCCGTAGCCGTTTGATCAGGTAGTAGTTGGGGTGTGAGCGCATACGCTCAGTCGGCTCTAGTCCCTCCCAGCCGTTTTCAAGAAGTCTCAACGTCCATAGACTGTCTGTGCGAATCTCCCATTTTTGCGACCGATAAGTTGTGTCTCTGGATATAATTCGGATAGCCATGGCTATGGCAAGAATTTCCGCTCGGTTGGCAGTCTCTTCTCCAGGAACACGTCCCCAGGCATCAGGTAGCAGTCCGCCCTCAAAATGAACACCCCATCCAGCTCAACCGGCCACGTGTACTGCAGGTGACGGACTCACATTGTGAGATCCATCAGTATACACCACATTGGCCTCAACCCTGTCATGTCGTCGAATGTGATTAGCTGCAATGGATCCCAGTTGTCTGGATACAGAGTTGAACAAGACCCGCCAGTTGTTTTCAAATAACCTCAACAACTGCTGGTCATGGTGGTCTCTGAACGACGTGGTGTTGATATCGAAGTCTGCCTGCTTGTGTTTGAAGGTGTGGGTGGTCCATCCAGAGTCGCTGTAGATCCTCTTGTACTTCCTGGGGTTGACATAGAATGTCCGACGAGGCACCAGAGTGGATTTGCGGCTGGAATCTCCGCTGCGCACATAAATTGGTTCTCCACAGTTACACGTCAATCCAGCAAGCATGTCTAGGGTCACCTGAAATGAAGGATCTTCAGCCTTGGCAGCAAGACCAACCTTTAACCCATAGCGTTCCTTAGTAATCTTTTGCCGCTCCTCCGCAGTCGAATGAGTAAAGGGATCACTAGGAGTACCTCTAGCAAGAGGCTTTGTCTTTTCGCGCTCAGAAAACCCTTCGAACCAGGTTGCAAACTCGCCTTTTTCTTGGTTCCTGGATCCGCTAGCCGGAGCAGTTTTGGCGGGTTTTTTCGATGCTTTCGCCCTCATTTTTTCTCGTAAAGAAGGCTTTCTTTCCGTCTCGGCATCACTGTAATTCTCCAAAGTAGGCTCAGACCGCTCAGAAAGCTCCT
>ULGY01000023.1:164551-220691 GCA_900519085.1 Yarrowia deformans | reverse complement strand
TCCCGTCAGGGTTTTCATCAAAGGCGGACATCGGGTAAAAGCGGTAGCAATCGGAAGCTCGGGGTTCGGGGAGAAAGTCGGTTATTCGTTTATCTATTTACTATTGTCTGTTATCGAGTAAATCGAGCTCGAAATTTGACCAAGAGTAAAGAGAGTTTATATATATAATATATATTTTTTTTTGATTCTAGGGAAATACATTTCAGCTACTTGAGGCCTATAGNGGCCTTTCCCGTCAGGGTTTTCATCAAAGGCGGACATCGGGTAAAAGCGGTAGCAATCGGAAGCTCGGGGTTCGGGGAGAAAGTCGGTTATTCGTTTATCTATTTACTATTGTCTGTTATCGAGTAAATCGAGCTCGAAATTTGACCAAGAGTAAAGAGAGTTTATATATATAATATATATTTTTTTTTGATTCTAGGGAAATACATTTCAGCTACTTGAGGCCTATAGTAATGCTAAACCCGCACATCGGACTCGGATTCGGGTGTTCAGAAGAGCGTATGACTTGTCGTGCTCGTTTCCTCCTGTTCCTCATATATATTTGAAAAAAGTTTTTTGCATTCAAATTAAAAAAACAAGGTTCAGCGGCACAAATCCGGCCCTCTTAGCTCAGGGGTAGAGCGTTGCACTCGTAATGCAAAGGCCACTAGTTCAATTCTGGTAGTGGGCAGTTGATTTATTTTTTTGCCATATTTCAGACAGAAACGATGGCGATGAAGATGGTGCCTCTTAGTTCATAACCCTCTTTGTCTTATTTTTCTACCGGTTCTCGTTTTCGTGTAAGCTTTACAGCTATACAGTAATGCTATTCACTTATAACATATCCTTCAGGGACTTTTCCTTCTTACCAACCAGAACGGTCTCATCTTCTTCCTTTCCAGTGCCATCTATCGTCTTTGCAATCCAATCTCCTAGTCTCTCATCGGTCACATAGGCCGCTATTTTTGCTCCGATATACTGAACCCCTTCACTCTGAGCCACGCTCTTGAGGTACCGAAACTGCTCCAAATGGTCTGGGTCAGCCTTGACGTCCTTGAGAATGCCCTTTTCCACGTAGAACTCGACCTCTGTGGCGAGATCGGCGTTCTGGATCACGTGAGTGAACTTGGGGGTCTGTCCGTATGCCCACTGGTACGTTTTCATCTCCTCAGCGGTCTCGTAGACCTTCTGGGGCAGATCCGACTGTTGCACGATGTTTAGCTGCACAAACGGTTCGCTGCCATCGTCGAAATCAACTCCATAGAGTCCCGAGAAACCCTTGATGACGGTTTCAATAAACAGATTTTGTCCCATGCCGATATTAGTCACTGGCGACTTGACAGAAGCCGTTCCGTTGCCCTCAATGACCCCCAGATTCTCGCCTCGGTGCAACAGAGCTTTAAGGACGTCCAGTCGAGAGTTCAACAGCATGGTTCCATGATGATATGCCTTGAGTCTCTGAATCTTGTATGCAGACCCAGACACCTTATTGTCGTTGATATCGACAATATCGAACCGAGAGTTCAGCTTGAGCTCGACATTGGGGCCTTCAGGGACTTCTTCCACGGAATTGACGCCCTCCATGATCATTCTGGAGTGTTTTTCGCGCGAAAAATCCTCGTTGCTCGTCATGAAACAGTAATTGACGTTCCCCAGATCATGCACCACCGTTCCTCCGCCGGATTTCCGCCTGATCATCGGAATCCGAAGACTTTCAAGCACCGGAATGTTGGCTTCTCTCCAGGGGTTCTGGTTCCGTCCAATCACCACACACGGAGAATTGACATAGACGACCAACCGGTTGTTGGAAAGCGCGTCTGGATCGGATTCCGAATCGGACTGCTGCTGTTTGGGGTCACGTGCAGGCATGTGGTTGTAGATAAACTCTTCCATGGCCAGATTCAGAAACGGATCCGAAAAGGCCGAAACGAAGATCTGAGGCCCGGGCTGTGACGCCATGGATTCTAGGGTTAGGGTCGAGTTGTATCTGTGTTGTTGCAGTAGGGTGTTTGTGTTTGTGTGACATGTTGTTTGTGGTCGGCGTTTGAGCGTCTTGAGTGTTTGTATTCGTCGGATCATGATAAAATGTGGGGGTAGAGAAATGGTGATGTTGAGTGGAGGTTATTTTGGTGGTGCAGATTTGATGTGAGTGGAGCTGGGGAGAGAAAGGGGGTCTGTTGTAGTGAGGGTTGTAGTTGGTGGATTTCGGTGGTCGAGGTTTAGTTTTGTAGATAATTTTCAGCTAATTCGTTCTGTGTAATAAAATGACTACCATGTCATACAAAATATATTTGTTGAAGGGACTTTTTGTTATCACCTATTATATTCCTCTTCATGCACCCAGAGCTAATTCTAAATATTTCAAATATTTCTTCCTGACCATCACCATGAACATCAACAAGCAAAAACTGAGCATCGAGGAGGGGCTGCTGAAACAGGCAGGGTACCGGGGCAGTGATATTGACGAGCTCATCTCCCAGAGATACTCCATGGGAGGCTCACAGAAGCCGATTTTGGTGTTGACGCCAAACGAGGGCAAGAGCGACACTGCCGAGGTCTGGAAGGCGCCCCAGGAGACGGTTAAGACGCCGCGGACGCGCAAACAACGGCTTTTGAACGACAATAAACCGCGGGCGGCTCTTTCTCAGTTTCTCAGCGACGCCAAAACTCATCAGAAGACGGTCAAGGGAGTCATGGAGCGAATCTACAGAGCCAAGAGCAGCGATACCAGTGTCACAAAGCGAGAAATGGAGGCCTGGCGCCAACTACCGAAATACTCGACTTACACGAAACTCAACAAGCTGTGGAATGGATACATTGCAGACTTGTTGATGGTCAAGCAAGGAGGAGACCAGAACCACGACGACATCAACTCGGCCAAAAAGATGATGTACGCACAAAAGCTCACTTCTGCGGACTTCAACGGCGCCAAAATCACCGTCGTCGAGGCCAGAAACCCGTCGATAGTGGGTCTGACGGGGATCGTGGCCTGGGAGGCGAAATCCAACTTTGTCATTGTCTGTGAAGGAGGCAGGTGTTTTGAAGAGATGGACCAGCTGGAAGGAATGGGTCAACTGGAGAACCCAGGCAAAGATACACAGATGGGCGGACTGAAGATTGTGGACAAGTCGGGCACCCGGTTCATAGTGCATGTTGAGGCGAGCAACATGGAGTTTGAGATTATTGGATCGCGGTTTTTGTTCCGAACTGCCGATCGATCGGGTAAGAAGTTCAAGCCCAAGAATGTTGATCTTTTGTAGAGGGACTGCTGTATATAGTAATGGATGTGATGCATGGAAGGACGTGGGTACAGTAGTACAAGTACAAGCACTTAGCTGGAAGCCCAGAAAGACTAGCAGTTGTCATGAAATCCACGTCAATCGAATCAGCCGATTGTAACGAGTCCAACCATATCAACATATACGTTATACCACCAATTAAAACTCCCCTTATGATGTGATACCAAAAACTACGGAACCTACCACAACGCGCCCAATATCACCCCAACCGAGACACAAATACATTGTTTGGATCAGCTCGTCTCGAGGAACACACTGGTACCGTTTTCAACCTGATTGAACGCGAATTGAACACCACTTTTCACATCTCTCAGAACATGGTGAGCTCCGACCTTCACTTCAGGGCGTCTGGTGTAGTTGGTTATCACATGCGCTTAGCATGCGCGAGGTCCCCGGTTCGATTCCGGTGTCGTCCATTTTTGTCACGTGAGCATTCTCGTGCTTGTATTTTTGCGAAAAATGTCGGCAATCGTCGGAAATCCGATTTTTGTTAAGACTTCCAAGTAAATAAACCTTTACTTAGCTACCTTACCTAAAGTTCAAAAATCGTCTCAATCGTCTTAAAAATCGTCTTCAAAATCATCTCAAAAATAGTCTCAAAACCCGTCAAAAATTGTTCCCACCCTGACTCTTTAAAAACCACCCAAAAACCACCCATAAACCACCCCAAAAACTACTCCTGCAAAACACGTGCGACCCACCAACATTCTAAGACATTAATCTCCGATAAGAGCGCTATCGAAGACTATCGAAGAGGAGTCATCAAAGTCATCAAAGTATAACCTTGGAGGTGGTGCCAAACAGAACTATACAGAGTAAAACAGGGGGCTGTGTATGGAGGTACTGTAGAAGCGCGACAAGAACGATCTCACAGATCCAGACCGTTTCTACTGACTAATCAATTGTTCTCAATTGATCTTTGAGGCGGTTCGACTCTTTCATCGTATTCGTCTAAGCCCACCTAATCCAACCCTCCACGGATATTATTAAATCTACAGTGCTTAAACGGGTAACCGGATAACCATGTCTCACGTAACCATTGTGAGTCATTTGTTGGTGCTCTACAGGTTCGATACAATTCTGAATCGTACTGTACCGATACCGCGGCACACCTACAAGTACATTCATTATCTGTATTGATTACATAGGTACAACTCGAGGTTGCTATACATTCTAGTACGGTCGCGAACTTTCTAGTGGGGCACTGACGATGACGTCGATCAGGCTCTGTGCTGGCGCCGACGTCAATCGGGCTATATCGCTCACTTGCCGGCAAAGGACTTTCGACGGTTGGACTTGCGGATGGGGTCGTACTTGGCATCTCCCAAGGCCTCGTCGGAAAAGTCCGCCAGGGCCTCGTACGCCCGGCGGTTCACCGACGCCTCCGTCACCAGGGGCGCGGGGGCCTGGGCCAGGGCGCCCTTGGGGTTGGGGATTCGGGGCACGGCGGTGGCCTTGCCTCCCTCGAGGCGGACGACCTCGGCGTAGCTGAGCTTGCGGAGCCCCACGACCGCGTACTCGTCGTCGTCGTCCAGGGTGGTGACGACCCGCTGGGAGGGGTCCAGGGGCACGAGTCCGCCGTTGACCGTGGACAGCTGGTCTGCCGGGTCACGCTGGCTGTTCTTGGATCCCGACAGCCAGGAGTAGAAGGATGAGGGCGATAGGTATGACATGGTTGTGGTGGTGGTGGTGGTAGTAGCGGTTGGTGAGTACCTTAGCGGTGAGGTGTACTGAAGTGACTCAGGTAATGTGGTGTCTCGTAATGTGGAGACTGTGGTGACTGTACTGAGAGATGAAGTCTCAGATAGTGTGAAGTTTGTGTGGTGCTTGTTCTCTGGCAAGCAATGCAAGTGGTAGGGGGAGGACTCTACCTATGTAACGGGGGGTTGTGGGGTGTGGTTTGTGTGTCTGTGGACTGGTGGTCTTTGTGTATGAGACCTGGATGGTGGCTGGCTGTGTGTGTGTGTGTGTGTGTGTGTGAAAGTGGTTTGTTCGGTTTCTTTGGTTCGTGGTTTGATCTGTTTCTGAAAGTGCTGGGGTTGACTCGTTTGGGGAAATGTACAAGTGTACAAGTGGCCAAAGGTCGCGTAGCAAGATTTATTTATGGGTGTGTGTGACGCGTATGCACGTTATCTCACAACAAGCCTTATCAGCGCATTTAACTTTAAGATAGCTGGGGAAGACCAAAACAATCACATCGCAATGATAGAATGGGGGCCACACAGGGTAAAGGGATTGTTATCTCAGCACAGACATATTACCAAGCTGCCCCATAGTGCGTACAGCACGTCGGTTAGGGCACTACCACCCTAACCCTTCCTCTCCTAACCCGCCCCCTTCTGTTGCCACAAACCCCATGACTGCGGGAAATAAGCACCAATCAGGGTTCCTATTAACGCCATTGCCACGGCTCCAGAGGATGCCCAAAAGAGACATCCCAAGAGAGCGTTCCAGGCGTCAAATGACCCAGCTATTAGCTCCCGAGAAAAGGCGTAAGGCGTCCACCGCAATGTGGAAGCGGGAAATACGGCTCTGGTCACGTGTGATCATGTTTGAGCACGCGTGGTCACGTGCGGTCACGTGCGGTCACGTTGATCACGTGCCTGGTTGTCGCCACGCCACCAAATACCCCCTTTGCCCCGCCTCGTCACATGCCATACCCTGCCGCTGACGTCATCTTTGCTATGCACGATTATGCAGCCCATGCGCCACGTGATACGGCGGGGAAGACCGATTATGCGTGGGAGCAAGTGTGGTCACAGGAGGGTGTGACCAACAGTGCAGCGACACAGACACACTGCACAAGAGAGAACGCATTAGAACAGGGGGGCAGAAGGGGGGCCACTGGAGGTACTTATATAATCAGGGAGGGTCTACCAAACGGCGCAAAGTGACACAAGCAGATGATCACACCACAGCGACATTTCTTCTATAGCCACCACACTAATGCCTGTTTTAATTTGAGGCAGGCCGTTACGCTACTATAAGTGGAGACCGAAGATTGTTGGGGGGGATTGTTGAGATGGGGATGTATGAATGACGAGTGCAATATCAAAATATATATATATATATATATATATATTGACAGGTGGCTCTGGAGTATCGTCAGTGTACCTCAGCAAAACCGCGGAAGGAAAAGAAAAAAGAGATAAAAAAAATTAAAAAAAGAGGTCATATCATTGTAGAATTCCCTGAGGTACTGTTCATGTGTTTCTGTTGCTTTAAGAGTGTTTAACATTGTAGGTAGAGATCGTTATGAGAGCTGTTTTTTTGCAGGGTTCACATTCTACCCCTCCTAACCATCATGTCATCTCTCAACTAAGCTACAACTCCTACTAGCTACCCTTCAAACATCTAATATTTATTCTATCTAATCATAATGCGATTCTTGTAGTGAGGTGCTTCTTGTCCAGCTCGTCTAAACCGACATTCTCGCGTCTCTCTAATGCAACACCCGGCCCAACTCGGCCTTGACAATCAACGACTGCTCATGCTGCTCCGCCAACACCAGCGTCTCCCGCACCTTTTCCTTCGCTCCATCGCTCATCTTGGAGTTCAGCACCGCCTGGCCAAGCTTGCAGACCTCCACCTTGGTCTTGTCCAGATTAGTCGTCAGCAAACAAGTATCCGAAACCATGGTCCAAATCTCCAACAGCTGCTTCTCAAACTCCGCACTCTTGTGCTGGCCAAAAAAGCCAACCACAACCGAATACAGAGCCTGCGAAACGCACAGCTTGGTCTTCCAGGTGGGATCGACCGATTTCTTCGAGGCCAGCTTGTTGAGATTCTTGGGTGGGGACAGAGCAAACTGGATCCACTCGGACACCTGCGCAAAGTACGTCTGCAGGAACGTAATGTCTTGGTCCGTGTTTTCGATCGAAAGGGCCCGGATGGCTGTGCCGAGAATCGCGTTGCGACGGTCCTCGCTCTGCGACTTGAGAATCTCCTCCTCGTCGTCTGAGTCCATATCCACGTCCTCCATGTCTGACTTGGAAAGCAAGTACAGGGAGCAAATGTCCGAAAAGACGTCAAAAAGCGGCTCCGACGGGAAATGGCCCAGGTACCGCGACGCAGATTTGAGCGCGAGAATCTGGTACTCCCGGTTCTTTCGCTTGATCTCTGTGGTGACCACCTTATCGACCACAGCGTCATGGCGGTTGAACTTGATGGCTAGAGACACTAGAGCGTCAAAGACCGCCTCTTTGCCGGTCCAGCTCTTGCCCTGACAGGCCGAAATCATCACCTCAAACAGCTCGTCGTTCAAAACGCCCTTGGCAACAGAATTGCACGCGTCAGCAATCGAAGTCGCGGCAATCTGCTTAATGTTCCACTGCTGAGACGACAGGTGGGGCGAAACCAGCGCAATGATCTCCTTGATATGCAGCGAAATGGCGCCCTTGCCTCCGGTGTTGTTGTTCCAAATGTTGGTGAACACGTCCTGGACCGCCGGGTCGGAATCGTGCTTGCCCACAAAAATCAGAGGCAGCAGAGAAGCCGACAGCGAGTCAAACTTGTCGGCGGCATGGGCGGCAATCTCCTTGACTCCAATTGCAGACGAGATTCGGGCCCGTTCAAGGGTGCCCTTTTGGATCTCGCCAAAGTACAGGTTCTGCAGCTCGGAAATGTAGCTGAGAACAGAGTCGTCATCCGCCAAACGGCATAGGTAGCCACAGGCAGCCAGGTAGGATCGCGACACGGTTTCGTTTCGGTCGTAGATGCTGGGGATGGCCGACTTGGTGAGAAGCTGTCCGGCGTAGGGTTTGAACAGCTGGGTCTTTCGAATGGTCAGGGTGACGATGATTCGAGAACCAGCCACCTTGGAGGGCAGTCCCACGGACTTGCGGATCGACTGCGCCAGCTTGGGCACGATCTTTTTCATCAGATCCGCATCGCACAGATCCACAATCTCCTCGATGGAGTCCATCATTGGCGAGTGCCGAACGGCCGCCAAACGCGACGAATCAATGTCGTTGGCCGTGGTGCCGTACTTGTCGGCGTTGAGAGCAATGTAGTTCATGGCCTGGGGCTCCAGAGTCGATAGAAGTTCTACAAACTCGGACAGCAGATCGGGAATGAACGGCTTGAGCCGAGAGCCGCCCTTTTTGATGAGCTGCAGCAGGACGTCCAGCGAGAAGTGCTGAACCTCCTCTGCCGACGACTGGAGACCCGAATTGCCCAGCAGAAACGGAATGATCTGGTCCAGAACCTGTTTGGCGGTGGCGTCCGAAATGGAGTCGCTCTCCAGCGATCGAACCAGAGCCGTAGTGAGACCACGGGTAAGAGCCAAACCGGCCGTTCGCACACTCTCCTTGATATCGTCGACGACTCGGAAACAAACGGTCCAAATGTCAGACAGGTGGTCGAGGTACTGCGAGATGGGTCTGCCTTGCAACAGGTCCAAAAGCGCCGCAGCAGAGGCCTGTCGAACCCGCCATTCCTTGGACTGGATGGACGACAGCAGCTCTTTGAGAATGCTCTCAAAGTGCGCGTTCACCGTCTTGGTGGAAGACTCGCCAATCAGCATCTTCCAAATGTTGGCCATCACCTGACCGGTACTGGGATCAAACTTGTACCGGTACAGTTTGGGGATCAGCGTCTTGCCAAGAGCAGGGTTGTCCGCCAGCTGCTGCTCCAGCGACGCCTTGGCGAAGATATTGCCAAGACCAAACGCAATACCCTTTCTAGACGACCATAGGGAGGCGTGGTTGGCCAGAGACATGAATCGGTAGACCAGAGAGGGGTCTCCGACCTCGGAAGCAAGCGACAGAATGTCCTTGTAGGTGGAAATCGAGCCGTCGCCGGTGTTGAGCACTCCGGGCTCGAAAAGCTCCGTCTCCTGGTGCACCTTTTGGTTGTGCGACGACTTGTCGGTGACAAACGACGACACCAGGTTCTCGACCAGATCCTTCTGCAGCCGGGAATCGCCCTGCTCGAAAACAAGCGACAAGCCTCGACTAGCGGCCTCCTGCACAATGTCGTCTTTTTCGGGCAAAAATCGCATAAACGCCAGTTGCAACTGAGGAAGCAGAGCATGGATCATGTGACCACAGTACTGGACGACGGACAGCAGCCAGATGGCGGTGCTTTTGCGCAGAGACGGCTTGGTCACCGTTTTGGCCATGTTGATGAGCCGAGACGTCAGCTGGCCCACCCGTTCCTCGGCCAAACTGCTCACGGGCAACTTGTCCGCAATCTTCCACATTTTGCGCTTGACAAACTTGGTTTCCCAGCCCGCGGCAAGCACACACAGCGCTTCTCCGGTGAAGAAGGCAAAGTCCATCTGTTTGGACTCGATGGCGAAGATCTTGTCGACGTTGGCGTCGAAATCGGCGCTTTCCAGGTTGAGATAGGCAAAGGCAAGCACCGAATGCTCGGTGGGTTTCACCAGAGTCTTCTTCTTGACATCGTCCAGTCGAGCCCAGTCGTCCAAAGAGATTCTGTGGAGTTTCAGCTCACTGAGAAACGTCTGAACAGACTCCATATCAATGTGAGTGGAGCAGATTTCGAGAGCAGACGAAATATCGGACTCGCTCAAAAACGAAACCAGGTTGGCAAACACCAGAATGGGTCCATCCACGTTCTTGGACACGTGATTGAAGCACTGAGCAACGAGAGATCGCGCAACCTCTTCACTCTGCTCAAGACCAATCACGCGGGCAGCATGGGACTGGATCTTGTAGTAGGGAGAGGTGAGAGCCAGCTGGACCACGCTGTTGTTGGCGTCAAAGGCGTTGTACGACTTGGTCGACAGAGACACCAGCGAATAGTACAGTTCAAGGGCCATTTCGGGGAGAGTCGAAAAGGTCTGGTGGGTGGAAATGATGTCCAAAACGGGCGAAATGTCCGTTTGGCCCAGATACTCAATCATGAGCTTTCGCACGTGATCGTCGCTCTTGAGAGCCTCGTCCACTCGAGTCTCCCACTGCTCATCGACCACACAGACGGTCTCGTGGCCTTGGAGAGCTGTGGCTACAGTCAGCCGCACCAGGTAGGGGAACATCCACTCTGCGGCCTTTTTGAGATCGAATTTCGACTCGTGGATGAGTTTGCACAGCTCGAACACGTCCGGGAACTGGAACACGTCCGAATCAGACGCTCCCTTGATCACATCGAGAGAATCGTGGCTCGTAATGTACGGAACATTGACGGCCCGCATCCAATACGGATTCAGACCTCGATTGCACTCTTCCAACATGTCTGTACGACCGTAGGTGAGTCCCACAAGACATAGGAAGCGAGCATGGGCGTTGGAGTAGGGAAACACCCGGGTGGCGTACTTGGCAGCCATGAACTGCGTCGCCTGCTGACCCATGTACCGCGACAGATGCGGAAGCAGCTTCTCGGCCGTCTGAGGGTACTTTGCCAGCGGGTTGATGAGCTCGGACAGCGAGTCGCCTGCCTTTCGGTCAAACAGGAACGTCACGTGCGAAATGTTGCTCAGCAGCCGCGAGTCTCGACGCAGAATGCCGCCCATGAGCTCCTGGGCGGACTCTGCGGTCTTGGCGTCGTTTCCTAGATGCGTGACGCGTTCCAGGAGATCGCCAGAGTGCCGCAGAAACAGCTCCTCGTTGGAGTGTTTGACGATCCAGTTGACAAACTGGATGACAGCTGCTCGGGAGTAAAAGTCCGTCTGGGTGAAGTACTGGATGGCTCGGAAGGCATCGTCGACGTTGGCAGCGTGCACGGAATGGCACAGGGCCGCCAGAATCTTGGCCTGCGTCGTTTGTTTCACCGGAGAAGAGCCGTTGTAGCCCAGAAGCAGCTGGTAGAGCTGGTTGGTGAGCGTTTCGGCCTCGAGATCGACCTGCAGTTTTTTCCAGGCGTCGTTGGCGGGCTCTCCAATGGCAGAATTGCCGTCTGTAGACGCGCACAGAAGCGGAATGTACGACTCTGTGTCTGTGAAGAGCGCTGCGATGAACTTGAGGAGGTGGCTTTTGACACCCGTGGTGCATTCTTCAGCAGACAGAAACTCGTACTCTCTGATGGTCATTCCTGTTCGCTTGGTGGCAGAGAAGTTGAACACGTCTGTGAAGCGCAGAGCCAGGTAGGCCATGTCTTTTTCGTCGACGTTGATGGTGCTTCGGAAGTTGTCTGCTTCAAGAGAGCCTCGGGCAGGGTAGGTCATGAAGGGGAGGAGTTTGAGGAGGATTCGAAAGACGGCTTTGGAGTGGTTGTAGGAGAGAGTGGAGATGGAGGAGATGAGGGGGATGATGAGGGAGGATTTCTGAATTAGTACGGTAGTAAGGGACCGAAGGTCCTGAACGGACAACAACGGCCTATGTAGCGGTAGTTAATGGCCGTAGGTCATGAACGGACAACAACAGCCTAAGTAACGGTAATGATTGGCCGAAGGTTATGCACGGACAACAGATCACTTGTCACGGTAGTAGTCAACGGCAACAGATCTGATGACATGGTAGTAGTAGACAGACTGAATAGCACAGTAACTCATTAGCCAACAGCAACAAGCTGAATGAAGCAGTCATGAACGGTCATGAACGGACAACTGCTGAATAGAGACAATCACTCATAAAGCAGCAAAAGGAAGGTCATGACCGCAACAGTTTTGACACAACAGACCTGGGGTATCAGTCAACAGATCGTCAACGATTGAATCACATCCAATGGTGCTGGTCGATCACATCCTTGGTGTAGGACTGTCCATTCCACACAGAGACTGTTTAATCTGACTTTGGTAGATGGTGGCAACCTGTCGCGTGACATGTCGTGTGATCTGTGTGTCTTTGATCTGATCCATCTTAGTCGTCAACGAGTTTGAATCGTCAACATGGTTAAATCGTAACCTATGGGTTGTTCGGTTGTTCGTAACCAACCGGCTGGGTTGCTAGATACTCACATCATCACCCATCCTGGCAATACCCATCTCGATGTACATGAGATCAAAGTTCCTTACGAGCTCGCTGTCGCTCTCGACAAACTGTTTCACCAGCGCATCCACCGGCAGCACAAACGTCGTGTTCTTGATCCGCGTGTTGATATGCTGGCACATCTCGACCACCTTTTGCCGCACCGAAACGTTTTGGGACGCCAGCTTCGTCAGCAGAGGCACCAGATAGACGCCCACGGTTTCGCCCAGCTTGTCTTCCTTGGCCATGGTGATCCGCAGGTCCACCGCGTTGACCAGCTGCAGCTCTTGTTTTTCGTCCATTGCAGGGTGGTTGTTGTGGTTGAAGAAATGTAGATGAAGGCAAGATGTCGTTGGTGACGTTGACAGTGATGATACCAGATCAAGGTTGACATGCATGGTGGCGGTGGCGATAGTGTACAGGGGAGGGGAGGGGGGTTGGTACTAGAGGTCACGTGAAGTGGTGTCACGTGGGGGTGGTGTCACGTGTAATGTGTCTGATCACGAGACTGAAATTCGGGGAAATTTTGGTCCTTTTACTCCTACTTTTACTCGAACTTCAACTCCCCTATACCGTGCTATCTATCGTGTTTTAGGGTACTGATTTTGGGTACTGCTTTTAGACTGATGTATCTCGAGGTGTTATGATAGAGGGGGTGTGAAAATTGGGATGAGTCTAGAGGTGGTTGTGGTGATGATAGAAAGATGAGAGTAAGATTATTCGAGTCGCCGAGATGGGGGGATTCGATTGATGTAATAAAAATAGCAGAAAGCCGGCTCAAAGTCTCAGTTGAAATCCCCCTTATACTCATCTATACTATGACGTGATGTTACCTGTATAGATGTAACATGTTGAATTGTGTGGTGTTGAAACGGTGAAAGGGGTTTTAAATGTGATTGAGAGCGATCCAGAGATGAGTACGATAGTGTACATGGCTCTTGCTGCCTTTGAAGTTGTTGTTGTGGTGGTTTTTTTATGTCAACAAAACGTGTTTTTTTAGTTCGGCTAATAGTTATAGGAAGGTATGGGAGGCACTGTCAAACAACTACACGATTTCACAAATGATACCATTTCTACATCAATCGAATCAGCGGGAAATTCTGAGTCCAATGGTATATCTGAATCAAAATTGACTGAGATTGACGGAGGTGAGAGAGTCGTTTTACGCTCTGGGGGTGCTACGCAAAAGTATCATTCATTTGTATAGAGACCCTATACAGTATGAAAAGTGCTCCAGCACCAACAATCGCCGAATGGCTCTTGTGATACTATCAATAACTTTTTCATGAAAATATACTGATTACAGGTTGCTCTATTAGCTTGTAGCGTTTTCCAAAATGCTAGATACTTTTGCGGTAGTCCAATGATCTCCTCCAGAACCAATCTGAGACAATTCAGACTCTTCCGAGATGAGCACATTGAATACCTCATCAATGTCAGTTACAGTACAAGTACAAGTACAAGTACTTGTATTCTTAGTCCTTCGAATTGTTGCAGGTAGTGTTGCACCATAACTTATAGTACTGTACCCTTCAGTAGCCATCCAACCTCCTAACCCAGACCAACACCATTGCATTGCTCAAACCCTTGCCTTCCTCTAAGTGTTCTACAATGTTGACCCCTCCCTATGTTCTAATATTACAACGTATTCAATTACATCTTCTCTGGTCATACTCCCCCATCTCCCCTTCACTTCACCTCCTCAATCTTTGCAGACAACTGCTCGGCCTCGGGAACAGTCTTGATTCGAGCCATGTACTTGACGGGCTTGGAGTCGGCGTCGAAATCAACAATGTTCACGTTGGACTTGGTGGTGGAGTACGTCAGTTCCTTGCGCACCACGCAGTTGAGCAGCACCCGGCCACTCTGCTCGGCCCGCATTAACAGACGCGCCTTTTTGGTATCCTTGTCCACCAGCACCCGCAGCTGGCCCACTCCACACACGTCCCACTTGCCCTCGTCCAGCTTGTACAGCTTGACCCGGTACTCGGCCACATTGTCTTCGTTTTCCTCGCCGGGTCCCTGTCCCGAGAGATCGTCCGAGTCCGTCACGGTCTTGGGGGCATCGTCGGGCTCTCCGGCGTCTGCAGAAGCTTTCGTATCGGGCTTGTCCGTCTTGTCCGTCTTGGCGTTGAACAGGTTGCCGGAAGAAACGCCAAATGCGGGTGTAGAGGATGATGACTCTGCGGGTTTGCCGAACGAAAAAGCAGGCTTAGAACCAGAGTCGGCTGACTCAGCAGGCTTGGCTCCGAACGAAAAAGCAGGCTTAGAACCAGACTCGGCTGACTCAGAAGGCTTGGCTCCAAATGCAGATCCGCCAAAAACGGGCTTTGTTGCTGACTCAGATGACTCAGCAGGCTTGGATCCGAAAGTGAACGGTTTGGCAGCAGAGGAAGCTCCAAACGAAAATGCGGGTTTGTTCTTGGATTCAGACTCGTCGTCGGTCTTCTTCTCCGAGTTGCTTCCAAAAACAACTCCCTGGCTAGGCTTCCAGGTGAAGTCTTTTTTGTCCTTGTCGTCCTTAACAACCTCCTTGGTTTCCTCCTGGACAACCTCCTTCTTCTCCTCCTTCTCCTCAGGCTTGAAGGAAAAACCTCCAGTGGAAACCTTCTTATCAAAAGTAAAGGAAGGACCGGTGGTCTTAGTGGAACTCTCACTCTGAGGCTTGTTGTTGAATGTAAAGGCAGAGTTTGTGGTGGTAGGAGGAGCCGCAAGCGTGAAACTGGGGCCCTTGGTGATATCGATTTCGTCGTCGGAGTCCGAATCCGAGTCGATTTCAACGGGGGCCATTTTCTTTACGGGCTTCTCCTCAGGCTTTGCTTCAGCCTTCTTACCGGTGAAAGAAAAGCTAGGAGCGCCTCCCTCGGCCTTTTCCTTGGCAACGTCGGCTCCAGACTTGCTGAACGAGAACGACGGGCCCGAAGGAGCAGTCGATCCAAACGTGAACGGCTTGGGTGCGGTTGTAGACGACTCGGGCTTAGTTTCAGCCTTAGCCTCAGGCTTCGAACCAAACGAAAAGGCGGGAGATGCAGCAGGAGTGGTGTCGCTCTTGGTATCGTTCGATGCGCCGAATCCAGCCGGTTTCGATTCCGAAGCCTTGGCGCCAAATCCAAACGAAGCGGTAGATGTGGAGTCCTTGTCGGTGGTGGAGGCGGTAGAGGGAGCAGGAGAAGCAGAAAAGTTCTTGGCAGCTCCAAACGAAAACAGAGACTTGGGTGTGGCAGAGGGTGTGGCAGCAGGTGCGACATTGCCAGTGTTGGTAGTTGTAGTCGTAGTGTTGGGAGCCGATTTGGGGTCCACCTGCTTAGCGTACTCCAGGTACTTGGTAACGACATCGGACAGATCCACAGCAGCGTTATCTCGCACCTTGGAGGACACGGTGTCCACAAACTTTTCGTTCATGGCAATTCGCTTGAGAGTCACATCGGATTCGTTAGAGCTGGAAGGCGAACTGCTAGCAGCAGCAACTGAAGACGATCCAGCCAAGCCAGACAAGCCAGAAAACGGTCCTGAACCAGTGGAACCAGTGGAACCTCCCGAACCCGCAAATCCAGTCAATCCGGCAAACCCATTGGAGGCAGGCTTGGCTGCAGCAGAGCCGTTTCCAGCTCCGTTACCTCCATTACCGGCTCCAGCTCGTCTTTTGGGCATGGGCAGGACCTTTCGTTTTTGCATGGTGGCCGCGTCGGCGGTTCGAGCCACCTCGACCTCCTCGTCACGTGAGTACTCGTCGTCCCGCTCAAAGTCGTCCTTGGTGATTTGCTCCAGCGCTCCTCGTTTGTTCTGGAAAGACATGGTGGTTGGGTCGATTTGCTGAGAGCGTTTTGGACGTCTGTTTGGTATAATATTTATGTCGGCCTGTTTTGGGACAACCCCAACCCAGGATGAGGTTTGGGACGGAGCTTTGGCAGCCTCAAAAAAAAACCGCTGTTGTGGGTTCGAAGCGGGGTTGTGTAATTGATATTTCTGAATTCCCGTTTAAAGTTTAAAATACGTATCGAATAAGGTTTTGGACAAAGTTTTGGATAAAGTTTCCGGTTATCTCAAGTCCTCGAAATGAGTCCTCAAAATGGTATTTCCGAGATTGCCCATGTCACATGACCACAGCTACAAGCCCATCACGTGTATCAGATTCCTACTCTCTACCGTTTCTATCAGTTTGTCGTTTTTTTGACTCAGATTATGACCTTCAATGGTCACCTCCAATTTCCATTTAAGGTTTACGTCCCAATCGACACACGTGACCGACTCAAATCTGGCGGTGAGTCGGGACTGCCTTTTCCCAATCGGGACGTCACGTGGGCAACCTCCCAACCGGCCCTCCATTTTGATACCGAAAAATTTGTCCCTGTAGAATCTTTCTCTCTTGACACCACAGAGGAAAATATAAGCAAAAAGTGAGTATTCGACAGCGACGATACCAAGCGACCAGGCGATGAACAGACGACCATGAGAAGACGACCCACGAGCAAATTGGCAGGATTCGACAGCGACAACACGACCGAGGAGATGGCAGAAACCGACACAAACCGACAAGACATGGACTTTGAAACCGACACAGAAGCGACTCACGACGTGATCCTTGTGATCTGGAGGACGGAAACGGATGGTGAATACGGAGTGTGTCGATAGGCCCCGTTTGTGGATCCGTTTGTGGCCTTGTTTGTGCCCCATCTGTCGTTGTGATATGTCCTATGTCTGACATGCCTGGTTTAATTTGCTCTGAATCGTTTTGTCACGATGATGACGTGTTCATCGCATTCGCTACGCTCTGCGACCCCACTAACCCAGTGCCCCCTAAAGTGCAGCAGACCAAGGCCGCCAAGGCCGCCGCCGCCATGGCCGGAGGAAAGACCCGAAAGAAGAAGTGGTCCGCCCAGAAGATGAAGGACAAGGCCCAGCACCACGTCATCCTTGACCAGCCCCTCTACGACCGAATCTTCAAGGAGGCCGCCACCTTCAAGCTCGTCTCTGTCTCCGTGCTTGTTGACCGTCTCAAGATTGGAGGTTCTCTCGCCCGAGTTGCTCTCCGAGACCTCGAGGCCAAGGGTGTCATCAAGCCTGTTGTCAAGCACTCCAAGCAGTACACTTTCACCCGAACTGCCGCCGAGTAAATGGTTATTTTATAGCTGAAAAAATATGTATTGATAGGAGCAGCCGGCTTTGAGTGCGAAGCACGAAAAGGCGGCGACCGTAGCTGAACGAACTTGCGGAGCGCAAGTGAGTGGACCCATAGCTTTCGAGTGCGGTGCACAGAGATACTATAAGAGTAGAACTACCAACCGTCTTACAGGTACAGTATTCACTGGTATCGGTATGTACAAGTATTACGATACTCGTATCACTCGAAAGCGATACCTGTATCAAAGCCAAAGCACTGCGATTGTGCCAGTGTGTATGTACCGGTAGTTGTACGGTACTTGCAACAGGCTCTGGGGAAAAGTTGTAGCTAAGGGACTATCCTTACTATCCTTACAGTGAACAATGCATACACCCCTTTCCGCTTTTGCTGTAGCTTTCGATTCCAAGCACGAGAAGGCCATCGTGAGATGCAATGGTACATACAATTACTCTTCTCGAACGGTACTGTAGCTTTCGAGTACGGACTGTACAGTCGTAATGCTTCATATGGGGGCCAGTTCTGTGGGGGGGGTCTAGATCTGGTGTAGCAAATTTGGACCCTACCACGTCGAGACTCGACTGACAGTACTGAAGCCATGTGCTGTAACGATTCATTGCAGTGCTGCCAGCGGATATTGGTGCTGGACTCATGAGAATTCCAGAGCTCTGTCGTCCTCGAGTGATCATGGCTGTTTTGCAATGGTTGTAGGGTCTGCCCATATTCTGACCTTGGCACTCAAGTTGGACGAAGACTTTGGTGATCCGAGGCATCCACCCACTGTTACTGTAGGTTGGACCGTATCTGCCAAACCACTGATTGATACGGGAATCAATTCAGCACTACGACTCAAGTCATGAACTTGGTCTTCTCGAGTGCTATCATGGAGTGTGGCTCTGGCTGAGATCTATTCGCGGAGAGTCTGGTTTAACGAGACATCGTCTTTGGAGTACCAGCACTCGTACCATTTGCCATAGCATCTTGCCTGGCCCACGGTCTCTCTATATCTTGTCAACCTGTCTTAACCAAGGACACAATCTGGAGGCAATGATTCCGTCACTGAAACGGGCATTTTGCTGGACTTCTCTAGCCACTTGATCAGTTCTATCGGTGGAACAGAGTGACAAAGGGCAAGGGCTTCCTGAGAACATCCTTGATCTGAAATTAAACGGCTAAAGTCGTACTAGTACCGGTACAAGCACAGTACATACTGTAGATATTGGTCTTCCAGGTATGCTCAAGTACAGCAGGTAAGCCATTCTACTCCAAGTGAGCACCTCTCACTTCACTGTCAACCTAGCCTAACCCACTCCAGAACCCTGTAACATCTTTTCAGGACTGAAAGATGAATATTGATGCCGTCGTATTGATTCACTCTGTGAGATCCACCTCTTATTTCAGTCAATTGAAATCCAGTCTATAGCCTCGTCCTTCATGTGTACCCGTATGATAACAGTGTGACCTCCAACTCGGCCAAAAATCAGAATAATACTATTAAAATTACACCCCCAGAACCCCCCCAACTGCGCTGAACCCTCCGGCCGCATTTCCATCTCGATCCGACCTCTCCTTCCACCTCAAAATCCCATATTCCATCCCCCAAAGGACCCACCTCACTTCTCCTGTCCAACTGCACCCTGCACTCTCTGCCTTCGACATATTGGCTATATGCGCCCCTTGCTGAGTGCATTAACCGGTTCCGGTTTCGATCCTGATCCAATATAACAGGCGCAATATTGGACCGAATGATCTATAATTTCGAACAACCGCTCCTTGCACCTCCATCTACCTCCAGTACAAATTTCTAAGCGATCTGAGCAATCCAGCCTAAGACAACTGTTGCTGTTCGTTAAGATGAGCCCATTGATTAGAGTCCGCCCTTGAAGCAAATAGCCCCATTTTACTTACCCCAATACCAAACACTTGCTTGACAGTTCCAACCAAGCCCAACTCTACAAGACTCCTCGACAGAATGTGCTGTTTCAGCCCCATCCCTTGCCAATCCACTCCTGCCCCAATATCTTTAACAAGCATCCAGTGGTCGCTCACCCGGTTCTTGTAATGTCAATAAATAATGCATTTACTTTACAAACGTTCAGAGAACGCTGTGAAACGTTCAGAGAACGCTGTGAAACGTTCAGAGAACGATGTGAAACGTTCAGAGAACGTGAAAACGTCTATATAAGTCCAACGACGAGATAAGTGTCTGTACGCCAGAACGTCTAACGGCTTAGCTGGAACGTCTCAACTGTAGTCCAACTACCGTATCAATTGTAGTCCACTTACCGTCTCAACGGATGAAGCGACGTTCTAAACGCTAGGACTTCCCGCTCCGCTCGACGTCTAGAGCGATCCCGTCTCGGTAAACCTCGACTCCCGACTCGGGGCTGCTTTCGGCTGAGCGTACACCGGATGCGGCGTCTCGTCCTCCTCCATCACCGTCTCATAGTACCCCAGCGGAATGGGCAGCCCGTCCATGGGCACGTCGTCCTCGGGCCCGATTCCATGCACGCGCTCGTACTGGTGCATGAGCGAGTTGATGGGCAGGTTGCGCGAGTTTTCCGACGACGCGACCTGCGACGTCTGCGACTCCGACGGGTGCACAACAAAGTCAAAGTCCTCGTCGGGCGAGTCGTCCTGCTCCGTGAACCGGCCCCGCGGAGGGCTGTCGGGGATGCTCTGTGCGTACTCGAACGGCACGTCGTACTGCGGGTTTTCGGGCAGCGGCTCGATCTGCGTCATCATGCTGCCCTCCGCCGCAGGAGCAGCAGCCGCGGTTCTGGGCTGCCGGTAGTACGAGTAGTCGGCGTTGGAGTTCTGCGAGCCCGATCTGTAGACACCGGATGCGGATCGCGAGACTGCCGCGCTTCCAGCGCCTCCAGGGCCTCCTCCAGGGCCTCCTCCAGACGAGCTGGGAGGCACGGAGCTGCTAGTGTCGTCGACCAGAGCTGCTCCAGGGGTGGCCGACCAGCCTCGGTAGCCCGAGTACGACTCTGGAGGCGAGTGGTTGTCGTTGTGGTAGTCCGAAAACGGCGGCGTGTCTGCGCCGAGCTCGGAGTTGCTCTTGGTGTGGCCCGTAAGCACGTCGATGAGCGACTTTTTCTTCTTGCGGGTGATGAACATGAGCACCAGCACCGCCAGCACCGCCACTCCGGCCACCGAGCCCACCACCGAGCCCACAATGGCTCCTGTGGACGTGCCTCCGCCCGAGTTTGTGGACGAGTCGTGGGAGCCCGCGTGCACGGTCACGAGCGAGCCGTCCGGGTTGGTGCGGGTCACCAGCAGGTCCACGGTCTGCGTCATGGTCACGGGGACTCCGTTGGAGAACGTGACGGAGCCCGACGACGACCATGAGATGGGTGGGGTGGTGGAGGCGGAAGTGCTCTCCACGGATGTGGTTGTAGGGGAGGGAGATGACGTGGATGATGGTGGTTCTGACGTCGACGAAGGCGATTCCGACGTGGACGACTCCTCCGTACTTGTAGTGGGAGGCTGCGATGTGGTTCGTGGCTGTGTCGACGTTGTAGAAGAGGGTTCCGGGGAAGAAGAGGAAGAAGAAGAAGAAGAAGGGGGTTCTGAAGAAGATGAAAAAGATGCAAAAGGAATGGAAGAGGTGGGGGGAGATGAGGAAGGTGGCTCAGACGATGTCGTGGGAGGCTCACTAGTGGTTGGTGGCTCAGATGATGTCGTGATTACACTGCTTGAGGGCAGTTCACTCGTCGTAGGTGTCTCACTGGTCGTCGGTGGCAAGGACGACTCTGTCGTTGACTCCTCTATCGACGAACTCGTCTCGATAGAAGACGTGGACTCTATCGAAGACGTGGGTTCCTCACTGGACGATATACTGCTTGATATTTCAGACGACGAACTCACTACCGGTCCACTGCTGGTGCTGGGAATGCTGCTTGTGTCTGAACTCGTAACTGTGGGCTCCGTGTTGGTTGTCGTCGCACTGCTGTCTGAGTTGGATGTGGTGTCGGTGCTGGCACTGAGCTGCGAACTGAGGTCCGTGGCACTGGACGCAGACACGTCGCTGGTCGTTTCCATTTGTGTCGTTTGCGACGTAGCGTTTTCTGCTCCTGGTGCTGCTGGTGCTGCTGGTCCTGGTGGTCCTGGAGGTGCTGCTGGTGCCGCTGGTGGTCCTGCTTCTGGTGCTGGTGCTGGTTGTTGTCCTACTGGAGGAGCTGCCGGTGCTTCCGCACCTGCTACCTGCCTCTTGGCTTTGTCCATGGCGCTAGTGTGTGTGAGGAGGAGGGTGCAGAGAAGACGGCTTAAAAGCGGGATGCACGCAGCCGGGGTTTTTTCTCGAGATGACCTTTGGAAAAGAGGTTTGGTTCTTGTATAAACTGTGTCTTTGGCGGGCCCTAAGGTTCCATACTTTTTCCTTTTTCCCTCGCACTATATGGTTGGTCTTGGGGAACTATCAGGTACACCTCTACCAGTTCTACTGCCACTCGTAATACTGCACCACCACAGCTACCCCACCAAAACCAGGCCGCCAAAAATATAGCCCAAACAGACCCATTTGAACGACACTAAAAATACACACAAGGGCCCCGCCCAGCAGTCCGCCCAAATCCAGGTGCAGGTATTTGCACAAGCTTCGGCATATTGAGTGGCTTAAGGTTTGCATATTTGCCCTTGTCAAAGTCTAACGCGATTGTTAGAATTAGGGGGGTCATGACGAGTATAGGTGCGAGTAGAACCGTGCAAGAACTGGGCTAATTGGAGCTCTGGACGTGTGGTCACGTGACCAGCAGAGTCATCAATCACCTTATTCTCTACTGACGTCTGAAGTGCCGATAATTGCACCTCCTACAGCCTGTTGCTTTTCCATGTATGCACGGGGCTAGGGAACACCGCAACAATATGGTCTTTTGTGCAAAAATATATGCGACTCTGGAGTTGGAGATAATTATAGCTTCTTTTTTTTTTGCCATACTCTTAGCACGTGATGAGATTCAGCCCCAAACGGGTCAAACGGACTAAAACAACCTGAAACAGCCCAAATAGCCCAAATAGCCCCAAACAGCCCCAAACGAGTCTTCCCACTACAGTGCTGTCAACTAACGACAGTGCACTTACTTAACGTTCACACTTTTGTCTCGTCCTTGTCTCGCACACCATTGTGGAACGACGATCACCAGCATACTCACGGTTTGGGTGATAGTTTATTGTGGTGAATAGCACTAGGAAACAGCCTGAGATTTCCTGCGATTTTTGCGATTTTCCACGATTTTTGCGATTTTCCGCAAAAATTCACCAGCGTTTAGCTACAGCCTGCCAATTTGTTTTAAGTCCTTTTTAGCCATAAAAATGGGTAAAAATAGCCCTCATTGAGCGACAAGTACGTATGGGCAATTGGTTCTTTGAGTTTGGCGAGGATTTTGGGGGGTTTTGAGAATTTCGAATTAAAATCGGGGAAAATCGGGGGAAAATCGGGGGAAAATCGGGGGAAAATCGGGAAAAATCGGGGAAATTGGTAAAAACTCAGTAAAATCAACACTAGACCACAAACACCCTTATACCACCAACAACAACTCGTTGGTATGCCTTCGCTCCCCCCACATCATTAAACCATATCAACGTGGGGTCGGGCTAATAATAGCTCTGGAGTCATGTACGGCTAATCTATTTATATCGCGAGGCGTTGAGGCGTTTCTGGAAGGCTGCGGAGACGCTAAGAGAGATGTGGTTGTAGAATTGGTCAAGAGGTAGGTGATATATTGGTTCAGGAGTGGAGTGGAGTTTTCAGCGTGGTTTTGGGGGGTTCGGTATTTCTACTTGTTATAACCTGGTTTAGTTGGTGGTGTAGTTGACGTTTTGTTCAGCTGAAACTCCCACACGAAAGGACACTAAACAACACTACAGTAAGACCAAATCAAGCAGTTTGGAAATAATATTTGACCACTTGGTTATCTTCTATAACCCTTAAATAACCACGAGCTCCTGTTTCAGACGTGTTTGGGGCATAATATCAATACAGAGCTAGGGTCGTAACATGCCAACGTGATGTATGAATATCGTATGTACTGTACAAGATATTCCACAATGTAGATGCATTTTCAGCTGCATGAACGGAGCTGGTTTGTTAGTTTCGTGCGCTTTTGAGCCGTTTTCACGTTTTTACATCGATATGACTGTAATACATACTTAGTAATCATCATACACTTGTTTCTAGGGTTGTTGCGGAGTTTCGAAACTGGGAATAGCTCAGTTCAGGACTTCAACCAGTAATTCTCCAAGTCCACCAGCTGTTCCCATGACTTTTACTATTTTATTCGTATTATTTCTAATTATACACCAATAATCTTTTGTTTTGTTCCACCAAAACACCAAATCGCAATCTCTAAAAACCCACAAAACTCCAATTTAATCCCAAAATACACCGGAAAAATTACAGTCACCCCACTGACACTCAATATACCTACCCACATTGTCCCCTTATCTCTACCGTCTCTCTACAACTCACTAAGACTCCCTCTTCAAATCGTTTGCTCCCCTTTAATTACTGTATTCCGTAGCACGGTGTGTGGATGAGGGTTTAGAGCCACACTAAGCCCTGGTCTGATGACGTGAGGAGTACGCGTGTAAAACGTGTTTGTCACGTGAAAACGGTCACGTGGGCTTCCCCACTGGCTTCCCACACCCACCTCCACCACCTCCAACCACCCTCCACGTCTCCAACCGCTTTTGCCGCGCTATTTCCGATTCTCCCAATTTTCCCTTTTTCCGGCCACGGTGCTCCGTTTAATAAACACCTGGCGAACTTAATCCCTCTTGCACTATCGGACACCACCAACCCGGCTCTTGCAACAATGAGTGACGAGACGGACGTGACGGACTTTCTCAAGCGAATCCGCGAGCTCGGCGAGAAGAAGTGAGTGGCACAGAAGGATGAGACTGACACGAACCGTGTAACAGGGTGATATCTAAACACTCCAACTTCATTCTAACACAGTGATCGAGAAGACGAAATCCGGGCTCAGAAGCTGGAAAACGAGATTCAGGAGGGCAAAGAGCGCCGACGACGGCTGCGCGCGGAACGGTCGCGGTCCACATCGCCCTCCAAGCAGGAGAGAGACGTTCAGGACACGATTAGTGCGTTGGTGGGTGCAGGTAAGGGAAGAGAACTGGCTCCAAAGACCTATGGGGATTTGAAGACAGAGAAGGACAATCAGAAGGACAATCAGAAGGACAATCAGAAGGACAGCTTTGACCCGGCCAACTCGGCAAAACCTCTGGCGAGATCCAAACCGGCGTCGCGAAAGGTGTCTGATTCCAAGGCTCTGAAGGACTCCATTCGGGCTTCCTTGGCAAAGACCGATTCGGGTAAAGCTGAAACGGGTCAGAATGAGAATGGCAAGACGAGCTCAGGACTTAAGGATGACAAACCGGTACTGAAGCAGAAGCCTTCATTCAAGGACGATAAGCCGGTTTTGAAACAGAAGCCGTCCTTCAAGGAGGAGAACCAAAAGCCTTCGTTCCAGGACAAGGCGGTGGAGAAACCCGTGCTCAAATCGACGTACAAGAAGGACCACTTGGACGACTCCTCGAACGACCCATTTGCTCCTCTGCCTACAGACAAGGCGTCGCCCTACGTTTCTGCCAAACAATCACCGACCATGAACCGAATCGGAGCCGGTCAAATGCCCCGAACCAAGCTCGACGACCGCGACGGCAGAGATCACGTGCCCGGAATCATCCAGTCGTCGTCAACCTCAGGGCTCAGAACACAGTCCATCCACAGAGAGGGCCAGTCGCCCCAGCATCAGAGCAGAACCCCCCGAGCTCTTCCTGGTATGGCTGAGATGGGCCAAAACACTATTAGCGGCAACCCACGACACAATCTGCATCTGGACGAGTCCTCCTCTTCTACACCTGTTAAGAGGTCCTCCACTACGGCTGTTAAAACTCCTCTAGCTTCCAGAACCCCAACCCTAGGACATTCTCCTGATGTGAGACGGACCCCCACTTTAGGCCCCTCTCCCGATCTGCGGAGAACGCCCACGCTGGCCCACTCGCCCTCCTCGCCCAACCTGTCGCGATCGCCGTCTCCTTCCAGAGGCAACTTCATCCACTCGGCTCTCAAGCGACACGGCACGTTGCGGGACTTTAAGCAGGTTGGACAGCAGCAGCAGCAGCAGCCTGTCGAGGTCGAGATCAACCCCGAGTTTGAAGCGCTACTGAAGGAAGCCGATGAGGAGGAGGAAGAGGAGGAGGCTAGACGAGCTGCCGAATTGCGACCAACCCCCTCGGTCAGAAGCAAGCCTTCAGTCGACAAGATCAGACAGCTGATGGCTGCTCGAAACTCGCCTAAGCCAAAGTCAGCGGGATTCGACGAAAGAGACGAGGAAAGGGAAAAGGACATGTCGAGATCAGGCTCGGTTTCGTCCATTCAGTCGGAAAAGGATTTTTCTGTGGAGGAGCCTAAGGAGCCTAAGAAGGTTAGACCTCTTCCTCCTGTTTCTAGGTCGTCTGAAACTAGAGTGACGACTGACAATGTCTCTACTCCTGTGCCTAGATCTTCAGACGCTAGTACCACGTCCACCCGCCCTCCTCCTCCTGTTTCCAGAACCTCCTCGTCGTCTCTGTCTCGATCCGACTCGATCCAGCCCGAAAGAGACATTTCTGCGGGCTCCAAACCTGCCATGGCTCGACCCGCCAAGCCTGCCACCTCGTCAAAGAGTCTCAAGGACAGTATTCGAGAATCGCTGCGAGAAAGCAAGCTCACCAAGAGCCCCAAACCAGCCTCCCCTAGAGCAGAGTCGCCTGATGTCGTCGAAGTCGCCGCTTCTCCTTCGCCTACCCCGGCATCACCTTCTCTGGCTGACTCAGATACCGTTCCGGAGCTGTCTCCGCTGCGACATTCCGACTCTCGACGGTTCTCTCCTGTACGACAGTCGTCGTGGCTCGAATCGGCGCTCAAAAAGAACCACAGTCCCGAGAGAGCCTCCTCGATCCGGCTGTCTCGGTCTCCTTCTCCCGTCAAGTCTCCCTTTGGCAGTGGTAGAGATCGAGACGTGAGAGGCCGAGATGAGACGGTAAGAGGAGAGTCTCACACACGAGGTCGGGATTTTGGCCGTGCTGACGACTCGCAATCGCCCAAAATCCTGTCCCCTCAGATTCTGTCGCCCCAGATCCTGTCGCCCAGCGTCTCTTCTTCGAAATTGGGGTCCTCCCATGTCTCTTCTCCTCGAACAAACGAAGATGAAGAACGTCTGGCTCGACTCAAGGCTCTACGAAGCTCTCTGAGTGACAAGAAGCCTGCTCCTAAGCCCGTCAAGGAGGACTCTTCTGCGTTGTCGCCGTCGCCCTCTCTCGTGGGATCTCTTAAACCCGCTAAACCGACTCCGACGTTGAAACCGAGCACTTCCGAGAAGGAACGCCTGGCCGAGCTCAAAAACAGTCTGCGCAAGAGCGAGCAGAAGAATTACGTGGCGCCAGACGTGGTCAAAACCAACCTGCTGTCCGCCAAGGGCTCTCTCAAGGAGTCCACTGGTCCTCAGAGCCTTGAGCTGAAGGACGAGGTGCTGGAGCGTCTGACGGTGGCTCAACAAAAGCTGCAGAAGACGCAGGGCCCCAAGAACGCCGAGCTCAAGGACGAGGTCCAGGAACGGCTCACGGCAGCCCAGAAGAAGCTGCAGCGAACGGACGGTCCCAAGAACGCTGAACTGAAGGACGAGGTGCTCGAACGGCTGACCATGGCCCACGGATCGCTTCGACGGTCGCCTGAGCGGTCTCCTGAGCGGTCTCCTGAGCGGTCTGAGCGATCTGAGCGATCTCCTGAGCGTCCTGTGCCTGGCAATACCTCTACCAACTTCACCTCGGCTCTAGCCAACGCTCTCACACGAGGTCCCAACGCGTCCAGTCCTAATCTGGCGTCTACTGAGTCTGGCCATGGTTCAGGACGGTCGTCTGAGCGCTCCTTTTCGCTTCGAAAGGCCGCCACTATCGACTCCTCGGAGATTGGACGCAAGAGCAAGGGAGAGAAGCTGACCCATATGACCAAGGGCCGAGCCAAGGGGCCGAAGAGACGGCTTCCAAAGAGTGTTGAAGGCTCGAGTGGTCGAGACGACAGCTCGAGTCGAGAATCGAATTCCAATTCGAGTTCCAGACCTGGCTCCAACTCGAGTTCAAGACCTGGATCTGCTTTCGGTTCTCGACCTGGTTCTGCTTTCGGCTCCCGACCCGGGTCTTCTTTCAGCTCCAGATCTGAGTTCCTGTCCGAGTACTCCAAACCCTCCTCTCGACCAACTTCCAACACAGCGTCTCCTACGGTGAGATCAGCGCCTGGGTTCCCTCCTCGGCCTGAGAAACCGTCCGAGCTGAATGTTTCCAAACGAGGAGACGGCAGCAAGGACGCCGACAAGGACGACACCAAGGACGACAGCCGGGACGTCGGCAAGAAGAAGCCCCCGCCCATCCGGGCCTCGTCGCGCACCGTCTCCAACAAGATTCCCCCTCCTATTCGAAAACCCTCCTCCAGTGTGGCTCGTTAGGGTATTTATAGTAATGAAGAAGCAGACCGGGGAAACCGGGTTTGCGCTTGTTTATCACAGAGTGAGTAGGAGTGCGAATACTGCCAAATGGGCATGAGCCTATAGCTACCTGGTACTGTACGGTAACTGTCACGATGGGTACAGCACAATGAACTCCCTCTTTTAGTAACAGGTTGAGATGTAGCTACGGTACCAGGTACAATACCGTAAATACGGTACATACTGTACATACTGCACTTTGGTGTGAGTGCTTGTAAGGCTTCCCTTCAACACCGCATCGTAGCTCACCTGGAGACGGGCAAAAGAGATGGTCAAAACAGAGGGGACATAAAAAAACCGCTCCTGCTCGCTTGCGCTTGCACTTGCGGACTGCTGACAACCGAGAGATTCGAACTCTCGCCTCCGAAGAGACCAGGATGTTGTGTCAAGGTGGTACCTTAACCTGGCGCCTTAGACCGCTCGGCCAGGTTGCCGTGTGTTTTTCTCGGTGGAGGGGGGAGCTATTCGGGGACGGAAATGTCGTAGAAAAAAATAGAAAAAATGGCTTCAAAACACCGAATACTTATTGCAGGTTTGTTCTTGTAGTTCGTACGATACTTGCTTACACTTTCAGATTTAGCTATAGCTGAAATTGTAACTGTACGTACATACTTCTCTTGTACTAAGATAACCTGTCTACAACGATGTATAATACAATGGTCTGAGTGGATCAAGCGTGTTGCTTTGAATTCACCCTGTTTTCATACCCCAACCATACCGCCTGTTCATCTACACCTTTTCCTCACCTCTTCTAATCAATGCATATATATTACAATTCCTTCCCATGCTTGTCCACGTTGGCTTCTCCATCCTCTCACTCCAGGTTGGCGGACAACTCGGCCAGGGCCTTTCGGGCCTCGTCTCGCTCCTTGGTCAGACGAGCCACCACTCGAACAGCCGCGTCTTGCTTGTACAGCGCCGTGCTGAGCTCCGTTTTGGTTTCTTGCAGCTGTTGGCGCAGCGAAAACACCTCCTGCGCGGTCGCATCCCACTCGTTCTGGAACGCCTGCAGCAGCGACGGGATGGATGTGTATTGTGGCGGCTTGGGCCGGGTGGGCGAGTTGGTGTTGACTGGCAGCAGATCTTCGACCGCCAGCTCTTCGCCGTTGACGGGATCTTTGCTGTTTTCCTGGATGTACGTTTCGATGAGCCGGCGCTCGAAGATGTGGCCGGACTTGGGCGACAGCACGGGTTCCTGCGCGGGTTCTCCGGAAATCGAGCAGATCATAGTGTGGTAGATGCTGATGCTGAACGAACTTGGATTGATAGTGGTGATAATTCGAGGTGGTTGGCAGTGTGGATGTGTGTTCGATTTGCGGGAACGACCTTTTGAAACTGATATTGATGAGACCCACCAAACCGCCAAATCTCCAAAATCAACACAAACCCTATCCCGGACTGCGTTTGCGGGCAACAATAACAACCATTATTGCATGAGGTAAATAGCAGGTCTATAGGCCTGGTTAAAGGTATTTAAGGGTGAAATTTAAGGGTACTTTTTTGAATGAAAAAATATAAAAAAAACCTGGCAACACGCGACGCGGCTCGGAGCACAAGGAAACGCGTCGAGAACGGCCACAATCCACCCCATCCCACCCACAAACGGCCCTCCAGGCCCTGCCAAGATGCACCACGGACTTCTATGCGGCCATCACATGACAGTCAGGTACGCCTGAAGATCTCCCTGGGAGGGAACCTACGAGAGAGAGGGATTTGCGGGATCTACACGACCTATTTGTCCGTGCAGCATGTGACGGATGACTTAATTGGGACTGTGGTTATTTGCTGAGTGGGTTCGTACAGTACCACTACTCAGCGTACTCCTTCTGGTACACTTCCCCTTCCACCCTTCCATACGGCTCACCCTTCCTTTAGCTCCTTTTGGCTCCTTTAGGTCTGCACACATTAACTCTCTTGTGATAGGTGAATAATAGGGGTCGGTGGAAGTATGTAGTCTATGTTCCCCCCGAAATGTTGCGCTATGGCGTTCATATCAGCGTGATATTGAAGGTCGACCGTGCGGCAGAGGGTGGTAGGAAATCAACAACCGTGAGCTGGAAGAGCAGCTAACCAGTGGTTGTTCAGTTGTCACGTCTTGCAAAATTTAGCTCCAACTGGATCAGGTTTTTCCTGCCGACTTTGCGTTTTCGCCAGGTCGAGGTTTGGGTCGGTGTTTTTTGGCGCGGATTTTCGCAGATTTCGCAGCGTTCGCAGCGTTCGCACCTTGGTTCGTCCCACTTTGACATAGAGTAGCGTGGTGGAGATGAGAGAGAGCGCAGTAGAGTAAGGGGCAGAGAACGGGGTTATATATGCACGAGGACAACGAAGCCACAAAGAGGCGGCAGTTACAGGGACCCTGTAGTGGGCAGACCACAGAACAGACACCGGTTTGTATATATATACCCGAGTCTGGATTCCACCAACACACCACTCTGCTCGCCACGTCACAGCCAGTGGACGTGCATGCCAGCAGGTAGAGTTTCAAATTGTCTTTTTTCTGCACGACGCACTTCAACGTCTGGCGACGACACACAAAACACACGATAGTGGATAGAGGACGATACGGGGGTCAGTGGACGACACATTTTTCTCGACAGCTACACGTGACTACACCACGACATTTTCGATCTACACATCTTGCCCTTGAACTACAAGAACTGGGCTACGACCCTCAAAACAACACCCAAAACACACATCAACACACAACTTTGGGGTCCAATGACACTACCGAAATCCAACATGTTTGACCGCAACCCGACCGGGCTGGCGCCAGCGACCCGCAAAACGCTGGGGCTCGTGTCAGTGCTCGCCACAGCATTATATCTGTGTCTGAGCGTGCTGTCGTGGGTCTTTTCCGGCGACCTGGCGCTGGTGCCCTTCACCTCGTCCAGCCTGCCTCCCATGGCCGATCTGGGCATCGACAACGTGCACCACTACGATCTGGCGGACTACACAGGCAGCGCACGTGGCCAGGACCACAACGAGCGCGTGCTGTTCCTGGTGCCTCTCAGAGACGCCGCAGCCCACCTGCCCATGCTGTTTGCACACATGGACAAGATGACATACCCGCACGTGCTGATAGATCTGGCGTTTCTGGTCTCCGACTCCAAGGACGACACCATGGGCGTGCTGCTCAAGGAGCTCAACACCCTGCAGAGCAACCGGGACGTGTCCAAGCGGTTCGGCAGCATCGAGATCTTCGAAAAGGACTTTGGCCAGGCCGTTGGCCAGGGCTTCTCTGACCGACACGGCTTCGAGGCCCAGGGCCCCCGACGAAAACTCATGGCCCGGGCCCGAAACTGGCTGCTGTCCGTCGCGCTTCGACCCGACCACTCGTGGGTCTACTGGCGAGACGCCGACGTGGAAAAGGTGCCCACCACCATCATGGAGGATCTCATGAGCCACGACAAGGACGTGATTGTGCCCAACGTTTGGCGGCCCCTGCCCGACTGGCTGGGCAACGAGCAACCCTACGATCTCAACTCGTGGAAGGAGTCCGACGCCGGTCTTCGTCTGGCAGACACTCTGGACGAGGACGCCGTCATTGTCGAGGGATACGCCGAGTACGCCACCTGGCGACCCCATCTCGCCTACCTGCGAGATCCGTTTGGCGATATTCACGTGGAAATGGAGCTGGACGGTATTGGAGGCGTTTCTATTCTTGCCAAGGCTGCCGTGTTCCGACACGGCGCCCATTTCCCCGCCTTTTCGTTCCAGAAGCACGCAGAAACAGAGGGATTCGGCAAAATGTGCAAGCGGATGGGCATGTCCGTGTTGGGTCTGCCCCACTACACCATCTGGCACATTTACGAGCCCTCCGACGACGATCTGCGACACATGGAGTGGATGGCCCAGCAGGACGAGCTGCGAGAAAAGGAGCGGGTTCTCAAGGAGGCCCACGACAAGGTGTGGCTGTCGGGCTTCGACAATGTCAAGGAGGAGTGGGAGCGAGAACGAGAGCTGATTCTCAAGAACGTTGAACTGGACTTTGACGTGCATCAAAAGGTTCGGGCCAAAAAGGCGGAGGAGCAGAGCAAGGCTGACGCCAAGGGAGGCGCCCGGATCGTGGGCCCCTCGGAGAAGGAAAAGGTGGTTCCTGGCGCCGGGGAGGCCGCCGCCAAAAAGGTGGTTCAGGGTTAATCAATGCATGTTTGAATAGAAGTAATTAATCACTATTAGATGAGTTGGGGTAGCTATCAGGCAACGACTGGTTTGTGCGGGTAGAATGTCTCACCATGTTACTGTCTATACTGGCTTTTAATCTCGCGTCAATATCTCGTATTATCTTTATGCTCTCTCCACACTAACGAAAGGCGAATGATGCAATACGGTTTGGTCTCGTTATCAGCCGTTCCACCTCTCTGGGTTCAGCCACAAGCCACGGTTGTTATCGTGATAATGATATAAAGGTGTCAGCAGTTGGAGATGAAGGCTTCAATTGTATCGCCATGCCCACAGTCAAAAACAACGGGTTTGATTACTCCACGTACAAGGGTTACGATGAGAACGGCGAACTGCCGGCCAAACGGGTCAAGGGCAACAAGAAGATCATTCTCAACGCCTTTGTCATGTTCACGCCCAACCATCTCAATTTTGGACTGTGGAGACACCCCGAACACGCGGACTATGCCCGCAATTTTGCCAAGATGAAGCCCTGGCAGGATCTGGCCCGAAAACTGGAGGCTGCCAAGTTCCACGCCGTCTTTGTGGCCGATCATCTCGGAATCTACGACATTTACAGGGGTGGCGAGGGCTTTGAGGCTCTGGAGAGAAAGGTCCAGTTCCCCTGCCATGATCCTCTGTTCCTGGTTCCCACCATGGCTGCCGTCACGGACCATCTCAACTTTGGAATCACCGTCTCCACGACTTATACTCCTCCTTTCACTCTGGCCCGTCAATTTTCCACGCTCGATCATCTCACCGATGGACGGGTGGGCTGGAACATTGTCACTTCGAATTCCGACTCTGCTGCTCGAAATTTCAATCTCGAGACCCAGGTGGCCCATGACGATCGGTACAAGCTGGCAGACGAGTACATGGACGTGGTGTACAAGCTGTGGGAGAGCTCGTGGGGCGAAGACGCTGTCAAAAGGGGACTCAAAACAGACACCTTTGATACCTCCAAAATCAACTACATTGACCATGAGGGCGAGCATTTCAAGGTCAAGGGCCCCGCGGTGACTCTGCCCTCTGTACAGCGAACCCCGGTGCTGTTCCAGGCAGGCATGTCCTCTGCTGGTCGTGGTTTTGCCGCCAAACACGCGGAGACGGTCTTTGTTTCTGCTCCGAGTCCCCAATTGGTTCGCCAAACGGTCGACGCTCTTAGAGCTGCGGCTGGAGACCGCCAAATCTTTGTTGTCTGCACTCTGCTGGTCATTGTCAAAGAGACCCAAGAGGAGGCCGAGCGACACTACAAGGAGCTCAACGAGGCCGGAGACAAGCAGGGAGCTCTGGTATTTTGTTCTCAAATGTTTGGAGCAGACTTGACAGCTTTCCCTCCCGATCTGGATCTCAGATACGGTGATAACCCCCAGGTGGCTCGAGGAGTCGATCTATGGGCGTCTCAAACGGACACCAAGGACGAACTGTGGAACGTGGACCGGGTTTCTAAAGAGTACACTTTGTCTGGACGAGGTGGACTGGCTCTTGGAGACCCCCAAACCGCTGCTGACGTAATTGACGATTGGGTTGAGATTGGAGACGTTGATGGCTTCAATCTGAGCCATGCTGCCTTCCCCGGAACCTACGACGATATCATCAAGTATCTGATTCCCGAATTGCAAGCCCGAGGTCGGTTCCACGAGGACTATCCCGAGGGAGAAACCACCTTCAGGGAGCTTCTTTACGACACCCCTGGAAATTCCTACCTTCGACCGAACCATTATGGGTATGGTTTTAAGACTTAGCTGGGTGAGAGAGTTGACTATAGAGAAGAGATGTGTAACAGTTCAAGCACAAGAAGTTGATTAGACTGTAGCTTTCGGGTGTACAAGCGATTGTGAGTACAGTATTTCAAGAAAAGGTCTTGTACAGTACGATAGCCCACTGTAGTTGTACTTATACGCCAAGGGCATTAACATGAGCTGTCTAACAGTAATTGCTTATTGGACACTCAAAAGAAAAAGCTAACCATCTGACAAACTGTGCCCACCTCGAAAAGAGGGAATATAGAATCCAGACCAATCCTCAGCTAATCCCTCAGATACTGTATTATCGCCGTATTCAGTCTACAAGCACACTCAACGACGCCATGTGAAAGACCGAAAATCGCGGTGGCAATCGAACCACCTCAACGGATCGGATCTGTAGAGTAGTTCCAGCAACCGTCTTTTACCCCGCTATTGTGCGCCACCCTTTTTACGAGACACATGGGAACGGTTCGGAGAGGGTATCGGGAGTTAGTAATCTCCGTGTCCGATAAAAGAGGAGTACGTACTGTACATACGACACTGTCTGTATAAGTAGTTAGAGACTACAGTCATTCGGAACACTGTTCCACAGCCTCATCGATACAGACCTACAACAATGGACCGTTTGATATACCCCTACTGTACATCATTGGCCCCTACCCTTCGTTGTCATGTCACTTGCCCAACTTTTGCACCATAATTTCTTGTTAGTTGAATTCAAAACGCTTTTGCTTTTTCAGATGTCTCACTGCCCCTCATGACGGCGATGAGCATGATTTTGGACATGCACGGGGGCAGGTTCCTGTTCAGGAACTGTCCAGGAACTATGGGGTCTCCACAGAGGGGAAACTGAGACGACTGCTGTGATTGGGGTAAAAGTAATGTATTTCTATATACTATAAATAACGAGAGCTGGAGCTTCTCGGGGTGTGGATGTAGCGAGAGCTGTTTCTTGTGATTGCAGCTCAAGCGTGTGCAAGCTCTGTGGAAGTTTTGAGCTGTTTAGCAAGGAGCTCTTGTAGGAGCTCATCCACCCTTGACATTAATGCAGTCGAATGATCGATTTTGATGCGTGGACTAGGTCAGAGTCCGTTAGTTGTGTGTGTGTGTGTGTGTGTGTGTGTGTGTGTGTGTGTGTGTGCAATGTGGAGATGGCGTTCGAGCGCTTGATGGTTGATGGAGCGTTCAACGGTCACATCTTACTGTAGACATCGTCGCCGTAGCCAAATCTCAGGGTGTCCTGCTCGACGTTGTATCTGTCAATGTCCCGGGCCCAGTTGTAAAAGGCGTAGAGCGCTCTGTGGATGTCCTTTGCGGCGGCCACGAAGGCGACGAGCAGAATCCACACGGTGGAGCTGTCGACCACAAACGCAATGGTCGCAATGGCCAGCATTGCAATCAGCGTCTGGGTGGCAAACAGGGTCTTGGCGGCGTAGTTGCTGGTGAAGGTGACTTTCTCCATTAGTGATGGCATACCATGTGAGGTTTTTCTGACCTCCCTCCACGTCTCCCCGCTCTCATATATAGGCCCCGTGTTTTTGCAGGGCGGAAAAACATGCAAAGCAACGTTGTTCCAAGAGGTCTTTGTTCCCCAGCTTGTGAAAGTCCGTGGGGACGCCTATAACCTTTAGAGTCGCATTGGACAGGTGGGAGTGTGAATGTGAAAGCATGAGAGATGGGTGGGTGACTAAGAGATGGGTATCAGAACACGTGATATTCGGAGAACACGTGACTTCGCTGATATTCGCCGTTTTGCCACCCACCCCCTCACCCTCCTATACCTTTTCCGTGAAACTCCTACTTATATATCCAACTAACGCCAAGCTTATCGCCAACGCTAAAGCGCATCTTTCCAGGGGCAACGGTGATAAAGGCGTGCGGAAAAGTGGAAAAGTGGAAAAGCGAAAAAACAACAAAGCCACGGAGAAAACTAAACAAGAAAACCAAACAAGGCAGAGCTCGCTTAGGCAAGATCGACGCTCAACAGCATGTTTTTGGGGAACCATCTTCATTCTGGAGCATATACCAGGGCATCTAAACTAGTGGCGACAGTGAGATGCTACTGCACATGTCTGCCTCTACTGTAGCATCGTAGTACATACGCTTATAGCAAGTCTCAGTCTATTTAGCAACGTTCTTGTCTCACCAAATCAAGTTGTCTCACCAAATCTGTCTCACTATCAGTCTCACCTCGAAGGATGAAATTCATCTGCATACCTATACACATGCACCCGTTCTGGCCGTCGTCCCCCTCCCCGCTCAAGACAGACCTGAAACAGCTCTTCGTCCTGGTCAAACAGTAAAACTCGGTGCTCGCGTGGCCTCCAAAGATGCCCACTGGTCTTGACAAAGTCGTGGGACAAACAGTAGGCCCCACTAGGATCGCCCAAAATCTTGGTGTGGGTGCCTCCTGCCAAATCCACCGAATCCGTATACTGGATACACGCCACGGAAACGGGCACCTGGTAACAATGCTGCTGCTTTGTGTGGGTCTCTCTTTTCTTGCTGCCGAAATCGCAAAATAGCTTGATCATCTGGCGATTGAATCGGCGCCGTCGGTCAACTCCATAGTACACGTAGATGAACCCGTCCAACACGGCACACGGAAGCCCCGAACCCATGCCGTCAGTCCGATACAGCTTGTAGGAGACGCGCGAGTCCATGTCCACGTAGTAGACCGTCGAAGTGTACGAGACAGACGGCTGTTCCACAAACACGTGACCATGGAGCACCTGCAGCAACGGAGTCAGCTCCTGGTCTCCGATCACCACCTCTGTTTGTTCCCCACAGAGTCGCCCTAACCACCGTCCATTGATGATCAGACACTATGCAATAAAGGGTGTCTCCGCTCATTTGGGCAGAAAGGCACTTTGAAGTCGAGCTTTTCAGTCTGATCACGTAGGTCCGATCTCCAACTGAGAAGATGCACATGGTGTCAATGTAACACTTGCGCAGGTCGTAGTGGCTCAAGTTTTGGACGGCTTGGCCTGTAGACAGATCTGTTTCTAGGCCGTTCCTGACCAGCATCTTGTCTCTGATATAAGAGACACTGCTCTGATCTGTAGCCCAGTGTCTGCAGATGATGTCCTCTTTGAACAAGGGGGTCATGCTATCGGGTATCAGTTCGTTCGTGTGGATGGTGATATTGTCCTCTTCGTCATCTGCCATGTCGATCTGGATAGCCTCAATGTCCACAGTTGGTGGTTCCTGATTCAGCAGCTGCAGTTCGTAGAAAAGTCTTGTGTGAATGATCTGGTTGGGCAGGCTTTTCTCACGCCCCAGCCCCGCCCTCAGAAATCTCAAGCGGTACGAATCGTCCGTTTCACACAAGTCGGTGATGGGGTTCATGAGAGGGAAGAGGAGCAGCATGTCTTTGGCGAAAAGGTGCTGGTCATTGTCCACAACCAACCTGCGCCAGTGGACACACACGGAGCTGGCGACACAGACACTGTCGAGCGGTAGCTGGGCCAGAGCCAGCAGCAGGAGTTCGTTGGGCAAAATGCTCATGTGGAAGAGCAGGAGGGTTCAAACCGGTCTTTGGAATCATGCATTTGAAATGAGAGTTTGAAGTGGGGTAGAGTGAAGATAGCGGGGTTTAATATTGTCGTTGAAAGAATCAGATGGACAGGTAGGGAGATTGTTTTCGCAGAAATTAACGAAGAAACACATCACATATCAGGGTTTGCAAAATCCCCTTTATACCGGCTTCACAATCCACCTTCTCGGAGATATTACGGTGCCCGAAGAAAGTTTGCAAAGTTCGCTAAGCGAGAGATTATGCATGGTCGGCTCAAAGAGGAGATTGTAAATAGCCGCTGAGATTAGCATGAAATATTGTGAGTCTTTGGTCGGTGATAAGACCAGCGTGAAACTTACCACACACCGTAGATGTCGCTTGTACTCTACAGTTGCTACCCTTTCTACACCCACTGTTATACACTATAATACATTTCGCCGTTAGTTAATCCTTCTTCTTGCGTTTGGGCACCGTCTTGCCAGGAATGGTCTTGCCAGGAACGGTCTTGCCAGGCACGGTTTTTCCAGGCACAGTCTTTTCGCTGCCCGGCACGGTCTTGCCAGCCACGTTTCGCGGCGACTCAGCCTTGCCTCGCTTGCCAGCAGGGTTTGCGCGGGGCTTGGTCACCTTGCCTCGAGCTCCAGACGGCGTTCGAGCCTTGGCTCCGGGACTCTGGCCCGCTCCAGGCGATGCTGCGGGGGTTCCAAAGTCAGCAGGCGTCGACGCGCCACTTGCAGGACCGCCAGGATGCTGCTGCTGCTGCTGCTGCTGCTGCTGCTGCTGCTGTTGAGGCATAGGAGGCCGTCCCCCAAGCACACTCACTCCCTGGCCAGGTATCGCTGGAATTCCAGGAGGTTGCATGCCCATCGGCGGGGGTCCTCCCTGTTGCATGCCCATGGGGCCAGGCTGCATTCCGTTCATTCGCTGCTGCTGCTGTTGTTGCTGTTGCTGCTGCTGTTGCTGCTGCTGCTGCTGCATTCTCTGTTGCATCTGGGCGCGGTTCATCTGGTTGAAACCGGGCTGGGGGCCTCCCGGAGGACCGCCCATCTGTCCCGGACCCATCTGGCCCGGACCCATCTGACCGGGCTGAGGAGGAGGACCGCCCATCTGGCCAGGCACAGGACCCATGGGACCGCCCATGCCCTGCATCTGGCCGCCAACAGGCATCTGGCCTGGAATCGGGCCCTGACCAGGTCCCGGACCGATGCTGGGGGCCGGAACAGGCGCTCCCCCGGCTCCCTGGGCCTGCATCTGCTGTCTGATGCGATCTCGCTTCTTTCTCCACTGCTCGACGAAGCCCAGACGCTGGAACTTGCCGGAAGTAGTGGTGGCAGCAGTATCGTCGTTGCGGTCGGACATGACCAACATGAGCTCCTCGATGTCCGACGTCTGGTGCAGCACGTCTTCATGCTGAGGCTTCTGCACAACGATGCCCTCGGGTCGATGTCGATGTAGCTGTCTGTTGGCTTCCTTGAGGGATGAAAACGCGCGTGGCTCTGTGGGCGCGGCAGAAGACTCGTACCGCCGGTTGTCCTGCTCCTTCCACTTGTCCTGCGACACCCAGAGGTTGACGTTTCGGATCGTGAGGTTAAGAATCTCGGCCTCCATCAACAGCGCCAGCTGGTCGGTGAATCGGCCGTGGCTGGGGTCTGTCGTGTACATGAGATCGTGGTATATGGACAGCGGGGTTGGTTTGAGTAGCGTTCTGTAGGATTTTGGTGGAACCGTCGGTTCCTGTGTTTCTGCTTGATTCGGACCCTGTCCGTTTTGTTGTTGTTGTTGCTGGTTAGGTCCCTGCTGTTGCTGATTCGGACCCTGATTCGGACCTTGATTCTGCCCCTGCTCCCCCTCCTCAGTCTTATCTGGAACTCCGCGGTAGTCGACAATCTCCAAAATAATACAGCCCTCGTAAAAACGCATGCCCGCGTCCTTGAACACCTCTGTGGCCGCCAGCGGAATCTGCTCCTCCTTGACGTACTCGAGGAAGATTTTGATCAGTGGCGAGTTCTTGGGAATCACCGACTCCTGGCTGCCAAACCGGAAATGCGTCTTGTGGATGTGGAGCTCCAACGACGGAGCGTCCTTCTCGTACTTTTTCAGCAACGAGTCGGTCGTTTCGCTGAAGAAATACGCGCGTCGGCGTCGAGCGGCCTGCTGCTGCTGCTGCTGCTGGGCCTGGGTCGCCCCACCGGCAGCGGCTCCAGCCGGATTCCCCTGTGCTTTGTTCATGGCGACGATATATTCAAGCGTGTCTCGACATATGCGTCATGTTGAATAACGAGGTTAGAGTTTGGACCAGATGACTAAGCTGAGGGTGGTGTGGAGGGTGATGGTGAGGGAGCGTGGAAGATGATTGAAGAGGATCGATGGGACGAACTGGAGATGTCATTGGTGTTGACGGTCACGTGGTAGACCCCATGGCTTCCTGTTTTCTTGTAGATTACCTAATAGGAGCTACGAGTGTTCTGGTCGTGTGACATTGCACACTAGCTAGTTGGAGCTAGTATCAGGTACGAGTTGAAGTACTGTACTGTAAGTGATTTTGATTTGGTTGGTGAGATCTAATATTGATGTGTCTGTTTCATGTGTAGTCTTCGTATTCTTGTCTGATCAAATTCCATGGACTAACGAGGACCGTGATCATACTACTCGTACATTAGGCATCAGTATGTACGAGTACACCGAGAAACAGACATCTTTATCGCTACAGGTAAAATTCTGAGATAATGCACTGAAACCTGTTATCACCCTACCCCGTACATACTTGCAATTACCACATCATTGCTTTTAGTATGTACCGGTACTCATACTCGTACACACGCAGCCGATCACATTTCACTCATACATCTGAGACATTCATGATCTCAAAGACGCGTTCAAAAGCAGAAAATGGATTGATTCACTACAGTACGAGCACACTGTGGCCTTTCACGCTTTCACACGCTCTTATTAACAATTACCAATTGCTGATTTACTGTTACACCTATCAACACGGTTGCTACACTGTCAAAACTCATTATTCTTTGTGCTCTCCCTGTCGAGCATACGTCTCTTGCGAGTAGTCTATCTAAGCAGTAGCGGCCCAGGCCTTCTGGACACCCATAACACCGGTAGCGAAACCAGCCAGGCCGACGAGACCGTCGTCGAGGTGGAGGTAGCCCAGAGAGGTGAGGGGGATGGAGAAGTCGAGCAGGTCCCAGATAAGCTGCTTCTGGGCGGCGGCGGCGTCCTTGTCGTTCTTCTTGGCGGAGGTGAGGTCCTTCTCCTTCTCTGCTGCCAGAGCAGCTCGCTTCTTCTTGCAGATGGTGATCTTGTGGATGGAGTTGAGAATGTTGCAGAAGATGCCAAAGGCCCAGAAGTAGGAGCCGACCTTCTTGATGGTCTTGATGTTGTCAATCTTCTTGATGCCGGAGCCGTTGATGTAGATGATGGAGTCGAAGACCAGGTAGATGGCGTAGCCGAGGTTTCGGCCAATGGTCGTGTATCGCAGACAAGGGTCCATGGTCTTGTTTTCGAACGACACGGCGGCGGTCTTGAGGTGGCCAATGGGCTTTCCGACTCGGAACAGCTTTCGGGCCATGGAGAACTGGTTCTGGATCTTTCGGAAAATGTCAATGGTGTCCTTGGTGTAGCCCTTTCGGAACAGGTAGAAGGTCAGAAATCGCGAAAAGTACTGGATGGACCGCAGAATCTTGTCTCGACCGACGTGGGTCTCAAGCAGCTTGACCACTCGGGTCACGGTGGGGTTCTGGGCGAGGCAAACGGACATCTTTTCGTGGAGAGTTGCGTGTTTTGGAGAAGGGAAGGGAAGTGACTCTAGGGTTTATAAAAACGGTCTTCGTCACCAAACCGAAAAATAAGCTCAGCTGGGGTAAGGTTGCCGAACTAAACGTACCGAGGCTAGTTTTCACGTGGAGAACAAAACGGGAGACTGTCCATCTCACCATTGGATCCATATAAAGAGGTGGTAGCTGCTTCTCGGTGTGGTCACTGGTGGGCCGGGTCGTTACGGAAGAACTCCTGTGATATTTAGACTCCTACCTTACCCTTACCTCGCTTCACCATTCCTCCACATTTCACATTCCAGCCAATCCGCACTCTCGCAAATCGCAACCGGGCAAAGCCGGAGCCGTTGGACAATTGTATCTAGCAAAGCACGACAAGGCGCGACTCGGTTGGTCGGGCGAAAAGGTGGAATTCAGCAGTCGACAGATATTAAGACGCTACACCAACGGTTTTGTGCAAGCAGGGACTATGACCGTGGTATGTATTCTGTTACCCCGCATGAAACGTGTTATTTTATGAGTATTTAAGATAGGTGTTCAGCGATTATGAATTTAGAGCAGGTATTCTGCTCAATCTTCTACCTGAACAGGCATAACACTCTTATCAGTAGATTGTCAAAAGTACCAGGTCGCACTCAACAGGCTTGAACAACGACACCCGTGTTGTGTACAACTCCGAGAGTTTATGGGGAAGAGTATGGGGTGCAGATCAAATCCGATAAATGGCAGGTTTGTGCGCTGCCCAATCTTTCAGGCTTTCAGAGGCAAGTCTGGATTATTCTTCTCCGGCCGTGAGTTCGATTTCTGCAGATGACATAATCGTGATTACGGCGATGGGGGGTGTGACAGGAGGCATATGGAGCATGTGGAGGTATGTGGTGGCATGTCGAAGCACGTGGAGAGGGTTTAAATGAGTTTATAAGGTGGTTTAAAACAGCATGAGCGGTACAGGTGCGACTTGTACTCCAGGTGGCTCATCTACATCTATGTACATTCATAGCTACACATCAACAGCACTACCAGGTTTTTGACGGAGATTTAATCTACACTCTTGGTTTTAATACAATCACAATCAATTAAATGGCAACTAACGTTCCCAATCGAGAGGTCTTGAATATCTTCCATAAAGTGGTCAATTTCCGGTTACCTTTCAATTGGGACTTACTACACGATATAAAATCATCTGCCGGTAGGGTAATCTAAACACCAGCCACCTCCTGCATAGCTTAGTCAGGCAACCTTCTTAGTCGCTGGCATAGCAGGATATCCCTTTACTCATGGTAATTCCAACATTCCCCCTGTTTAGAGCAAGACTACTTGTCAGAGGTTTTCCTCATTTTTGTCCTTTCGTAATGCAGTTGCGTTGGGAGAAGTGTGCTTCTGAGCTGCTCGATCCTTCAACATCTGTTCCTTCTGGGAAGGCTTCAGTTGTAGGGGGACAAGACTCAGTAGCGGGATAAATCTAGTGTGGTCGATATAGCCCAATGGCTTGGTGAACACATCGGCTCTTTGGCTTTTTGTATCGATGTAACTCACCTCGATAGCCCGATCGTCAATCTGCTGTCTCATGTACCGCGTGTAGCCGTTCACTAGTGGGGACAGAGTCTCCGTGAATTTTGGCAGACCGGATAGTGCTCCAATAACGGCGGCGTTGTCGATGTATAGTCGAGTAGTGTGGCACTCTCTCTTAACGAAATCGTACCTGTCAGGGGATCTGACACTACCTCCCATCAATCGCAACTCCTTCAACATGTGTCGAAAGTGGAGTACCAGTCTTGTGGCAGTGAATGCGGCAGACATCTCGGCGTCCTTGGTAGACGTGGTAATGTGCTTTTGTTTCTGCGTTTTCCAGCAGAAAGCGTTGTTACCATAGGTCAATAGAACACCTGTGGCTGATCCCGATTTGGGGAGCGACTTGAACGAAGCATCAGAAAAGGCTTCAAGTGAAGCATCTTTGGGGTTCTTCAATCTCACGAAACGCATCACGTAGTTACGAGTCTGCGCCAAGTAATTGATGACTCTGTTAGCTTGTTCCCAACTTTGGTTTGTCGGTCGACTGCTTTGCTGGGCCAACACGTTTACCGTATATGTAATATCCGGTCTAGTGCAGCTCAACCACAGTAGTTTTCCGACTAGCGACAAATAGTCCTTGACTGATGGCAATGGTGTAAGGTCTCCTTCACCATTTTTCATCACACGGCTTTCTTCAGGAGTCATTGGTACTCGTGCAAAACTCGAGGCTCTCCATTCCTTCAGTATATCGTCGATACGAAAACACTGATGGATTTCGATAATCCCCTTGATCATGTCGTGCTTGAGGTTCAATCCGAGGTAGTTTCCTACTCCTCCTTCGGTTGATTTTCCCGGGAACTTTTTGAAGATAAGATCTCTGTACCGTTGAACGACGTCTTCTTTTTCATGCATGATCAGACAGTCATCAACGTATAAGAGGACAGACACTGGTGTTTTCAACTCGTCAATCTTGTCGTTAATGAGGATGAACACGCAAGGATCTCGTTGAGAAACCTTGAAGTCCAATTCATTGATCAAGAAGTTGGAGAAGCACATGTACCAAAGGTACCCAGATTGTCGGAGGCCATAGACGGCTTTGTTCACTCTCAGATAATATCTCTGGTTCGGGGGATGTACAAAGATGGAATCTCTGATAATATCCGTGGGCTCGATGTAGAGCTCGGTGTCAAGGTCAGCGTTCAAGTACGCATAACTAATGTCGATTTGTTGGATGTACCAATTATGCTGCACTGCTAGAGTGAGCATGAATGGTACAGTCGTTCTCATCAAAACATGGGAAGAGACTTCATCAAAAGTACATTCGTACTGAAGGTCACCTCGCATCGGCATTCGAGCCTTACGAAGTTCTGGATCATTGTTAGTGTCTCTCTTCAGTTTGAATGCCCATGTGACGGAAACAAGTTGTTCCTTGTCAACGCCATTGGGAACCTTAACGGGAATAAGCGCTTGCTTATCGAGTTGGTCGTGGATTTCCTTCTTTTGGGCATCCTTCCAATCCTCTGAGTCAGGTGCCTTCAACATCTCATAGACGTTAGATGGCTCCGACGATTCGTGGATTGGTTTTCGGTTAACTCTCCGTTTGTCGATGTTTGTGTTCTTCGTGAACTTGATCGGCCTTTCCCCCGGAAGGGTATTGACGGTCACGTTCCTTGGATCAAACTTGGTTTCACCCTTTTCGACTTTCTTCATATGACTGATTGTAAAACAGCCTAGATTTAGGTCCACTTCTTCGTAGTCTTCGATCGGTGTTATCGGAATGTGTAGAAGCTGTTTGACTGAATTGATAACGAAGCCGTATGTTTCTTTGTTTACAACGTACTTGTCTCCAGATTCAGCCCACTCGTTGTTTCTCCTAGAGGGTTTGGGAACTCGTTTGCCTTTAGCCCCTGGATCAGTTGGAGTGGATGCTCTTGATTGCGATTGTGCGCGTCTTCTTTGGTTCTCAACTGTTGTGTCACGAATTTCATCGGTGTGTTGTTCTAATACCTCAAATTGTTTTTGAGATATTCCGATTGGTTTTTCCTTACTCGTGAGGTCACTCAAAGAGGTATTACTAATGCCATCAGGTGGTAGTTTTGTGGCACTTTCAAATTCCTCGTTTGATTCAGTCATGCAATTGGATGAATCCGATTCCTCCCCCGATTTGGAAGTATAGCCTGAATGGCTGTCTGAAGAGTTTTCCACGCTCAACAATTCTTCCAGCTCGTCATCCATGTCTTGGAAATAGGCAGGATGTGTGGTGGTATCATGATGGTGTCCCTTCTTGGGTTTTGCACCGTTGGATCCTTGCATATCTTGGCTCCTTCCGCTAGCGCCTTTATTCAGACGGTCTCGGGTGTGAGGCGATCCTGTCAGCTCTTTCGGTTTTGCCCCGTCAATTTTCTCCGATGATTCAGTGTCCTTTGGAGGTCTGTCGATCATCTGTTGTTCAAATGATTCGGTCTGATCATCGTGTCGAATTGACGTATCGCTCAGTTTACTTGCATACTGAGCAATAAGATGAGTTGGCATGTCCATAAGAAATGGACGCGACTTGTAGAACTTGCCCGTTGGAACGAATCGATCAGGGATCAATTTCCACCATGTGGATGTTCCAGGTCTGGCCCAGGCGTGTCTAACTGTCTTGGTCTTCCATGTGCCTAAGATCAAGACATCACTTTGTGACATATTGTCGGCGGGCCCGAGGTAGATTGCTTTCAATTGTTTTGGGTCGAATCTTCCTTTGTTGGGATCGTCGTTCTTGACGTACACGTCACTCCCCCATTCTAGAAGCATCTGAGGCGCTGAGCCCATAGACATTTCAAAGGCGGTGACGGGTTTTGCATTTCCCTCGCTGTGTACCAGCTTTTTGAGGTTATAGGAATGTCCGGCATAATTGGCGGCATAATCCCAGTATGCAATAAGACGTGGCTTTTCCAGGAAGAGGGTACGCATGGTGTCCTGTAAGGTCCTATTCATGCGTTCTGCTGCTCCATTGGATGGTGACGAGTTTCCAGCCGTGTCTTGGTGTGCAGTGCCGTTGTCTCTGAGGTGTTTGTCGAAGACTCCCTTGAATTCCTTGCCCATGTCGGACATGAATACCTCGGGTTCTTTGTATTCTCCTCTTGTGTTCTGCTTTAACCACTCTTTGTAGTCTTGATAAGCAATGAGAGCTGATTCCGGCGTCTTGTCGATGATTCCCGTTGCATACGTAGCATGCGTGTACAGGTCGACAAACACTGCGATATACCTGTTTCGATTCTGCTCGGTCTCGATTGGTCCGATGAGATCAGCTGCAACAACTTTTCCCTTGGCCAGGACTGGCAGTCGACCTTGTCGGTCTGATGTAGGCATCTTACCCATGATACATGCGTCACATGTACCGAATTCTCCTCTCAATCGTTTCGGTAGACCCTTGACAACTCCTTTGTTGGCAAATAGTTCCTTAATTGTGGAGATGGGCGCGTGACCGAGCTGTCTGTGGATGTGCATGATATCCTCGAACTCCTTTCCTGATGGAATGGTCACTTTGCACACGATTGTTCTCTCATTCTCTGGTCTGTCATTGACTTCCAGTGGTTTGAATCCAATGTCTCCCACTGCAGGGATTTCAATGAAATTGAGGCAATTTCTGGATTTGACCTTGAATGCATGCGGATCAACTCTGGTGCCAGCACTTATGATTTTCTCGAGCTTGTCTCGCTTCCACACAAGTCCTTCAGATTCACCTTTTTCAAGGATGATCAGTGGAGACATGATGTTGGTGTTTTCTGGAAGTGATGGAATGATGTAGATCCCAGTCACCACTAAATTGTTACCAAGTGGAAGTTCACCGACTTCTGTGGAGATGTGGCCGATACCACCGAAATCAAAGTAAGCCTCTGTGGGCTTGATATTCGTAAGCAACGAGCAGTACTTTGTGATGCCATTGACACCTTCACATCCTGAGTCCATGAGCCAAGGGACCCATGACACTCTCGCGTTGGCGATGGAAGTGAGACTACTGTTTGTGTTTACGGCTGCAATTATCGACTTACTAGTAACGTTGTCATTTGCAATGAATTTATTACCACTAAGTCCGATTTCTCAGGAGTTGTTCTTCTTCTGAGTCATCTTCTTGTTGTTAGCTCCGCCCTTTTTCTTCGGTTGGGAGCTTTTACCCTTCTTGCCAAGAGGTTGATCTGGGTGATCTTTAGCAGCCCTCTTAAGCAATTGTCCTTCACCTTGGTTACTGTAGTACTCGAGTGTTCCCTCGACGTATCCACGTCCTGCATCCACGTTGAGAGGAATGTTGTTACGCTCTCGGTATGGGCAGTTTTCCCAGGGGTGTCGGCAATCCTTCATGTTCTCGTCGTGCGTGTGCTGAGCGCAGATCATGCAGATACGGCCACCATTCTTCCAGTTGTTCATGATGTGATATCCAAACATTTTCTGAAGTACAAGATGGGAGTAACCGGGCTCGGAAGGGAAATTGTGTTTCTCACGGAGAAGTTTGTTAATATCTCGAATGATGGACACTGCATCCTGCTCTAGGTGAAAGGCTTCCTTACCCTTGGAGGGCTTGAAAACAGCGCTAATGCTCTTTCGTTCCTGATGAGCTTTTCCAGCCGAAGGATTGGGGTGTGTGTCGTCGCTCTCGTGGACAAGGTCGGAGGAGTTAGTTGGCTTGGACGATTTGTTCTTGCCGTTCTTGCTCTTCTCCTTCTTGATCCAGGCGTTCAGCTGGCCGAGGAAAATCTGGGTTGACTTGAGATCCTTGATAGGGCCGTTAGTCAGCTTCGATGTCATCGTGTCGATATCCTTGAAGTTTTCGCTGAGCGTGCTGTGCAGTGTTTTGAAGTACTGCGGGGGCTCTGACCTGATGGAACTATCTTGGACAGTCTTGACTAGCCTCTCAGCGTAGTTCATGAAAGTCTCGGGATTTTCCTCGTCGTACACCATTTGCTCAGCGTGGATGATCTGCCGTTGCTGACGGAGAGTGCTGGTGATGGGTGTGATATCCTTCACGTGTTCGAGAATTCGACTGATAGCGTCACTCTCGCCCAGCTTGGATTTGGACTCTAGAACCAAAGCGTCCTTCACAGCTCCACTCACAGCGGACATGATGCCCTCATACAGGTAGTGTTTAGATACCTTGACATTCATACACTCATAGAACTCGGAGGTCTTAGAGATGGTGGTATGGTTACGGTCAGCCGTGACATATTCGAATAGGTCGGTGCCGCTGGAGAACTCATCCCAGTAGTTCATGTCATTGAGGGTCTTGAGGTTGTCAATGCCGAAGTATCTTGCAATTCGATCAATCTTGTCATCAGACAGTTCATTATCGAATTTCTCCAGCAGGATATAAACAGGGCAATAGACGAATGCTTGTTCGAGCGCGGTCATGAAGTACTCCTTGTTATCTCCACGGGGTGTCAACTTATCGTTACTCATGCTGGCGAAACATCCGACCACAGCTTCCTGGAGTTTCTTACGCTCCTTGGTGGTCACGGGGAATGGTTCGACGGTCATTTTCAACCAGGTTGCACGCGCAGTGTTGAGAGTTCCAAAGTACTCATAGATCCAGGCCAAAGCATTCTCTCCAGTGATCTCGATGCCATCAGGGAACTCGGTCGTCACCATTGCATTAGCAATTCGGGTGTTGAGGGAGCTCACTTTCTGGTTATCATTGATTCTCACAAGAGCCGGGTTTTCATGCGAAAGTTCAGTCGCATCCGGGTGACGTTCAATTCGATCTTGCTTAAACTGGCTCTGATAGAGGGTCGCGGCAATCGATTTCACGTAATGATAGAGATTTCCTCCGATCATCGAGTTGTTCAGGGGAGTTGTCCTCCGGAGACTGGCGAAGGTCGCATTCTCCAGGTTGACGTCTTCTGGGTAGTCGATTCGCATCGTGGGAATACTCACAGGTTCAAATCAAAAGGATAGCAGTTAATAAAACTGAGACTCTTAATCTTCTGACGGAGATTTAATCTACACTCTTGGTTTTAATACAATCACAATCAATTAAATGGCAACTAACGTTCCCAATCGAGAGGTCTTGAATATCTTCCATAAAGTGGTCAATTTCCGGTTACCTTTCAATTGGGACTTACTACACGATATAAAATCATCTGCCGGTAGGGTAATCTAAACACCAGCCACCTCCTGCATAGCTTAGTCAGGCAACCTTCTTAGTCGCTGGCATAGCAGGATATCCCTTTACTCATGGTAATTCCAACACAGGTACAATACTGGGCTAATGAAGAAGGTAAGATTTCTAGATTGAGACACCTTGATCGAGATGCGAAAATGTCATTTCACAGAACCCTTGCCAGCCCCCAACAGTCACATGATCGCTCGACCAAATCGGCTTGACCTCAAAACTACAGAACCAACTAGTCTTTCCTGCACACTTGACAATCACTTGGCAATCACTTGACAATACTTGCTAGACAGCACACCACCAAACGGAACGGCCACAGCGGAAAAGGGGATAAAAACTCCATCAAGTGACCAACGACAGAATTCTCCACCGGCTGCCAAAAACTCCGCCTCAATCCGACTCTTTCAACCCACCTTTACCCTCACCACCAATTCTTCCCCCTTCATCTCCCTCTCCCCAAATAAACTCCAATATCCCATGCCTCTGAACTTATTCCCCACGATCCTCCAGCAGCATCATCTCCATCAACCAACCTCCCCTCATCACACACCCCTTGTACACTACACACCCAGCATCATGTTGAAAAGCAAAAACCTGTCGGCGCTGCTTTCACAGTCGCTGACCACCTTGCCGCAGGAGCCGCCGTTATCGAGTAAGTAGACACGAAAACGATGGAAAAGACGGAGACAGTGCATTGGACGTGCAACGAGATTGAGGCATTGGACGAAATCAGCCGAGTTAGGCGAAGCGGTGACGTGGCAGTTGTCACTTGCCAGAGAGCTTGGGTCAGATCGGCCAATGACTCCTACGATGAACAATGCTGGAATTGGACAATGCAGGAGTTGGACAATGCTGGACAGGTCGAGGGCTTCCAGTGGCTTTCCGTTGTCTCTGAACCATACCTGACACTGTGCCTATATCATTAAAGACCAGCAATGTGTCATTACTGTCACCAAGAGATCCACCTCAACACAACACCCACGCGTCTACCAACATCTTCACACTGGTGATGCCACCACTGGGTCAATTCCGTCATTCAGCTTCGGCATTACTACTGTCGGTGTCCGCCGTTGTCCATTATTGTCCGCCGTTGTCCGTTGTTGTCCGTTGTTACATCCGTTGAATCGTTGTTGTCCGTTCAGACCTTCGGCCTTCACTACGTACTAACCCAGCCTACGGCACCACATCCAACCCCCCTCCCGCCATCTTCTCGTCCCTCCTGGGATCCGCTCTCGGCCGAGAAATCGCCGCCTCGCATATCAACCCCAGCGCCAAGTACCTGGCCCACTACCAGGGGCTGGACTCCGACCAAATTGCATCGACGGAACAGCAGTGGCTCAACAGCGTGTGCTCGGGCGAGTCCAAAAAAAAAGTGCATGTCATCTTTGCCGCCCAGACGTTTTCCGAGTACCTGAGAGGCTGTACCAAGGCTCTGGACGGCGCCAAGCCGAAATGGGTCACCATAGAGACCAACGACGCTGTGTTTCTGGTGCGCCAGATTGGAGGCGAAGACGGCCTGTTGCTGGTGACGGTGGCAACGAGAGGCACGCCCCTCGGGCTCCTGTTCACAAAGACGGACGGCGTCTACGCAGAGCTGGAGAAGGGTCTGGAGGGGTACAAGGTGGCGTGACTAACATAGGAAAGATATACGGAAGCGATATGGCCGTGGGTCATGAGCGGACAACAACCGTCGTAGATTTGGATCTACTGATGCAGTCGTACGATTCAGAACCTATCGACTTCATATCGAACTATTTCGAATTACTAATCAATCTAATTAATGTCTTACGATTAAAACTACAATTCAGTCGTATCAGACGATTACTACAATACAATCGAATTCCTTTTCGTACAATATCTAGCTTAGCTAATCCTCCTCATGGTTACAACGCGTTATCGTCTCCAAACGGATTGTCGTCCTCCTCCTCTTCCGAATAATGCAGGTTCTTGGGCTTGTGGGGAATGGGCGGAGGAGCCCGTTTGGGGATGCTGATTTTGGCCACCTGGTCGCTGACGTCATCCACGTCGGCGTCCTGTCCTCGCCAGTCGTCTTCAGGCTCCGAATCAGAACCATGGACCGACGCCAACTTGTCGTAGTGTCGCAGAGCAGCAATGAGCTCCTCGTTGGCATGGAGCAGAGGACCGACAAACTCGTCGTCGTGGATGCCGTGGATGTACCGCACCACCTTCTTTCGCAGCTTGCGGCACTTGTTGAAACACTCGGTGGCATACGCGTCCTGGGTGCTCAGTTGGCCCTTTTCGGTGTTAACCATTCGCAGAGCGTTGTTGAGGTTTGTGGCAGCAGCATGGGACTCGGCCAGCACCTCCTGGATCCGCGGCTTTTCAATCTTGGCATTCAGAGGAGCTCCGGAAGAAGAGGCAGCCGATAGCCCAGAGGGTGTGGATCCTCGAGTAGTAGAGGACGAGGAGGGTTCATCGGGAGACGAGCCCTTGAAGAACTTGGACAGCGACGACCGTTTCGACGACTTTTCCGTCTTTTCCGCCCGGTCCTCAAACTCGGCCACTCCGCCTCCAGACCGTCGGTTTCGGCTGGAAAACTGGGGCCGTTCACCGCCGTGCTGCTCGTCGTTGTCCTCCTCAAAATCGTCCACAGGCGTGCTTCCTCTGGTTCGAGTCTTGGAGGAAAAGAAAGGTTTGGACGAAGACTTGGGCTCGTCGTCGAATCCTCGCTCGTAACGAGCACTGCCACGGTTCGAACCTCGCTTGGGCCGATCTTCGTCAGAATAAGGAGACCGGTCTCGTGGAGTACGAGGAGAGCCCCGGGCTCGGGGCGAGTCACGTGACCGAGCAGCCGGAGGGGGCGAGTCGTAGCCTCCATCTCGGCTATCGTCTGAGTCTTCAGATAGATCTTCCACTCGGTTGGAGTACCTGGAAGAGGGTCTTCTACCAGCAGAGCCATTTCCATAGCTGTTGGCACGTGATCTGGCGGCAGCACTGGAGCTCTTGGCTCCTTTGTACAGCGACGAGATGCCCTCGTAGCCTCTCTTGCCCTTGTATCGGCTCCAGCTCTTGGCGTAGGCCTGGGCCTTCTTTTGGACGGCAGAGTCCATGGGATGCAGGCCCTCCTGGCCGGAAACGACAATCTTGAGCCGGTCAAGAAGTTGAGAGTCGTTGAAGAGCATGGAGAGCCGTTCTCCGTTTTCCACGAGGGTGTCGAGAATCACCAGGGCTCGCAGCTGGGCGTGTTTGCCGCCGTACTTGAGTTTTTTCCGCAGCGCTCGGGCGGCCTCGGTGGGGCCGTCGGGCCGCAGCTGGATGATTTCCATGAGCTCCACCATGTCGGCCACGTCATCTTCCTCGTAATCTCGTCCACAGAGGGACTCGATCGTCGAGGTGACGGCTGTGTAGGGTTTGTCTGAAGAAAGGAAGCCCATTGTGAGGGGTGTAGAGGAAGGTTGACTGCTTAGATGGTCAGTATCAGTGGTAGGTCAATGATACTGTTTAGACAGTAACAAGAGATGTGTAACGGAGATGCGAACGAAGATGGTCGATGCTGGTCAATGTTGGTTGATGTTGGTCGATGTCGTTCGATGTTGGTCACTGATGTGATGAAAGTATCAGGTAGACTGCAGTGGTGATATGCACTTTCAGACGGAAATTGCCTCTTATGGATTAAGGCACTGTAGGCTGTCGATGTTTGGATACTTTACTGTTGTGGTGGAAGCTGATGATACGGCACTCGTGGTGGTATGTGTCGCCGTGATTTCAACAATGTAGGCGTTTATGCAACGTCAAATTCCAGTCTCTGAATCAGGTCTGTGTGGCTTTTTGAATGGTTGTGAGGTTCGCCGTTTGGTGTCACAATTTAGCCAAAAGTGTCGTCCCGGGTATGACGTAGATCGACGATAGTGGATATGCCAGATAACATGATTTAAGCTGGTTCAGGGCAGGGGTTGTGGGGCTGGTGCAGAAGTAACAGTAACGGTCACGTGTTTATAGGAGGATAGAGGAAGTTTATGACATCATTAAAAGCTAGAGACCATCCAGTATCATACAACTAGTGACAACTCCACGTCTGTCTACAGTTCAGCTCTCATATTCGAAATACCACCAAGTCACCAAAGGCCTCTGTAGGTTTCACAGGTCTGAGAGCATAACCATATTCCGAGTTTCAACTTGGAAACATGGAAACATGAATAGGGGTACGAGTTCGGACGATTTTGGGGCTGAAGCAATTTGAGGATGACACCGGTTTGGGTTGGACCGCTTTCAAGACTGGAAGAAAAGCTGTCACCATCACCGGTTATCGACCAACATGTCGTCTCCACAGTGAGTGCATATATTTGCATCTACGGCGTTTGCTCTTGATCTAGCCGCATACCTGACTGTGGAGGTAACGGAGTGTTCAGGTTATGAGTAGTACACTTAGTTACGTAAGCATAAGGTCAAGTAAATACTGTAGCTGTAATTGGCACTGCGACAAGTCACGTGAAAGGTTTTTGACGTCAATCTGGAGGGAGTCAAGAACAATGTCTGCTTGTAAGTAAACTGACAATTATTAGTTGGATTTCGGTTGGGATGTTACTTGGAACATGAGAACGCAAGTTTCTGACAAAAAGTGATTAGAACGGGGAATTTTGTATGGTAATGTGTGGATATTTTTACATCAATCAAATGATCTAATCACTGGGATCACGCTGGTACCCTTAAATATCCCATAGCAACTATACTTCCCGTTTTGACGTGTTTACCCTTCGTTTTCTCAACTTGAACGACACAATCGGTCACGCAAACACCCGAGAATCCCACAGAGAGCTCGTAGTCATCATCAGACACCTCTCCCTCAATGCTGCTCGTATTTCACAGCTCATAACCTGTCTTCACACCGCACTTATTATGCACCCTACGGTATGCTGACTGACCAGAGTCTAGACCGTCTGTAGACATCTTAGTCATCATCGAGATATGTCCGCGATGAGTCTTCAAGATGAAAACACGTAACCGCCCGCCCCTCCATTACTCCAGCATGACTAACACCTGTCATTTGCTTAGTCAAGCAATCGTTCTACACAGTTCCACCTGCCTTTGGACCCAAGAGCAAACTCTGAGAAGAGTCTAGCAATCTTTAGGAGATTCAGAGGTGTCTTCGATTTGGTGGTGGGGTGGTGGAATTGGAAATATAAAAGTATCACTAGAATCCCCCCACCGAGCCGATCATAACAGTGCTCTCAAAATCTCTCTAGCCCCACCACATCACCCACCACATCCCCTAACCTCCCCAGTTCTCATTACTAATAAGCAAAACCCAAACCCATATTATACGTGATATCAGCCACACTGCACCTTATATACCATCCTACACCCTCCACTTTTTTTGACAGTCAAGTGTCAGCTACTTCCAAAGTGTTCCTCTTTCGACGTTTTTTCTCTACAACCATGGCCTCCGAGTCCGCTATCAAGACCATCAAGGACCACATTGCCAAGGACAAGATCTTTGTCGCCTCCAAGTCCTACTGCCCCTACTGCAAGCAGACCAAGCAGCTGCTGGCCCAGTTCAAGGAGGCCAAGCCCGTGATTCTCGAGCTGGACGAGCTGGACAACGGCTCCGAGCTGCAGGCCGCTCTCGCCGAGATTACCGGCCAGCGAACCGTTCCCAACGTGTTTATTGGCGGCCAGCATATCGGTGGTAACTCTGATCTCCAGTTGCTTGCCCAGAAGGATGAGCTGGCTGATAGAATCAAGGCTGCCCTTTAATTTCGTGAGCGAAGCGAACGGAATTAAGGCATAGGACTACGAGCGACAGCGAGTAGTCGTCTTCAATTCGACCAATTGGGCTTGACATGTTAGCATTGCTAATTAGCGACCTACAAGTAGACAAGCTGATAGACAATATGATTTTCAATGATATAAGAGAATGGTTACTGCAACGGCAATACTAACAGCTCCAATACAAACGGTTACTGAACTTGTAGTGTAGATCTGTAGTTGTAGTTGCAATGGTCAATTGATCCAGGGAGAGGCAAGACGTCCTTGGTGGAGACTCTGCCATACAGTACGGACTTAATAGACTAATTTCTAGAACTAAAAAACAAAATAAAATAATAAACAAAAATCGGACACATTCAACCGGGGTATCGCCGGGGAGTTTTCTTGAACAACTGTAGCTACGGTTCTCATAAAGCTCTGTACACTTCTATCCCACTGTGATACAAGTAAATGCTTTCTACGGGCTCTTTCTGTTTGTTTTTTTTTTTTTTTTTTTTTTTTTTTTTTTTTTTTTTTTTTTTTTTTTTTTTTTTTTTTTTTTTTTTTTTTTTTTTTTTTTTTTTTTTTTTTTTTTTTTTTTTTTTTTTTTTTTTTTTTTTTTTTTTTTTTTTTTTTTTTTTTTTTTTTTTTTTTTTTTTTTTTTTTTTTTTTTTTTTTTTTTTTTTTTTTTTTTTTTTTTTTTTTTTTTTTTTTTTTTTTTTTTTTTTTTTTTTTTTTTTTTTTTTTTTTTTTTTTTTTTTTTTTTTTTTTTTTTTTTTTTTTTTTTTTTTTTTTTTTTTTTTTTTTTTTTTTTTTTTTTTTTTTTTTTTTTTTTTTTTTTTTTTTTTTTTTTTTTTTTTTTTTTTTTTTTTTTTTTTTTTTTTTTTTTTTTTTTTTTTTTTTTTTTTTTTTTTTTTTTTTTTTTTTTTTTTTTTTTTTTTTTTTTTTTTTTTTTTTTTTTTTTTTTTTTTTTTTTTTTTTTTTTTTTTTTTTTTTTTTTTTTTTTTTTTTTTTTTTTTTTTTTTTTTTTTTTTTTTTTTTTTTTTTTTTTTTTTTTTTTTTTTTTTTTTTTTTTTTTTTTTTTTTTTTTTTTTTTTTTTTTTTTTTTTTTTTTTTTTTTTTTTTTTTTTTTTTTTTTTTTTTTTTTTTTTTTTTTTTTTTTTTTTTTTTTTTTTTTTTTTTTTTTTTTTTTTTTTTTTTTTTTTTTTTTTTTTTTTTTTTTTTTTTTTTTTTTTTTTTTTTTTTTTTTTTTTTTTTTTTTTTTTTTTTTTTTTTTTTTTTTTTTTTTTTTTTTTTTTTTTTTTTTTTTTTTTTTTTTTTTTTTTTTTTTTTTTTTTTTTTTTTTTTTTTTTTTTTTTTTTTTTTGTTTTTTTTTTTTGTTTTACCCCCGTTACGATCACCATAACTACTGTAGGCCATCTGGAAGCGCCAAAACGATCCGATGCGATGTTTAAGCCATTCAGAAGGACTTTCGATGACCATCAAACATTCTGGGTGTGCAAAAAACCAGCATTCATGGAGTCCACCAAAAAAGATGAAATTTTGACATCCGAGAGATTCGAACTCTCGCCTCCGGAGAGACCAGGATATTGATTCAGTCACCTGAACCTGGCGCCTTAGACCACTCGGCCAGAATGCCCGAAATTTCTTGAAAAAGAGGAAAACGTGGCCCGTACTATTTGAAAAATGTTAAAAATCCGAGTCCTTGAATTATTATGATATGGTAAAAAAAAAAAAAAAAAAAAAAAAAAAAAA
>ULGY01000023.1:43632-160051 GCA_900519085.1 Yarrowia deformans | reverse complement strand
CCCCCCCCCCCCCCCCCCCGCCCCCCCCTTCATTCCACCTCCATTCTCTAAACTCTATCTGCCTAACTTTTTTCGACACTGCATAATTCTGCCACCACCTTACATTTCACATCATAACATCGCCACTGCACATACACCACACACAACCACAAGCCTCGCGAGCTTTTCATACCCCGTTTTTTTCTTTCTTTTTCTTTGCTAATCGATTCGGTACACAGCCCACAGATGCCACGTGACCGTGAGTATGACCAATGGGGCCGTTCTGGCGCCCGCAGAGATGGAGGTGGACGGTACGGACATCGAGATCGCCCGAGGGACGAGCGAGATCGATTCCGAGACGAGAGAGACCGAGGGGGGTATGGGTCACGTGATAGATACGACCGGGAGCGTCGGGGGTCTGGATCACGTGACCGTTCATGTGACCGACGCGGCTCCAGTGAACGGCGAGGCTCCAGTCCACGTGACACACAGCAACCCACACAACCTCCCTCTGGCTCTGGCCGTCCACACCAGCCTTCTGGGCATGATTCTACTAAGTCATCTAATTCCATGAGTGCAACCTCGAGTACTACAAGTCAGGTGACCGACACCAGTGCGACTAGTGCGACCAGCGCAACTACACCCACGCAGGCTGAAATCGACGCCAAAAAAGCGGCCAAGCTCGCCAAGGTGGCAGAATGGAAGCGCAAAAAGGAGCTGGAGCGAAGCAAGAGCGCCAGTGCCAGTCCGGCTCCATCTACGGCGCCGGCGTCTCCTAAAACGGGCTTTTCCATGTCGGGATTGTCCGGGTTGAAGAAACCCTCGGATCAGGGTCAGGCCAAGAGAAAGATGTTCTTTGGAGGAGACTCTGACGAGGAGGAGGGGAGCAAGAAGCCCGTCAAGATGCTGAGGAAGCTTGGAGGGGATGGTAAGGGTGAGAAGGGTAAGGGTATGGGTAATGAGAAGCCCGGTGAGAAAAACGGTGGACAGGACAAGAACGCCGCTCAGGGCACCGAAGACCCCCTGGACGCTTACATGTCTTCCCTAACCCTGCCGACTACCACGTCCGTCTCCATTGCAGACTCGACGCCTCTGGAAAACCTCAATGTCTGGGAACAGGTGGACACGCTCGAAAAGTCGCAGGACCCGACCCTGGATCTTTCTGCGCTGTCGAAACGCAAAGAGATTGCCATCGTCGACCACTCCAAGCAGAACTACGAGGATTTCCGACGACAGTTCTACGTGGAGTCCAGCGAACTGGCAGACATGACGGAAGCCGAAACCAACGAGCTGCGACTTGCGCTGGACGGAATCAAGATCCGAGGCAAAGATTGCCCCAAACCAATCTCCAAATGGACCCAGCTGGGTCTTCCTGGTCCGACTATGGGTGTTTTGAACGACCTGAGATACGACAAACCCACGAGTATCCAGGCACAGGCGATCCCAGCCATCATGAGCGGTCGAGACGTGATTTCCGTGGCCAAAACCGGTTCGGGAAAGACCCTGGCGTTCCTGTTACCAATGCTACGTCACATCAAGCACCGTGTTGGCGTTGAAACACATACAAACACTCTCTCGGGCGCCTCTTCTCATCCCCTGGGTGTCATCATCACTCCTACAAGAGAACTGTGTGTTCAGATCTACCGAGACTTGAGACCCTTCCTGTCTGCTCTGGATCTTACAGCCGTGTGTGCTTACGGCGGCAGTCCAATCAAAGACCAGATTGCTGCTCTTAAAAAGGGCACCCACATCATTGTTTGCACTCCTGGACGGATGATTGATCTGTTGGCTGCCAACCAAGGCAGAGTGCTCTCATTGTCACGTGTCACCTTCCTTGTCATTGACGAAGCTGACCGAATGTTCGACATGGGCTTTGAGCCCCAGGTTCTCAAGCTGACCCAGTCGATTCGTCCGGACCGGCAAACGGTGCTTTTTTCAGCCACCTTCCCCAAGAAGATGGAACAGCTGGCGCGACGAGTGCTTAGTAAGCGGTCGTCCGACTCACTGGGTCCCATTGAGATCATTGTTGGAGCGCGGTCGGTGGTTGCTTCGGAGATTACGCAGTTTGTCGAAGTCTTTCAGAACGAAAAGAACAAGTTTCCGCGTCTTTTGGAGATTCTGGGCAAGTATTTTGCTCAGGGGTTCTTTGACGAGCAAAGTGAAGGTCGAGTGGGAACCGCCGAGTCTTCTTCGACGCCCATTCCTTCGCCCAAATGTCTGATTTTCGTGGAACGGCAAGAAAGTGCCGATTCGCTGCTCAAGGAGCTCATTCAGTCCGGATACCCCTGTCTTTCCATCCATGGAGGCAAGGAGCAGGCCGATCGAGACCAGGCCATCAGCGATTTCAAGGGAGGGCTTGTTTCCGTGCTTATTGCGACTTCTGTGGCTGCTCGAGGTCTGGATGTCAAGGGACTGGGTCTGGTGGTCAACTGGGACTCGCCCAACCACATGGAGGACTATGTTCATCGGGTTGGACGTACTGGACGGGCTGGCCAGCGAGGTACAGCCATGACGTTCCTTTTGAGCGATCAGGAGCGTCTAGCCGCTGAAATCTCTCGGGCCATCAAGTCGTCTGGAAACGCGCCTCCCGCGCCTGTACAGCTCATGACCGAGCGGTTCGAGTTCAAGGTGCGGTCGGGAACCGAAAAGCGACACATGTACGGCTTTGCAGGCAAGGGTCTGGAGCGTCTCCAGGACGAAAGAGACGCTACCAGAGAGCATGAGCGACGTGCGTACGAGGGAGACGAGGCAGGAGGAGAGGCTGAGACTGAAGGCAGCGGTACTCCTGCTGCGAGCAGTGGTGCCAACACAGATATTATCCCCAAGCCGGTGATTGTGGTGACCCCTCCAGACAGCAAGTCGCCCACCACGGCGTACCATACCACTCTTCAGATCAACGATTTCCCGCAGCAGGCGCGATACAGGGCTAGTAGTAACACTTCTGTCAGCCGTGTTATTGCCAACACCGGGTGCAGTATCACCGCCAAGGGCGAGTACTATCCTCCTGGTCGAATTCCCGGCCCCAAGGATGAACCCAAGCTGTTTATTCTGATTGAGGGTACGAGTGAGCGGGCGGTCAAGTTGGCTCATCATGAGTTGTCGGAGCTGTTGGTGAGTGGATTGGTGAAGGGTGCGAGGTATCAGGTGTAGCACCAGAAGTGCGTAGCACGAGTGGCGAGAGCTTACGCGTCTCAGTATGTATATATAATAACGATTGACGAAGCGGTAGAACGATGCTTGAGTATCTGTAGCTGGACAGTACTAGAACAGAAGCGTGACTGAATGCTTTAGACAGAGAATGGTGGGCATTAAATCATGTTTAGTGCCTTCTTGTAGGCAGTCTTGAACACTGCTATCATGATCTTACTGTATGAAATGTAGTACAGTATTAGGAGGATCTCTCCATAGGCTATTGGTACTTACAGTAGAGCATTGCAAACATCTCAAGTCAGGACAACTATTCTTGAACATTCTGCTGAGTGTGTTAGTGGATGCCCTTTATTTCTTTCTCTATGGTGCTCTCTATTGAGTTGTCCATACTGCACATACTGTAGTCTTGACACAAGTACTACCGGCACCTATAGCTACATCCACAATGAGCTATAGATTCGTCATACCCGTTAAAATACATTCCTATATAATCCTACTTGTTAGCTGAAGAGAACGACCTTCCCTCTGCCATCTTGTCGTCGATCAAGGTACACCATGGAGAGACAGCACGGTGGGAACCTAGCCCTAGTTGACTCAATTGACGACGTCTGCCAAAACCAACCATGTCAATCGATGTTGCTAGTCATAAACCAACGGCTCCTCGACCCGCTCCGTCTTCATGAGCTCTGTTCTGTTCTTGGCCTTCTCCTTGGCCAGCTGCTGGCTGAGCTTGCCGCCCTTACCCTGACCCTGGGCCCTGGCCTCTGCGGCGCGTGCGGCGGCCTCCTTGGCGTCCAGCGTCTCAGCCGTGCCTCCTAGAGTGTGTCCGGGCGAGTTGTATGTGTTTGTCGGCTGTTTGGGCGGCTGTTTTTTGAGGGGGATGTTTTCCGTGCGTGTCGGTTTAGCCGCTTTAGCCGCCGGCGGCGCGCGTCCCGCGGTTCGACCCGCCGTGGACACGGGCTCGCTCTTGCTGAAACACGACCCCATCGTTTTTTGTCGATTGTTGTCTGGTGGTGGAGTGATGATGTGCGGGTTTAAGAGTGGAGTGCATGACCGTGCGTGGAGGGGAATAGGGGGGATGGTTGGGGTGGTTGTGAGGGAGCGATTTGGGTGAAATTAAAAGACGGAATCAAGTCAGATTGTCTGGGCGAGTTGAATGTACTTTTCAGAATTGAAATTAAACACTTATTCGTCGAGATTCAGACAGCCGATGGATTCGATAGAGGTGGCTCATTGAACCTTGATAGTGGGGAACGATGGGCGGTACAAACGTGTCATATTGGAGTGGAAAAAGACAAAAACCACAGTGTACACTATTTGAGAACGGATGTTTCTTTTGGTATATTTACAGCTCAATACGAGACAAAATGAATGCGATATAGACACTCTCAATCTACCTGACAAGAGGCTAAACTGTCAACTATTTCAGAGATCTTTGTTGGGACATTCAAGTATATGGTCGGAGCAGCATGGCAACAAGCAGGTGTCAGAATTGTATGCAATTCAAAATTAAGCCATAATAGCTAAGAGGGATAAAAATATAGCTCTTTTCAAAACACCAAAATCGATTTCTTAGGCAATTCTGAGACTCTTCAAATGTCATCTACACCCCTGAATAAGGTTTTGACACAGCACAACATAGTGTCCTTGTATCCACCTTTTATCGGCTCCGATCAGCCTGTAATTTTCACACGATCATCATCCACATCTCTTAAATCACTCTAACGACTCCACGTGTACATACCTACCCTACGCCCTCCACCACACTCTCCCTCAAAACGTCCCCGACTAAACTCCAAACTCTAATTCCAACCTCCATCACCACTACAAGGCAACATCACCACTGACCAAACCACACAACATGTCGATCAACTTTTCCCACACGCTGTGGTCGCCCAGTGACACGGTCAAAGACGTGGCCGAGACGCTGGGAATCGCCAACCTCCCCGATGACGTGTCCAAAACGCTCGCCATGGACGTGGAGTACAGAATCCACGAGGTGATTGAACAGGCCCTCAAGTTCATGCGACACTCGAAACGAACGACTCTCGGCACCTCCGACGTGGGCGAGGCTCTCCGGGCGCTCAACGTCGAGCCCCTGTACGGCTACGAGGGCGTGGCCAACGAGAAAAACGTGTCTTACAGAGAAGCCATCACCGGACCAGGCCAGACCCTGTACTACGTGGACGATGATGAGGTGGACTTTGAGCGGCTCATCAACCAACCGCTGCCCAAGGTTCCCCGTGCCACGTCACTGACAGCTCACTGGGTGGCGATCGACGGAGTTCAACCGGCCATTCCTCAGAACCCTCTGGCTAGTGACATTCGAGCCATGAGCGTTGATCTGCGAGGCGCTCAGACAACCAACAACTCGATCGCCACCATCAACGGCTCGTCGGACGTCAAGGTCAAGCCGTTGGTCAAACACGTGCTCTCCAAGGAGCTGCAGCTGTACTTTGACCGGGTCGTGGGCGCTCTGATGGACGGCTCGGAGGTGGTCATGTCTGCCTCAGGGGAAGACAAGGAGGCTGCCGTCAAACAGCATGCCGCGGCGCTGTCGTCGCTACGAAACGACCCCGGCTTCCACCAGCTGGTGCCCTACTTTGTGCAGTTTGTGGCCGAAAAGGTCACTCATAACCTCAAAAACCTGCCGGTGCTCTACACAATGCTGCAGGTGATTGACGCGCTGCTGACTAACCCCACGCTGTTCATGGACCCCTACATTCACTCGATCATGCCGTCGGTGCTGACGCTGATTCTGGCCAAGAAGATTGGCCCCAAGCCCGGCCACGAGGACATTGTGGAGGACTCGCAGGTGACCATTTCGCAGTACTCCATTCGTGACTTTGCTGCATCTCTTCTGGCACGAATCTGCGACAAGTACAACGAGATCTACGCGTCTCTCAAGCCCCGGGCCATCCGGACGCTGCTCAAGGCGTTCATGGACCCCACTAAGCCGATACCCACTCTCTACGGCGCTCTACAGGGCATCCAGGCGCTTGGAAACGAGGCTGTTCGGGTGGTGATTGTGGGCAATCTGAAGCTGTGGAGCGACACTCTGTACAACCGGCTGTTGAAGTCGTCGTCGGACTCCACTCTGGAGCTGGAGCAGCTCAACAAGTGTCTGATTGCTGCGCTGCGGCAAATCAAGGGCCAGGCCATCTACCCCGACCAGGAGCTGACTGAGCAGGAGATTGGGCGGTGCAAGGAGATGGTGGGCGAAAAGGTGTATGAGCTGATTGAGAAGCTGGCGGACGTACAGCAGATTGTCCATGGGCTGGTGGATTTCGAGGGTAAGCAGGTGGAGTGAAGAGGGCGTGGTTAAGGAGGGCCATGTATGTATAGATAGTTGTAAATGTATTTTTTATAGTACCCTTGGACGATGGCTGGTAAGAAAACAAACGGTTCAAGGTGAGTCAGAAGGAGCGAAGGAAGGGGATATTAGATGGAACTCCGCCACAGGTTAGGTCGCAACAAATATCCACAAAGAATGCTCGAGTGGGTGAGATGAGTAACTATATTCAGTCGTCTTTGGGTCACGTGCTAAGACTACGTTAATTACATCAGTTGGCTGTTTGTCTTCGACCTTAACATGAGAAGTGTGTAGACAGTTGAGCATATTGCTGTGATGTTTTGTAGTACCAGTAGAGGGAGGTGTTCACTCGGCGTGATTGTACGATACAGTAAAAACACTCAAGGTGAATACTATTCCACCATTTGGATCAGCAGAAACCGGGGAGTATAGTACACACTGTCGTGGAATATGAAGACCCTGGACTCTGTCAAAACCCTCGACTTCTGCTACACGTACCGGTTTCTGCATCACGTGCGGAGAGACTGTAATCACCGATACCACCTCTGTAAAAGCCTTAAAGATGGTTGCTATCAGGTGAACCATCCCCTGGGTTTGTTCGATTCGACCGCAATTATGTACACCTGCAAGTTGTCGTTTACACTCACACTGTGCCGTTTTTGTATATCTAATTACACGTGAGGAAGATCTCCTGTATCCATGCGAGACATAACGTTTGTTTATTTACAAAGACAGGCGGTTGGATGACGTCAGCAGCTGAATATGTTGGGTTACTAAAACAGTCGATAACCTGGTCACTCGTTTCACTTGTATCTAGCCACCTCAACAGTCACAGAAGGCTGCTATATTTCTGTTATATTTTAATTAAATTTTTACTACATTTTTATTACATTTTTATTAATTTTCCAGTCTATTAGTCTACCCCTGGACAAGGCTGACTTTGAAGATTGACAGGAGACTGAGATGTCAATGCAACACTGCACGTAGATACATGGGGTTGGAGCTTCGAACAAGACCAGATGGAGGGCTTTCTTCCCTTTGTCAGTACGGGTACAGTACGAGTAGACAATAACTCGACTATACGGATACGAGCTCTGTCATCATATGTACTGCAACGTCAAAGGACTCAGCCGACCCAGTAATACGGATACGAGCTTGAGACGCCAGAGGTTTCGTGAGAGTGTCATCTGTGGCAGACCGCAGGGATTGTAGGCCATCTGGGTATGAGCTAGGTATCGCTCGAGGTATGCTTCTTATTAGTAACGTAACTGATAGCGATTCTTGTCCTTTGGCCTCCCTGCTTTCTGACCCTCTTACTATTGTCTTCTGGATAGATCTTCTGTTCTCGCTCACACATGGTCAGACGGTCCATGTGCTCGCTCTTCATCACCTGCTTGTACCGTCAAAAGGTCTGCACATGTCTCCTTCGTTGCTTAGCCATACTCACTTGAAGTGGGTCTTGTGTCTGAGAACGGGTCTTCAGAACGTTAAAGGGTTTAATGGGGCTATGAAACGTTTGTCTCAACCCTTTGGTCAACTCCACACTCTTCTGTGGTTTCACCGAGCCCGTTCCCTCTCTCAAGTTTGATGGACCGTTCACGTCAGCCAACATCCTCAATAGTAAGTCGCTAGAGAATCGTTCTATGGCAATAGAGAGTTGAGAAAAGTCATCTGGTTAACTCGCTCATTCTAATGATCAACTCCCTGGGTTGACTGCTTGAAGTCCTCTCCCCCTTCTTTCTCCGAATCCCTGAATGCATCGAGTGACGTCAGAATGAGAATGTCGAATACGTACAGAAAGAAAGGATAAATCAAGGAGTTAATTATTTGATCGATTGAATGATATAAAAATGAAGCCCAGAGTCTTCGAGGCTAGGGTGGTGCCGTCTGAGGTGATATTCTCGAGTTACGGAGTGGCAGAATCCAACTTGGAAACAATCATTCTCCTTGCGCGAAGAGAGCAAAAGAAGCCACCACGATTCGCCCTACAGGTAGGTTTCACCCTCTTCTTGAAGTCCCTTGTGCATATCTCTCTTGGTCATGGAGATCTTGCTATTTCAGCCCAATGCTGGAGACAACGGGACCGTGTGCCAGCTTAAAGAATGTAGACTAATTTCGAACCGTACTGGTAGCTAACAAATCCTTGCTCTTTCGATACGGTCTTGTAAGCCATACGCTACAGTGAGAGACTTCCACTAGTTTCGGGTAGACTGAACTGTGCAGAGGTGTTTTACAGCAGTACGAGAATGAGAGAGTTGCTTCTTCTAAAGAATCGCAAAACGGAGAGGTTTTTTTTTGAGAGTCTTTGTCCGTGATTTCAGTATCGTGTCGTAATTCCTGGTACAACTTGACGGGATTTGTAACGTTTAGTCAGGGTCTTGTGGTACGTGGTGAAACACAACAGAATGGGAAATACGTGTGGTGAGAACACTTACACTTGACCGAATTGACCGAAATGAGCAGATTGCAATTCTCCGTGCAATCTGTTTTTCGACTGTCTTTTCCGGCCGTCCTGGATTCTAGAGTGAATTCCTTAGTCGTCAGTATTGTCAACCCCCAGTTGAGCTGACTAATCACCCCCGCGACCTTCTTGTAAAGTTGACCTACGGGTAAAACCGATACTTGTAGCGTATTGTGAACGTCATTTCGCTTAATATACATGTGGCAAGCTCTGAGACAGTTTGGGGTGCAGTGCCGATCTCAGCGTAAGGGGTTGTTGGTAACTTATCAAGAATGAATCATAGCGAACCGTAAAGCCATAATAATTATAATAGATAGCTGTTAACGACCCCTGGGCCCCGTATTCCATAGCAAGCGAGTCAGCGCCCCCAAGGCTTGTCACCCTTAGCCTGGTTCGTATATTACGTCAAACCCTTCAGATACGGGGGCGGCTGAGACAGACGACTCTGTCTTTGCATACCGTACCGGTTGTTTGATGAAGAAGAGAGAGCCTAAAACCAAGCATTGTTCGAAAAGGGAAAATATCTCAGTTTCCGGATTTGTACATACGTTTGTGTCCATGATTTTTTTGTACCGGTTCAGTATACGTATGGACAGCGGAAAGTGTTGGTGTGGTGTTGGTGTGGTGTTAGTGCAGCGTTAGTGTGGGGCGGAAATAGTGGACCGTTGTAAAGGGTTCCTTAACTCCGGGCGATGCAAGAGATCGGGAGAAAGGTCGTGAATACGTGACCTACAAGGGGTTAAGTGGATCTGTGTTTTTCCGGTGATAGTGTACGACATTGGATACAGTACGAGTACATGATTAGGCATCAGTCAGTTTTATCGGCTCAGAAAAACGTATACAAATCGCAACATGGTCTAGACCACTGTTATAGCAACTTAAGGAGTCGACACTTGAGTAATTATCCACGTCACAATTGATGCCTCTATTTATTTACTGTACCCACGACAGCCAACAGCCTTTTTCAAACGAATACGGGTGACGTTATGCAACGCGAGCTTTTTGCGTATAAGCCCTGCAACCACGTATAGAAATGAGACGATCTGGGACTGAGTTGGCGGGTTCCGTGGGGTTTGGTAAGTCGGTCAACCACGTACCAGGGTACACGTGACAGCTTCTGTGGTGAAAAAAAGGACAAAGGTCCCAGCTTCAAACAGCGCGAAAATCACGAAACACGTCGATGGGTTCTGGAACTCATGTTTCGCTGCTCGTTGGCACACGTCTGCGCGGGTTGAGTTTGAGACATTCCAGCAGGAGCAGCAGAAACAATAGCTGACATGTGTTATTCACGGTCATTGTATGCGCTGTGGCCATGAGAGATACTGGCACACGTATTGGGCGGTGTGTTGTATAGCTATGGCGAGTTTCCGTGTATCGCCCTGGTAGAGAGTGCACCACATCAATCGGATAAAAGTCGGAGTTAGCCGTACACTCGTTTGTCCAGCAATGTTAAGGTTGCTGTTCCGGCCAGTGTATGATTTGCTGAGGCTGCTCTTTGGCCGTTTCTCAGCCTCAGGGTGTTGAGATCTGGATGCCAATGAATGTACAGTACATACATACTGGAGTCTTCCTGTAAGATCGATGGTGGATGTGCAATAGATCGAGACCGTAGAACAACCGATAGACTCTGACTACAATGCCGTACTTGTTGAACAATTGAGGCATGACGAAAAGTCGCTGCTGAGATGCTGCTTGTACGTGAACATCTGGGTTATTTCCGAGAGATGCTTTTCCCGCAGATAATGCAGGTCGACAGAGTTTCGGGCGAATCTCGGGGAGCTTGAGGAGGTGGATATGGACATTTCCTGGATCACTCCGACCTCGAGTCTGCTCTTTCGTGGTCCCCTTTGACCGTTTCAATCGCCGTCTTGTCTCCCTTTCAAAACCTCGCTAATCTCGTTGCCAAGCCCACGGCTCATGTCCAGCTGTCGTCCAGTGCAGCGGTGCATGGTCCGGTATCCCCGGGAGTAAATAAGCGCTGTTTGTTTCAGCGGAAGGGGTTCCATGAGACACTCTTTGAAGAGGTCAGAAGATGGGAGTGATGTGTGGTGTGTCGATCAGAGTTTGTTCGCTCATCTAATCGAGCATTAGTGTGGTGTTAGCATGGTTTAGAAAGAGGTGGTGAAAGTTGCAGAGCTGGTATTGATCTGAAAGATCTGTCTTGTAGAAGCTGGAATTGCTTCATACTATATATTCTGATCAGTGTATCGCTATCACCGTCTACTTCAATTGTACGATCCTCCACTCCCTCAACCCCTCTCTCAATCGGTTAGGATCCGAAACTCTAGTCTCTGGGCTAGACTGAGCTTAGGTGAAGGTTGGAGACGGCAGAGTTCAGAGAGCTAGGCGAGCAGGCCAAGCAGACCTGGAAATAGTGTCTCAGATTTCGCATTTTTGCTGCATCTCGAATACGTGACGATTCTCTGCAACGCGAGTCTCAGGCCGTCTGGGTTGGGAGGATGGGCCGGCCAAAGAAAGCGGGCGAAGCTCTAGGGTCGTATGCATCCGCAGCATATTTTTTCGTATTTTTCCGATCGTTCTCTCTCTCGATCTTGGGCTCCCCACACACCACCAGCCATCGAACCTGTCATTAGCACCAAACCTTTGCCCCCACAAGGTTGACCTTGCGATTGTATACGGGTTCTATTATAGGAGAATGAAGGGATAGCGATGAGAGGAGGGGGGGAGGGTTGTGGGTTTAAGAGAAAGGAAATGAGAAATTATAGCCGGCATTTTTTAAAAGAGCAGGCTTGTGAGAATAATCGAATATAAGAAAGAAAAAAAAACGCCTTATTTTTGGTTGCTCAGTTTTCATATAGCTATTACCCTGAACACTGAGTGGCTGATCTGAGTTGCTCTTTTGGCTGCGCCTTTGTAACGCACGAGCTCTCTCCAAAAAGCACCCCCCAAAAGTCGGTTGCTGTGTGGACCGGCGTTTGTGTTTGAACGAAAGCAGAGTGAGTGGCGAAAAAGAGCGCATCGCAGCAATACAATTACGCAGTAGTGGAGCTTTGGGTGTGCTGTATGAGTGACCAGTTCTACAGTTAGACCCAACCCGATCCTTGAAGCTCTCTCAAAGTCCAATCTCGATCTCTTCTTTGTGTCACCAACCAAGCCTCTCTCTCCGTCTTTTCGTATTTGGGCCATCTTGTGATGATACAGTTCTCTGGCTATAGGTGTCAGCTATACACCGTGTGTACTTGCAACCATAGCTAGCTATACACCGCAGCTATAGCATGTACGATCTTGGTTACAGTTGAGAGCATTAACGGCGACTGCTACTTGTAGCCCCACCTGCTCAGCCGGCAAATGTAATCGCCGAAGACCGGAAGCAGCAGTGATCGCGACCATGTGCGAAAGTCTGGGATCAGCAGACTTTGGAGGTCCCTTACACTCCATGCTCCATCACCCTGCTGTTGCTCAGTTAGGGTATCAGTAGCTAGGGTAGGCTCGGCTAACCTACTTGAGAGGAAGATGAAATTCAAGGCTAAGGCCCTCCTGCTGGATATCCCACATTCACGCTATAGCCCTCTTCTATCCCTCCAGTGAATGATAGAAAAAGAGTTTGGTTGTGTTTGTAGGAGATTCAAGCGCGGGAGGGTTTTGTAGGACGACCGCTTTATGCCTTCCGATCCGGCCTTTGAAAATCATGCTGTAACCAGTGGTGTCTGAAATCGTCCTTTTAGCTATTTACTGTGTAGGGTTGTACCGAGTGTAACAGCACCGATACAGCGAGCGACTGGTTCGACCCGCCAACCTTGTTGCTAGCCTTACTTTTGTAGCCTGCAGTTTAGGCACGTCTGCGTCTCCTCGTTCGCCTTTGCGTTTTCCCCTCTCTTGCTTCTCTCTTCCTCTCTTCTCTCTTCGTCCTATTCCTCTTGCCTTTGCTTTTTTTTTTTCGCCCAAACTCAAGCTCCTCCTTCTCACGCTTCTTGCTTACATTTTCGCCTTTTCACAAACGCTAACCTAGAACCCGTCCTGCTCTTATATATACCCTCGCTCAGCTAGCGCCCTGGTCAACCGTTAACTGAACCATTCTCGTACACGACTGAATTGGTGAGGCATACAGACACAGACACAAAACGAACACAAAACGAACGCCTCTTGATTACACACACACAAACGAAACTTGACTTCTTACACACCACTTGTCACACACCACATCACCGCTACACACACCACATGTCATTCAACCACTACAGGAGTAGTAGAAGCCCGTACAGAGACCGGCACGACAGCTGGAGCCGGGACCGCCATCGAGACCGGCCCAGGGACATGTCGCCGTACCGCCGGAACGACCGACTCGACAGAAGCGACAGAAGCGACCGAAGCGACCGAAACGACAGACTCGACCGCGACCGAAACGACCGACTGGCAGCCTGGAGAGACGAGTCCAGCGATCTCAGAGACTTCAGAGACACCCACAGCCGCGCAGATACCGACTCGGCCGCGGTCATGGCGCGATCGCCCCGTTCGCCACGTGACATTCGACGTCTGTCCGATGCCAGCCGTATGTCCGACTCCCGCATCGAGCTGGCTCACAACACGTCCTACAGACGCCACTCCAGCATAGCCCACGACAAGATGATTGACACCGGCGGTTCGCGCCGCCGCAGCAGCAGGGAGGGATCAGCCTCCGCGGCCCGATCTTCGCGGGTCAGCCGGTTCGACGCAGTGGACCCCGTGGCCGTGGCTACATCCATCGCCGCCCAGATCAACGCCGGACTCATGGCCCGTGATCTCGCTTACCGTAAGCAGATGACGTCGGAGCGACGCATGGACGACGAGGACGTGGACTCCCGCAACGAGGACTCGTCGTCGTCGTCGGCCTCCAAGCTCTCCATGGGCTCTGTAGGGTCTGAGGACACGTCGGGTTATGATTCCCCTCAGCCCGTGCCCAAACGGACCCAAGTGCGAATGACCCCTCGGTGCGTCAAGAGCCCCACGCCCGAGAGGGAAAAGGAGGGTGTGAAAGCCACAGAAACCGAGCCCACGCACTTCACGCGGGACGTGGACATCAACGGCTTCCGCAGCAAACATCTGCTCACCAAGTCGTCGACCCAGGCGGAGATCCAGGCCGCCACGGGCTGCTCGGTCACGTCGCGGGGCCGGTTCATGGACAAGGGCGAGATCCCCGGCGACGAAAAGCCCCTGCATCTGCATCTGGAGGGCCCCACGACGGAGTCCATCGCCGCCGCCGTCAACAAGATTCAGTCGATCCTGCATCAAGACATGTACGACGACCACCGCAACCCCACGGGATTCTACCGCAACGTGGCGGTCGTCAACAACTCCGGATTGACCCCCTTTCAGCTGCGCGGCCTGGTGGTGGGCCCCCAGGGCCAGAATATCAAGCATATTCAACAAGCCTCCGGCTGCCGGATCCAGATCAAGGGCATCGGCAGCCGCTACATGGAGGGCGAAGTGGAGGAACAGGTGCCGCTGTATGTCAACGTGAGTGGCCACGACGAGGCCAGCGTGGACATTGCCGAGCACCTGATCATGGACCTCATGAGGGTGGTCGAGAGCAGTGCTCACAAGCGATACCGAATGAGCAAGCGGTAGGTTTCTGCTGCTGCTGCGACACCACCCTTATACACTGCATTTCTCTTTACGCTATTTGTGTATAGCAGTTATTTATTTATTTTTGCATCAGTTGATTTCTGTCGACGCATCCATCATACCTCAGGCGGACTGGCAAAACGTCTCATTTTCTTTTCCCCACCTATTTCCGGTCCAGCCGACCCACCAACCTACCAACCCATCAACCTGCTTTCACCTGCCCCCTCTCTTCCTTTTTCCCACTTTCATCTTGTCTTTTTCCCCATCCCCATACTAACAACTGACAATGTTCTGACTTTTGTTTTTGATTTTGTCATGATTTTTTTTGCATCATGGTTTTGTTCACTTTTATTTGAATTCACCCCCATCTAAATTATCTTATTACCCCCCCATGGTCATCTCCATTTGTCCTCACGTTCCACTTCCCTCACAGTCAACTTGGAAGGAAGCTGTTCTTCTTCCGTCTTCGATTACGATTCCGAGCGAGAGAAAACGGCACCTTTCAACCGAAAATCACCTTGACTCATTCCCGGCTGGATCCTATCTCATTTGACCAACTACTTAAACCCCTCCTGTGCGGGTTTCTTGTTATTGTTTTCACTTGTCTCCTGTTGCCCATCAACTTGTCTACTTGTAGATCCGTAGAAGGGTCTCGTCCGAGGTATCTGTAGCTCCTCCTCTTGCTTTGTGCTTTTTGCTACTCCTGTTGCTTTGTTCTCTACGCTAACGTTGCACTCCTGATCGTAGTCACTCTTCGCCACCCCATCATTAACCCAGACTTCTTGTTACCCCGATGTTCGAGCTGCTTCTCGCGCTCTTGCCCTTTGATGTCCCCTTTTACAAGGATGAAATGGCTCTCACCACCCACAGCCAGTCTTACCTATACACCACCCTGATACACCCACACACCCCCACACACCCAAACTAATTCACCACAACCATTCACTACGCCTTGCTGTTGCAGGCCCTGCTTTATCTAATGTTTTTTCTCTTTTCTCTCTCCTAATTTTCATCAATGTCTTCCCTTTCTTTTTGATCCGCGATTACGCGGTCTGGTCTTACAGAGACCTTCCCACCTGCTGTTCTATATAGACGGTCTCAACAGGACGTTGTATGTTGTACTTCTAGAGGGAGTCCCGGGTAGCCAGGTGATGTATTTGTAATGTACTCGTAGAAATTAATTGATTGATCATGCACTTGTACATATTGTATCGGTTGCGATATCGCTCATTTTGGGAAACGCTCAGCCGCACTGGCGAGTCGGCCCGTGAGAGTCGGTCCGAGCAACATGAATTGGATTCGAAGCAATGGCGGGTGCAGAATGAGGAAGGAGGAAGCAACGGGGATGACGGTTGAGCCCTTTGTTGACAGCGATAACAGTATCCGTTTTTGAACGTGACTAAGCTAATGTCCGTTGTATGAAGGAGTGTGGTATAGGGCAGTACAGTGGTCTTAAAATGACTGACTGAAAATGCACTTCCTTATACGCGCTCGGTTCATAGCCATATCTTCCACACAGGGATAATAAGTGTCATTTATAGGGGCAACCCATGGATGATGCAGATGGTCCATGGAACCCTGTGTACTTCTAGAATGATCAGCCATGTTGACTCAGTACCACTGACGACTTGTAACTACTGTAGTAGGCCTTTCATTGTTGTTTTCAACAGTAGCAGGGTATCCACCATTCGACCCTGTCCTTCCTATTAATTCAGCCCTTTCACGTTTTTTTCCCTTTTTTTTTTTTTTTTTCTGTTTCTCGAGTATGTCAAGGCAAAACAGGTCCTCAGTCACGTCCCGAGTTTTGATCCGATCCGCTCGAAAGTTCAATGGGCGTATAGCTGGAAGTCAGGGGAGTGTGTCATGCTGTTCCATAATGTTCCAGGACGTCTGTAGAAGGATCTATAGCGACTTCTGTTTGTTCCTGTGTGGTGATGTAAACTTGCATCAGTTGTGTATGGACGAAGACCACCCAAAAATGAATTGACCCACCAGTCGCGAAAAAGATTGCAGCACCCAGGATTCTCGTATGGTCTCCCACTACAATACTAACTAGGCTCTCTGGTGCTTGACTATGGCTGATCGGACGGGAAGCCGTATTTTCACCAGGATATGGCCGCAACCGTTAGGATCTGAAAAGCGTTGGGCCGTTTTACTGGGACAAACAGGTCACGTGCGCGGAAATTTCAAACGCAGTTTTGGAGGCAATGGAGGGGATTATTTGGGTGTCTGAAGAGATGGTGTTGTAGATTAGCAGAATTATTATCTCCTGAATCAGTCAGATGTTAATATTTTTGGCGTTGATGGAGTGTTCGAGGAGACTCTAGTTTTGTATATGTTTAGAAGTTATGTCCAGTTGGGAAGATGTGTATTTTTCAGAAAAAAAAAAAAAAAAAAAAAAAAAAAAAAAAAAAAAAAAAAAAAAAAAAAAAAAAAAAAAAAAAAAAAAAAAAAAAAAAAAAAAAAAAAAAAAAAAAAAAAAAAAAAAAAAAAAAAAAAAAAAAAAAAAAAAAAAAAAAAAAAAAAAAAAAAAAAAAAAAAAAAAAAAAAAAAAAAAAAAAAAAAAAAAAAAAAAAAAAAAAAAAAAAAAAAAAAAAAAAAAAAAAAAAAAAAAAAAAAAAAAAAAAAAAAAAAAAAAAAAAAAAAAAAAAAAAAAAAAAAAAAAAAAAAAAAAAAAAAAAAAAAAAAAAAAAAAAAAAAAAAAAAAAAAAAAAAAAAAAAAAAAAAAAAAAAAAAAAAAAAAAAAAAAAAAAAAAAAAAAAAAAAAAAAAAAAAAAAAAAAAAAAAAAAAAAAAAAAAAAAAAAAAAAAAAAAAAAAAAAAAAAAAAAAAAAAAAAAAAAAAAAAAAAAAAAAAAAAAAAAAAAAAAAAAAAAAAAAAAAAAAAAAAAAAAAAAAAAAAAAAAAAAAAAAAAAAAAAAAAAAAAAAAAAAAAAAAAAAAAAAAAAAAAAAAAAAAAAAAAAAAAAAAAAAAAAAAAAAAAAAAAAAAAAAAAAAAAAAAAAAAAAAAAAAAAAAAAAAAAAAAAAAAAAAAAAAAAAAAAAAAAAAAAAAAAAAAAAAAAAAAAAAAAAAAAAAAAAAAAAAAAAAAAAAAAAAAAAAAAAAAAAAAAAAAAAAAAAAAAAAAAAAAAAAAAAAAAAAAAAAAAAAAAAAAAAAAAAAAAAAAAAAAAAAAAAAAAAAAAAAAAAAAAAAAAAAAAAAAAAAAAAAAAAAAAAAAAAAAAAAAAAAAAAAAAAAAAAAAAAAAAAAAAAAAAAAAAAAAAAAAAAAAAAAAAAAAAAAAAAAAAAAAAAAACCACTCTCTCACTAACGTGTTATAGCTTCAAGTGTTTGACCATTGAAGCATTTCTCGAGCTGACTTTGACTGAAGCACCCACAACAGTCTACTTTACGACTCCTTTGGTGACCTTGAGATGTTCTCTAAGTCTCTCTACACAGATCATGAGTGTACATCTCGTATAGACCATGACTGTCAGTCACGTGCACAGAGTCTATCGGACGCTTCATATCAATTATCTATATAGACACTATGAGTACGAACCGCCACTCGTCACGGATCGCCATTCCTCTAGTCACATCACCTTACTAAGCGTTGAGCACACCACCTCAAGACAGGTCATCTTAAACGGTGTCTTCACAGACCACCTTAAATAAACCACCTTACACGTCTCCCCCACTCTTCTTCCTCCACACCACCTTGCACAAAGACCCAGACACGAAACGACGCGGCGGACGCAATCATGTTCTGTCTCCAATTCGTAGTGGAGTGTTGGGGAGTGTGTGAGGTGGTGCCATGAGCAAAGAGTGGGTCAAGGGGTTACTGTCGGTTCTGGGGGCTTTGTGTGCTCAACTCATATTGTGGTTGAAGCGGCCTTTGCTTTGGTACAGATTAAGAGTATCTCTTTGACTTGAACTAATTACCTGACTCTTGAATTAAGCTCAACTAAACTTGCCGTGACGAGCTGACGGTTGACTCGGCTGTGGCTCTTCACTGGTGACTGTGGTGCACGTTCGACAAACTTGGTGTCGGCTGTTCACTACAGATAATGTCTGTCCATCATGATTCAGTCACGCTGAGCGAAGGAGGCACCTGACGGCTCTATCCTGGTATCAAGGAGAGGCTTCAGAAGAGTCTGAGATGAGCTGCCAGAGACATGAGTGTTGAGCTCGGCTGTGAACCAGCAAGCCGTCCAGGTATCTGCCTAATCCATCATGGGCAAACATTTCCGCATACGCAAGACGTGCAAACGCGTCAACGAGTCTCCAGCGCGTCATCGCAATGATTGAAGACTCCATTGGGTCCTTGGGGCTGACATGCCGTCTAGCGGTGTTGTCTCGATTTTGGATCGTCACCTCTTGACACCACCCACGGTCTTCTCCAACGACCCGCTAATCCTCGGGGTCGACGTTCTCAACACGACATGGGTCTCTTCGACCTTTTGGCGTAGCGTGTTGCTGGCCAGCAGAATATCATTGAGCACCTTTTGCTGGGCGTCACTGGAGTTGATGGTCAGAGCCTCGGCCTCCTTGAACCCGTTTCGCGACGCTTCCTTGACACTGAACGATATGTTCTTTGCCCACATTGTAGTTGTATGGAGTGGTGTTGAGGTTGAGATGGAGGATCGAACTGAGGAGCGAACTGATGAGGTTACGGTCCCTGCTTAGTAAGACACCGAAGAAGAAGGGAGACGAATGCAGGTGATTATTGGAGTCACGTGTTCTTCGAGCTACAAGAATAGGTACAATTGGGATCTGTGATTTGATCTCTGTACAAGTACAAGTATGTTACGTGGTTTGGATTGTTCGTGTATACTTACCTCAAATAATCATCCTAACTGGGGTTTGGGGTACTCATAATGCATAAACAGATATGACATCACGTGAATGTTTTTACACAATCGTAACCAGCAACCTGCTGCGAACATTTTGGTACCCATATCGCCACCCCAATGACCCTACAACCCGCTCCAACACTCTTCATTCCTCCTTTAGATTAGTTGCAACCTTACTTGTGGTAACCACCATGCATAAACTTCTGACACGCAGCAACATCACCAAGCGGATCATCTTGACACATTCCCAGGACTATTCAAAGCGGTTACAGAAGCTGTTTTTCGCTATTTCCGACACGTCACGTGAACATACAACCGATACAGACGATACAGACGCAAGAAGAGAAGACATTGAACCAAACTAACAACACACAACGCCACATTGTCACATACACACACACACACAATCAAATACACACCTTCCTACATACCCAGCTATGCCAAAAGTCGACTCTTCCCACCAAGCTAATCTCGACCCTCTCATTGAAACATGCCTGTCGCTCATCTCCCGACTACAGCGGTTCGGAACACACACTCTAGCATCGCGAGACGTGCGGCAAGAGCTGGCGGATCTCATCCAGACCAAGCTGCGTGATCTGGACTCGGAATTCGCTCGGTACAAGTCCACGTGCCCTCGCGACACGGCGTCCCAGATCACACTCGAGTCGTACACAGAACAGATTGCCAACCTGCGCGTTTTGTACCGAAAGGCCCAGGTGACTAGCGCCAAGAACGTGGAGAAGTCGCTGCTCAAGGAACGGCAGATGCTGTTTGAGGGCCGCAAAGAGGTCAAGGAGGAGGCCAGCGAAAAGACGGTGCTCAACAAGTCACGTGACATCACGCAGTCGCTCAAGCGGGTCCATCAGCTTGCTTCGCAGAACGTTCTGAGAGGCGAAATGCATCTTGAGAGCCTGGACCAATCGTCGCGCGACATGCAGATGCTGCAGCAAAAGTACACGACGTTTGACGTGCTTCTGGCGGGCTCCAAGAAGCTGGTGCGGCATCTGGAACAGGCCGACAAGCAGGACAGAATTCTGATGATGGCGTCCATGGGGTTTCTGGCGCTTGTGGTGGCGTGGATTCTGTACCGACGAGTGCTCAAGTTGCCTCTGATGATCATTTCGTGGCCTCTTCTCAAGCTCTTTGGCATTGTTCGAGGCAGTGGTCCCAAGATCCCCAAGCCAAGCTCTGGTAACCCCGTGGAGGCGTTGGTGGAGACTTTGGTAGATACGCTAGTCGATTCAGTGGTGGAAGCTACGCCGTCTGTGAGTTTGGAGACGTTGGCGGAGACGTTGGAAACTGCTCTTTCGTCCACTGTCGCTGCAGAGATAGATCTGGACATTCCAGTGGTATCTGAGCCACTAGACGATACTCTTCCTGATAGTGGAGTTCCCGAACATCTCGTGGACGAGGTCCCAGAGGTTCCTATTAGAGATGAGTTGTAGACTATCAACTCCAAAACAATTAGCTAATGTCATATAACCGGTGCTCTTAAATATATACTGAACTCCTCCCGCAATTCGCTCACACTCTCCAATCAACCAGAACCTCGTCTGTTCGGAATCGCTGGGTGCACTGGGTCTTGTCCATGTCCGTCTCAAAGCCCTGTCTCCATGCCAACAGACCGGCATGGGCAATCATGATGCCGTTGTCGATACAGAACCGCTCGTCGGTGGCGTAGACGGAGCCGTTGCGGTCACGTGCCATGATCCCCATCATCTCCTGCAGCCGTTCGTTGCAGCCCACTCCTCCCACAATCAGCACCTGTTGCGAGTTGACATGGGCCATGGCTCGTTCGGTGATTTCGACCAGCATGGAAAAAAGGGTTTCTTGCAGCGAGAAGCACAGATCCTCGGCGGTCACGTGATGTCCGTCGACCACGAGATCACCCGACTGGAACCGTTTCGCCAGCGACTCCACAAACTGCAGCACTCCAGACATGCTCAGATCCATGCCCTTGACAGTGTATGGTAGGGCCACGTACTTGGAGCCCTTTTTCGCCAGCTGCTCGATGTTGTAGCCTGGCGAGGGCGCGTTGGGGATCTTGAGAACACGCGCAAACCGGTCCAGACAGTTGCCCACAGCGATATCCAGAGTCTCTCCAAAGATCCGGTACCGCTGCTTGGAGTACGCAATCACCTGTGTGTTTCCTCCACTGACGTACAGAACGACCGGATTGGTGGCGCCGGTGATGGTCCGGCCCATCTCAATGTGGCCCACGCAATGGTTGACTCCCACCAGAGGAACCCCCCACATCTGCGCAATGGTCCGTGCAGCAATCACCACGCTCTGCAGAGGAGCTCCCATACCGGGTCCCTGGGTGAACGAAATGCAATGCAGTTTTGTAGGGTCCGAGATGCCGGCCTCGTCGAGCGCTTTCTTGATGATTCGAACGACCCAGTTGCGGTGGTGACGAGCTGTGTCTCGAGGCAGGAATCCCTCGCCTGGCGGCGTGATGTACGTGTCTCTGATATTGGACAGAATGTCGGTGGAAAAGCCGTTTTCGGCCTTGGCGTCGGTGACGGTGTGTTTGATGACGCCCACGCCCAGCTTGTTGGCGCTACCTTCCAGTCCCAGGCTCAGATAAGTCGTCATTGTGGTGATTTGAAAAATAAAAAAATATGATGGAGAACGATTACAAAAGCTGCATGGTGAAGTGGGAAAGCTTAATTAATGATGAGCCGCACGAGCGGGGGAGAGGAGGGGAGTATTCAGACGGGGCTGTATGGGAGGGAATAGTTTGGGTGGCTTTTGAATACACTTATAAATGTACAGCTAGTAATTCTGTGTGCTTGAATAATCGAAAACCTCAATTTTGCGTGTCTTGAGGACACCTCATTATTGTACATTGCCTCGACTAAACTCAACAAATTATAGTTGGCCGAATAGTTAGCCTAATGTCACGATGATAAGCCTAATCCACAGAACTATCAAGACCCTTGAAACCCCCTACAGACATGCTACACACAAGAAAACTGCTTACATAAGATCTCCACTGTCTATTTAATCACCAAGCGAGCTTACAATTCTTTTCCATCGCTTTCCAGCTCTTGAAGTCCAATCAAAATATCTGACAAACAGCACCTACAATTTTGATGCATTGTGTCATTATAAAGATAAAGAGACTACAAGGTACCTGATAGTTCACCCCCGCCGCTTCACCTCCTCCACCGTGGCTTGTGCGTCTCTACCAGGACCCTTCGCCACACTTCTTTTAGTTCACCCGGCTTATCTAATCAATCTTTCCACGGAGTGTCTGCAATGCGATGAGTTTTTGAGCTGCAGAATTTTTAAAACAACGCCTAAAACCGTATTACCGAGTAGAACAGTTTGATAAGCTCAAACCCCCGCTATTCTCCCCCTCTCTCGATATCAATATCACGTCACTGACAGTGCAGGTTACCTTATCATGCATGTGGCTTTTGCACCGTGGAGGTCAGTTCAGCCTCGGGATATAAACATGCCAGAAAGAAGCCGAGACCTTCCGCGGATAGCCCTGGTCTCAATTAGTCTAAATTTTTGTTTCCAGCCCCTCAGTTGCTAATCCCGCGGATTTACCCCGCTTCGGATATTTTCGGATTCCGATAGTCGAGATGATAACAACCTTATTTGTAATGGTGCCGTATCCTTGTTTCAAGCCATTGAAAGAAGGAAGGAGGTTACAAGTTCATCTTCGCTACACGGCTACACGGTTACACAGACGAAGTCATTCAATCACACGGGCGCAATTGCACAAACAGCGTTACAAAAACTCGTTACACCACCAACCCATTACACCAATCCCCCTCCCCCCCCATCATGTCCTTCCACGACAAGTTCATTTCGGACCGGTCCAAGTCCCGGTCTCATTCCCATTTCACGCTCAACCAGACGTCCAAGACCATCAAGCCCCACTCGGACCCGATCTTCATCTCTGGAGGACTCCCCAACCCCATTGGGTTCCCCATCGACGAGATCTCCGTGTCTCTGTCCACCAGTCCCAACCCTCGGCCTCGGTTTGTGCCTGCTGCCACGCTGTTTTCCAAGCCCGGAATCGTCGAGTTTCCCGAAGTCACCGCCAACAGCACCCGGCTGAGCCAGAATCTCAAGATTCTCAAGTTTGCGCAGTCGTTTGAAACCGCCACGAACGGAAACGGGGGGCAACTGACGCTCGAACGGTCGCTGCAGTACGGCGAACAGGACGGACATCCGCAGCTCAAAAAGTTCGTCAAGGCGCTGACTAAGCGGCTGCACCCGCCCAAGCTTGACGACAAGGACTGGAACATCATCATCACCAACGGAGGAGGTGACGGAATCCACAAGGCCGTGGATCTGCTCATCAACCCGGGAGACCATGTTCTGGTCGAAGAGTACTGTTTTTCGCCTTCTTTTGACAATATCAAGTCCGTCGGAGGAATCCTTGTGCCTCTCAAGCTGGACTACGAAGAGGGACTGGATGTGGCCGATCTAAAACGGATTCTCGAGAACTGGAACGAAGACAAACAAGGACCCAAACCCCGGGTGCTGTACAGCGTTCCCTCGGGCCAGAACCCCTACGGCGTCTCGCAGTCTCTGGAGCGACGTAAGGCCATTTACGCTGTTCTGAAGGAACATGGCGTTGTTATTATCGAAGACGATCCTTATGGAGCTCTTGCCTACGAGTCCTACAATAAGACTTCTACTAACGGCAACGGCAACAGCAAGCCTCTGGAGACTCCCGAGAACGCTCACGACGAGTCTGTTGGTTCTGAGGCTCGAGAAACCGATATTTCCAAGGCCGATATCGACCACTACACTTCTTTAATCGCCCCTTCTTACCTCACCATTGACGACGTAGGACTGGTGGTGCGAATCGACACCTTTTCCAAGGTCTTCTCTCCCGGTTTGAGACTCGGCTGGATGGTCAGTCACGTCAGTTTCATCGAAAAGCTGTCTCTGTACACCTCTCTGTCCACTCGAGCCGCCTCTGGAGTCTCTCAGCTGCTCATCAACAACATTGCCCACTCCTGGGGTCTTGAGGGATGGCTGCGATGGTGTCTGTTGCTGCGAAACCAGTACCTGGAGCGACGAAACCACCTGCTTGCCCAGCTGGACAAACTGGACCAGTCCAAGATCTCCTACATCAACCCGGTGTGTGGAATGTTTGTGTCTGCGCTCGTCCATTTTGACAAGATTGCGCCCGAGTCCTTTGACGGCGTCACTCTGCCCTACCAGACGCGACTGGTGGAGCTAGGAATCGAGGAAGGAGTGCTCATTGTGTCTGGCTCCAACATGGCTGCCTCCGAGGAGCTGCGTCAGACCGCCAAGTTCATCCGCCTCACGTTTGCCTACGAGGATCCCGATCTGCTCGACGAGGCGATCAAGAGACTGGGCAAGGCCGTCGACCGGTTGTTTGACGAGGGGGAGATTAGTAAGACGGTATAAAGCTAGGATATAATACATGTACCGTAAAGTAGCATCGCGTAACCCGTATTTGTCGGAGAAAACACGCCTCCGATCTCCGTGATATAATCGATCTTTCCACATAGGATACACGGCTGTGGCAGTGTTGAACGTTAGACCGTTAGAGTCCTGTTTATGGCTATTTTTGGCTCTTGGCTATCGTATCCGCAACCTTGCTATTTATAGATTGTAGAGAAGAGAGTAGGTATACAATTCCAGAGAGGGAGCTTGTGGAATGTTGAAACGGTGTAGATCACGTGATTGGGTGAGTTCTCGAGTCCCTGTGTCTTTTCTATTGCTTCTGGTGATAAAACTCCAATCGGCATGTCTTCATTCAAACCGGGCTGTACACAACAACGATATATGCAATCCGCTAGCTTGAGATATGTCGGTAGGTACTACATTGGCTCCTATATTGGCTCCTATATTGGCTGTAACTGTCATCTATGGATTTATAGGAGTTTGCCACTGGTTTTGCCACTGGTATTGTCACTGGTATTGCTTTGGCCGTTTGAGTAGCATAGTAAAGATCGTGTTGACTACAAAAGAGTGTATGCGATGGGGAGTTCTGCAATCAGTTAGTAGTACTGAAATATTGTTTGTTCGAAACTCCCCCACTCTAACTATCCTTGTAGAAGGGTAGACTGAGAACAACCAATCTGTCAATATCAATCTATCAACCCAATTTGTCAACGTCCATACATGATACTCTTTTCAAAAGCAGCCGCGTTAGTGTGTGGCAAGAATGTCGACGACGTTTTCAAGCGGCTCAGATACACTCATTGACTATCGATAAATACTCAGCCTTTGATCTGCCTCACAATGTGCCTCTATCTACTTACGCCAATGCCGGTCACGATCCGCACGGAAATCACCATCCACGCTTCTCCAGAATCGGTTTCGGCGATTCTCTTTGATTTCGCCAACTACCACCAGTGGAACTCGTGGATACAGGTGGCGGGACCCCCTTTGTCCGATAAATCGACCTACTACCTTTCTTTGGTGGGATCTGAACTAACCATCAAAGAAGGGGAAGAGCTTCAGTACTCTCCAATAATCAAAATGGCATCCCCAAGTGTTCTCACATGGACTTGGCATGACAAGCACAAACACTACATGGCTCATGAACACTACTTTGAGATCATTCGCGCGCAGAAAAACTCTTCTCAGTGTGTCGTAAAACACGGGCAACGGTTTTCAGGAGCTTTGGCAAGAGCAAAGTGCTATACAAAGTACTATCAAAAGAAGCAGGCGGCTTTTGAGGCGTTCAACAAGGAGCTGAAGATTAGGGCGGAGGGGTTGGTTTCACACGAGCAGGTCTCTAAGAAATAATGGTTTCTGGTATATTCTGGTGAGCGTAGAGAAGAACAGTAGGAGAAGTTTGAGAGGTAGGAGAAGTTAAAGAGGTGATAAAAGAAGCTCTCTTGGACCATTTGGTGAAATCCCCTTGTTTCTGAGATAAGTATTGCTGTCTGTAGCGTTTCTTAGCTGAGAAGTGTTAAAGTAAAAGCATTATTGAGCCAGAATAAGTAGAGATATAAATGATTCAACTTTGAATGTGTGCTTAATAAGTCCCAACTACTCACCCAATCAACTCCCCTTTGTTTCAGCATCAATATTCCACCTTTTATATTGACCTGAACTGCCCCCGCCCCCTCCCCTCTGCTTACTCACCCACAACCCGTAATACAAGTCCTATCGAAACGGGAACTTCTCAGTCACACTCCCAATAGCCACTTTAACCTAAAAATTAACTCCCAATTCACCCCAACCTCTTCTAGCAAAAAAAAAATCAGTGCACACGTGAGGTTGCAAAAAAACACTGATCAGCTAGAAGCTATGGGAATCTAACCCACATATGTTCCTCCACTGCCAGTTCGCAAGCAAACTTGACATGGACAGGAATTGAACCTGCAACCCTTCGATTACAACCAAGAAAAGACTGGAGTCGAAAGCTCTACCATTGAGCCACCACATCAGTGTGTGGGGTTCCGGGCATGCTTGGGGCGTTTTGGGGGGGAGATGGATGAGTATTTCGGCGCAAAGTCACGTGATTTGGCGGTTTCGACGGTGTCACGTGATTAATGGGGGTCAGGAGAAGGGGTTTGTGTGGAAAAAAACCAAGAAAAGGTCAGGTTCGGTGCGCCAGTAATTGTATTAGTAAGCAGAGCGGTACGTCATCTAGGGTGAACATCAAAGCAGTCAATTCTCAGTGAAACCGGTGCAAAATTTCTCATTGAATACTATAACGTAATAATCACACGTACTTCCCCTACATAGTCGTAATCTGGGGTATCTCACATATCCATGTATGGGGTCCTTCCAGAGGTACAAGTACTCGTAAATATGACACAGTTATAATATATCTATTCATCTATACATACAGGTGGTATACAAGTTGTACGCAATTGTACAGTTCTGGTGTGGTCCTGGCAGACAGAAGTCCTTCTGACAGACTCGCTTGAACCTTTTGACAGACAGACCCGCTTAAACCAGATCCTCAGGGCTTTCTCCATCTCTCCCCCCTAGACACGACAGTTGGAAATGCTAAAGACGAGAATGTCGCTGGCGCCCTCCTTCTTGAGCTCGTCCATGATCTGGGCAATCTTCTTCTTCTCGGCCATGGAGGAAACAGCGCACCATTCCTCATCATCGAGAGGAGACACGGTGGCAGCCCGTCGTCCGGGGGTGATCTTGAGCAGTGCGTCCAGCTTGTTTCGGGGCGCGTTGTAGTTGCACAGCACGTACTTGTTGGCGGCGAGAACACCCTCGATTCGGCTCTTGATCATCTGCACCAGCTCCGGGTGGGAGGGGTGTTTGGAGACGATGAGCGACGCCGAGGTTTCGAGCACGGTGGCAATGGGCTTGAGACCGGCAGCTCGCATGGTTTCTCCGGACTCGACGAGATCGACAATACCGTCGGCGACACCCAGAGCACAAGCAGCCTCGACGGAGCCGCCCACAAACTTGATGTTGGTGGAGATATCCTTGACGGGCACGCCCTCGAGCTCGGCAAAGTACTCCTCGGCCAGGGAGGTGAAGGAGGTGACGATGCTCTTGCCAATGAGCTGCTTGGCGTCCGTGTAGGGCCCCTTTTCGGGCACCTGGACCTGCAGCTTGCACGAGCCAAAGCCCAGATCCAGGGCGTTCTCCACGTCCATCTTGGCCTCTCGCACCTGGTCGATTCCGGTGATACCCAGAGCGACCCGGCCCTCGCCGACGAATCGGGGGATATCGGCAGCAGGCAGGAAAACCAGCGCCAGAGGCAGGTTGGTGGAGAGCGCGATATCCAGCCGGTTGTGTCGGTGGAACTGGATGTCGGAGCCCTTGAGCAGCTCCACGGCCTTTTCGTACAGTCGGCCCTTCTTGGGGACGGCAAAGAGCAGCCGGTCGTTGAGATTGTTCACGAGATCCATGTTTGTGTTTTGTGGTAGTGTGGTTGGTAAGTGCTGTGTGTTGTAGTGGTGTTCTGTCGGTGATGATCTGAAAAACTAAATGCACTATAGTGACTCATGCATGGTGGGCCTAAATAAGCTTCGTTGGGAGGTGTGGGGGGGTGCCCTGTAGATACTGATCTGGTACTGCTGTGAGGATAAAAAGTAGATGGTTGTGATCAGTTCAATTTGGAGAATCGATTTCAGTTTTTAAAATCAAAATCAAACAACTTTTGGCCACCCAAATATGCCCAATTATGCCAATATATGCCCGCCTTAAAGTTACACTATAACCACGTTGAGCGTTGTGAACTTTGAGTGGATGGAGATATGTCTCACAAACGCGGTTCAGAGAACAGACACGTGATACCTGATTAAATAACCACTCTCTCCGCACAATCATCTGACTAACCAAATTTCCAGAATTCTAATCCGTTCACTCAATCGCTCGTGAATCCCTACCAAAGATCCATCCACTGGCCACGTTGGGAAACGATAGGGTTTTGGTCCTTGCTCAGACGACCTCTTCCAACTTGTGATACCGACATTCTAGAAGGATGAAAATAGCTTCATTCGAATCTTCTCGTCGAGGGGATTCCAAATATACCCTTACCTCCTTTTTTGCTCCACTACACCCCCCTCTAAACCTCTTTCACTGTTCTCATAAAGTCTACGCTAAATCACGCCGATGAGCACTTTATGGCGCACATGTCATACCGTGTCTGAGCGTGTTTCAGGAGGGAAAGTGAGAGTCAAACGGGGTATTTTTAGTTACGCGGAGCTAGGGAGTGATGACTAATCGGACTACGGGGTTTATTTGCTGATGCAAGCGTTATTCCCGGTGGTCTCAGTGTTTGGAAGATCCCCCCGGATATGCCGCGGGGTTAATGCATGTATTAGTCCGGTCGGCTTAGTCATGGTGCTGAGACTGAGGTTAGTCAGGTTGTTGGAGATGCCACAGTTAAGTCACGTGGGTGGTTATAACAGTATCAGTCTTGTTTTGGAGCGGTTCCTTCTTTCAGGCTAATACACTCGTACATCACTCGTTCGTTCTTCACCTGCACCCCATAAAAGTGGTACCAAAATGATCACAAGAAGAAGCTGATTTTAGCGGTACTAGTTTTGGAGCAACTGGATTTCTTCGTCTCGAGATATCCTCCTTTTCATTCTGACTCCTGATTAAGGTGGCCCTTGGAGTCCTGAATTTCCGAGCCGCACGCCTAGGGGGGGGGGGGGTGTTTTGGGTCCTTCAGATAGGTGGATTGGAAGCTCTGAATTGGCTAATTTTTCAACAGTTGCTTAATATGGGTGTTAATAGTATACTGTCAAACTCTCAGCTCTGTAGCTCTCTTATTGAGTGGGTAGGAGGTGGATGAGGTTGTGACCGAGAACTCAAGTAGTGTTTCAACTATCTTTGGAACTGTCAAGTAAGTCCAAGTAAATTTCCGAGGGTAGCTCATGAAAGTGACACAAGAGNCCTAGGGGGGGGGGGGTATTTTGGTCCTTCATAATTGTGGTTAGAGAGCTCCCAATTGGCTGGTTCTTTGAAACTCGCTTCAGATGGGAGTTTTCAGCATAAAATCAAAATCACAGCTTGCTAGCTTGCTTATTGAAGGGGGGGATGTGTAATAATAGTGGTAAGTATAATCCCAACTACATTTCATTTTCTCAAGTAGAGGTCAAGTAAATATCTGATGTTCTTTCTGTACCGCCGTGAAATTAACACAAAACGAGCAGGAAATCATTCTTTGTGTTTGTCTCGGCTAATACATCCTAGCTGAGTCATAAGTTTCTCGATCGGAGCTTTCTGTTTCATCTAAGCTCTGTTTCTATCATCTACTCTTACGATGGAATACCTCTCCACATATAGCTCCCTTTATAACACTCCGATAACGCTCACAAGTTTACCACCTTGTAGCTATAGCACCGATGATCTCAGAGATCTACCGTGGACGTTTTTCCGTGGAAAATCATTTGGTTAGCGTCAGAAGAGGCATTTTCCTGACGTAACCATTCTACAAGGTACGAGCTTTTCTAGACCTATCAGTATCTTCGTAAAGCTCCCCTACGGTCCCCCAATACGACATTGAAGTTTGACCTTCTCTCAGGTGGATATAGTTCGTCTATGGTTTGATTGAGTTGGTGGATAGAGTGGGGGGTATAGACGGCGATGTGCGGCGATGTACGGCGATGTAGATGGCTCTGAACCATGTGAGACGGCTCAGGGGTGTATAAATAGACCCCGCCGATCCCGATTTTGAAGTCCTCAGATCGATATCTCTTCGGAAACACCCCAGAATCATGATCTTATCAACTCTACTTCTGGCTACCCTGTCTCTGGCCTCTCCAGCCAATCCAAAGGTGGTTTCTTTGCCTGTTTCAAAGCACATAGTTGCCAATACGTCTACCGGATCCTTCTCATCATCAATCTCCACCTCTGTCTACATCCACGTGAACATTTCTGTTGGTACTCCTCCTCAATCTTTCCAGGTTATTCTAGACTCTGGATCGGCCGATACATGGGTTCCTCAGGTCCCCAAGGAGTATGAAAACATGGGACCCACGCCGGGGTACTACAATCCGTCGTTATCGGGCACATACAAGTTTCTGAACTCCAATTTCTACGACTCGTACATTGGAGAAGGGGATGGAGGCAATTGGATCACCGAGACGGTAGATGTGGCAGGAGTGACTCTATCTGACTTTCAGATGGCGTCCGTGACTTCTTCAAGCGGACTCAACGGTATGGGGATTTTGGGCGTTTCTTTTGAGACCAGGGAAGGCTCCAATTCTCAGTACCCCAATTTCCCCGTAGCTGCAAAGAACCAGGGGTATATTGATCACGTGGCCTACTCGATTTTCTTCAACGGACCGGGATCGGGCCAAGGAATGTTTCTTCTCGGTGGAATCGACCATGCCAGGTACAACGGAGACCTGGAGTTCTTTTCCAACGGAGATTCTGCTGCAGGGCTTTTTCTGGACGTGGAAAGTCTCACTGTAAACGGCAAAAACATCAGTATTGTCGATGGACCAGCAGCTCTGGATTCGGGATCGCCTGGAATCGCTATTTCCGACCCGATCTTCACCGAAATCCACCAATCACAGGGGTTTACAAACTATAGCAAAGAGTCGGGGCGGTACTTTGTCGATTGCCAAGCGAAATTTTCTGTGGACTTCAATATCGGCCAAACGGTGATCCACGCTAATGAGTCGTCCTTGGTGATTCCCTGGTCGTCAATTACAGGTGATCCCAAAGATACAGCTTGCGTTTCGGCCATTCTAAACCCCAACGTCTTTGGTTCTCAGGGCGAAGGTATGTTCATTCTGGGAGACTCGTTTCTGGAGAATTGCTACACGGTTTTCGACTTGGAAGATGATAAGATTGGACTGGCACAGATCGTGTACACGGATAAAACGGATATTCAGCCGATTACGGGTAGTTTAGGGGGGGTAGAAAAGGGTGATGGTGGTTCGTAGAGAGGTGGATATTAATCGATATTTTTGTGTGACAAGATAGAGTGGAAAGTATATCAGACGACTCAGAATTTCACGGTGATTCAGATGGTGTATTTTTTACGCACAGAGAGTGGTTTTTTGAGTACCTTTGGCTGTCTATATGCTGGCCCACAAAAGAGAATACACATCACACAACCATAAGAGCTCAGAAGATAGTGTACACTTCTGCACTCTGAACGAATGATATCTTTTGATCTCCTAATACTTCTTGGACCTATTTTTTAAAACATGTTTAGAAATACACACAGCTCCTTTTGTTGTCACCAGAATTATATAACCTTTGTTAGGGCATTACTTATCATTTTGCTAAGAAGGCTACAGTTGACACAAAGAGCCCTTGTATCTCACATTGTAGAGAAACTACAGCTATGAGAGCTGCATCAGATGGTAGAGCTCGCTCGGGAGGTGAGGGTGTTGTGGGTTTTATAACAATCGGTGCTTTTCAAACAGGTTATGAGGTATCCATTGTCAAACCAGAGACCAGCTATGCTTACTGTTTGGGGTGGGTATGTTAGAGACGGGGGTAGTCACGTGACCACCAAAAACATCTGAAAACTTCACAAACAACCAGTGTCACGTGGTTTATACTGTTATTCATCACGTGACTGCACCAACTACCACATCTTTACCTTGTACTTGTGCCTTCTCACCTACGCGTACTTCGTCCACAGCTCATTAGTCAGATACACGTGGTATAGATACGTGTCAAAAGCATAGTCACGTGATCAGCACCCCATCCGCCGTTAGAACTGGCCTGAAACAAGTGTGAAACTGCAGCTCTGAGGCGCAGAATCGTGGCACAGGTGGGTCAAACGCGATGAGCACTCGTTACAGCACGTGATCTATCGATGGGGGGGTGGTTGCACGTGACCTAAGGGAGTGTATGGTCAATGAGAACAGGCGTGGATGACTGCAGATAGATGCAATATCTCTGCTCTACCCATTTTAACCGCATTTATTTGAATTTACCAGGTTTTATGCCAAACTTCATTTTAATCGGTTTTAATTGAGTAATGCCATATAATTACCGACGCAGAGAAAAAAACGAACATGTCGACATCAGTCAACCGCCGCAGCAGCATCGACGACAACAACATCCAGGAACGTCAACAAGTTCTTCCGACGTCTCCAACCATTTTTTTTTTTCCCGATTTATCGCGAATAAGTGTGGACAAATATAGCTCATGAAGAAAAGGAAAATGGTTATTTTGAGTCGCAAAAAATACCAACCATTCAACAGAAAAAAAAAAAAACAACAGGTGATACTAAAACTAATTCATCTGAGTCTCTACCATCGCCTCCTAAATTACTGCGAATTATTCCGTATTATTATCATGTCACTATTTCGACAATGCTTCTACTGCCAAACCCTAACCTCAACACATCTCCCACTTCCACGTGATGTGACTGCTTTCCTTTTCTGTCCAGCGCCCCCAAAGCGGCTTCCAACCCTATTCCACCCCACTCTCCCAGCCAACCCTCTTTGGCAAAGTAAATCGTGGTTCTTGACTTTTACGAAAAACAGCACAACACATACAAAAATGGTGAGTGATTGAAGTGGCGACGGAAACAGGCGCGGAGGGCGCTCAAGCGACGATTCTCGACGTGACAGCCGACTTGCGATGGGTATTACCGGACCGTTGATTTGTGCACAGACGGGTTTTGGAAGTGAGAAATTTGCGACAGGGACAGCGACAGAACGAGAGGCACCGACGGTCTGGGGATTTTGCAGGAGAGTGGGTGGATCAAGAAGAGGGCAGTGAGGAGTGATGGATGTGCGATTTCCCGATTTTGCCACCCGTTTTTTCTCACGACATGGGTGGTGTGTGTGTGTGTGTGGTGACAACAAGGGTAGTGTGGTTCTCACGGCATGAATCGGGTGATCGACATGAACCGTGTGAACCCAACCACCCACGACACTTGTCGACACTTGTCGACACTCTCCGTGTGGCCCACGACCCCAGCTCTGTAACCCCACAACACCGGCTCTGTCACCCACGACTTCGTCCGTGTAATACCCACACACGCTCCGTGCAACCCCCAACACACCAACCCTGTAGCCACCACAACCACCCCTCCACCATACTAACCCCAGGATAACTCTAAAGCCGCCCCCGTCAAGCTCGCCAAGGTCGTCAAGGTCCTCGGCCGAACCGGATCTCGAGGAGGAGTGACCCAGGTCCGAGTCGAGTTCATCGACGACGAGTCCCGATCTATTGTCCGAAACGTCAAGGGCCCCGTCCGAGAGAACGACATTCTCTGCCTGATGGAGTCTGAGCGTGAGGCTCGACGACTCCGATAAGTTGTTTTCTTGTTCTTTTCAAGATCTCAGCCTGTCGCCCAAAAAACCATATGTATTAATCGTACAATTTGATGTATTCGAGTTATGGAGTGTAGTCAGAGATGTTGTACAAACTATTGATTTGAATACCTACCTACCGTATTTGTGCTATTGCTGATTGGTAAGCCATTTTTTTTTTTTTATGTTTTTTTATTTATTTTTTTTGAAAATTGAAAATGTCACCACAAACTACACCCAACCTAATCGAGTGGTTCGATGAGGTCCTATCATGCCAATTCTCCCACCAATCGCTACAGAATCGTCTGCTCTACATTTTGATACCATTCCCATCTCTCTGGGATACCTTGAACATTGAAATAACCCAACTAAATGAATTCTCGCCTCAAGTAATGCTAAGTAAAGAGTCGACTCGGCACACAAAGATGTCTGAAAGTGTCCAGGTGGACTCGCCATGGTAATATTACAATACAAAAGTGCGGTCAGAACTTTCCCAAGCCTTCTCAGACGGATTCTAGCAGGCCAGTCAATCTTTGTCCTTGTCAGGATAAGCTTTCCAATCCGTCCCATGAAAAACTGCAGCCGCTTGAGGAGTGTTTTGTAGAGAGAGTCTACAAAGGTGTCTTCCAGAACCGGTAGAGAGAAGTGGAGCCGACCAAACCGTTCCTCGTAGTCACGTTCTAATACAAATGTGTCTTCAAAACAACGCTAAACCTTCTCAGACGGATTGTAGCAGGTAGTCAAATGGTGAGCTCTTTTGTCCATTAGTCTTCAGGTACCGTTTGAGGAGTGAGGAAGAGGCACCACTTCATAGCATCTTCAAGAGCCGGTAGAGAAACACAAACAGCATCAAACGATTCCTCACTGTACAAAAGTGCTCTTTAAACTCCTCTAATACTGTGGAGGACTAGGGACCTTCTTGACCTGATTTACTATGAGGTCAAATGGTACAGTGACATCGTAAACTGGATCGCTTAAAGGCCGTCAAAAAGATACGTCAGTTGTACGGTATCGTAGTAGCTGATTTTATGCTGACTAATGGGTTGTTAATCTACCAACCAGGCTGTCCTTAGCTCGATTCCATGAATTTGGTCAGACACTCCATGAGATCATGGGCTACAAAGCAGTACATATAGGTATCCAAACCCCTAGGAAAGGTTTGCTAAACTATAGGATACAATAGCCCGTTCCAGAAAGGTACGGTCTCCAATTCAAAATGTCCACATGACCAGTTTCTGGATCCACTCTGAGGGGGGCTAACGTGTTTCTTACTGAACTCACTAAACAGCTCCTTCTGTCAGCTGAATTAGTAGGCAGACAAGGTGCTGAAGTTGAACGTTTAAGGAACCTCTGGAGAACTAGTGTACTGTACACCACTCCACGTGGATTTCTCCAAGTCGAGCGGTACAATAATGACACCAGTGTACACACTTCTCCTGACTGTAGCTCTCAGTAAGTCCATATATCGTAGTGCAGTTAGTGTAGTCCAACACCTGCAGTTCATCATACACGTATTATCGACTCTCGAAGCCTGTTGGGTTCATCCATTGTCTTATCGTTTCTACACAACACTCCATCAATTCCCACATCCCACGCTAGAGGTATTCTTCTGTTTGAAGGATGCAGGAAACGAGTATTTGGTGAAACTACCACACAGCTTCTCGCCATGCCAACGGTAGTATCAATACTGCAGCTGGTAGATAACTGCAGCTCTACACTGCACTAATAGAAACGACCTACGTCAGTGCTGCCGGTCTAGACCGCCTCCTCGGATAAAGTTCCGTGCCTCTGGCTACCAAATGTCTCCACCTCAGGGTGTCTTGCATTGCCGCAGCCTATCATGCATTATCGGAACTTTATGGGAGGAGGGGGGATTGAACAAACGATAGACGTTGGCTGGTGAACACAGTCATGTGATCAAACGAGTCATGTGATCAAGGGTGTTGTGTGCTCAAACGAGTCACGTGACCAGACAACGTCACGTGACCACATATGATCCCCCTCCAGCTTGCTCACAACCTAGCTACAACAGAGAAATACTTTTTTTCAGCCTTTCTCTGAACAGCAAAATGTTCCTCAATTGAGAAGGGCCAAATTTGAGTATGTAGAGACTGTAGCTAGTAGAGTGATAGCAACCCACAGAGCCTTGTACATTCATCTCGACCTGCTATATCTACAGTATTACAAATACAGTAATACTCAAAATCTTTCACTCCAAATAAAACCTCTTCAGTCACGATCTTCTCAGCCTCAAACCATCAAGTCATGTCTCGCTCCTACACACACAGTACTTGTATATTGAGACTACCCGATACTCCACTGCACATCAGCGTCAATACCATAGAGACAGTCCCTTCGCTCTCCCAGTGGCACATTCCCAAGTCGCTCTTCTCCTTCACCCTCCTGTAACATCTATAACGATACCATTAATGATCTATATAAATAAGAGGCAGCCGTGGAAAGCGACTGCCGCCATGGACTAGGTCCTGTGATGAATTGTATGTGGTTAGGGGCGTAGCGTAGTTGACAAGCAGTCGACGCGTCAGTCAATGGCATGGTTACCAACAGTTGACGTAGAATTGCATCAGTCGACTCGCTGGGTCGATTCGCTACGTCGATTCGCTGCGTTGATTCGCTGCGCTCACCAACCCGCTCACCGACTTCCCTCCGCCTCCGCCGCCTCCGCCGCAGCCTCGCCCTCCCGCTTCCAAAACCGCAGCAACAGATTTCCATACCGCTGCAGCACCTCCAGCGGAATCATGAGATGGAAATCAGTGAGCAGCAGAAACTGCAGCTCCAGGTGGTTCAGCTCCTCGACGGGCAAACCTCCAACCTTGGCGTAGCGCGAGTTTTTGTAAAACACGTCCGAAAAGAACTTGGAGCTCACGGTAATGCCGGCAATGATGAGCCGGTGAATGTTATAGCTGTCCATGACAAACAACTGGGTGGCCGGAATGTCCGACGGCGGCGGCACCTGTTTGGCGAGCAGCGACGACGCCGTGCTGCTGGTGCCGTCGTTGGACGCAGCCGCATGCGCGCCGGTGAACTCGCCTGCGTTCGCCCGCTTGGCAATGCGGTCAAAGTACACCAGCAGCGACAGAAAGACCTCGTTGGTGGTGGGGCAGTACTTGAGGATTCGCAGTAGGTACGAGTGCAGCGAGATGGCCGGGATGTTGCGCCCGTGGAACGCCAGCACGTTGGCGGTGAACTTGTTGGACACGTAGTTCTGCGACGCGTGGTGGTAGTGGTGCGGGTGCAGCGAGTCGTTGGCCTCGATGATCTTCTGCAGCAGGGCCGTGAGCATGAGTAGCAGGTCGTTGACGGGGTAGTTGGCAATGTCGAGATGGACGTCGTCTTCGGTCTCGAGAACCGGCACAGACACGTTGCCTATACTGTCCATGACGTTGTGTCCGGGGTTGGTGGTGGTGGTAGTCGAACCGGCGGTGTTCTTCTCACCCTCCACGACGGTGTTCTTCTCACCCTCCACGACGGTGTTCTTCTCACCCTCCACGACGGTGTCCTTCTCACCACCCTCAACAATATCCTCCTTCTCGACCGTAACACCGTCTGCACCCGCCTCCACCTTGACCTTCTTATCATCATGGTCATCCTCATCATCAGCCTCACCCCCGTCCTCCCCCACCTCTTTACCCTTGACATCGTCAATCTGCTGCATGCGACCGGACGACGGTTTTCGCCGCGCAAACAGCGACTTTTCGCCGGTCGAGTCGCGCCGCGACGACGGCGCCGTCGTGTAGCCGCTGTAGGACGCCGCGGCGGTGTCCGACGAGCCGTAGTCAGAAAAGCCGCCGGTGCCGGTGCCAAACGACGCCGACGACGGCGCCACGGTCGAGTCGACGGACCCCGACGCGCTGCCGGCCTTGGACGCCGACGCGCTGTTGCTGGCGGACCCCGCGAGCTTGGACGTGAGGTTGGACGTGCGGACCGTCGGCTGGAACTCGACGGGGTCGCCGAACGACGACGAGCGCCAGTGCGCGGGCGCGTCCATGTTGGGCGAGTGCGCCTGGCCCTCCGGCGAGTGGTCCGGCTCGAACGTCTGGGTGGCGAACGACGTCAGCCGCGAGCCCTGCACCGTGGGGGGCTGCACGAACGACTGGTACGACGACGTGCGTTGTTGCTGGATGGACGACGTGAGCGAGGAGGGGAAGAAGCCCGTTTGGACTGATGCTGCTGTTCCAGACGAAGCAGGGGGTCCGGCTGAGGCGCCGCTAGACGACGCTGCACCAAACGAGTTGGTGAACGAGCCTGCATTGGCGCTGGCGTTTGTGTTTGTGTTCATGTTGGCAAAACTGCTCTGCTGATTGACGCCCGAAAACGAGCCGGCAAAGGCGCTGGAAGCCACTCCGCTCTTGTACGAGCTGCTCACCGAGCTGGGCTCGTTGTAGGCGCCCATTCCGGTCTGGCGGGTGGAGCTGGAGGGGCTGAAAAACGCCGAGTTGGACGGCGTGGCGGCCTGGGCGTCCGGGGCGTCGTGTGAGGTTGCGGGGATGCCAATGCCCGAGTACGAGGCGGGGTGCACGTGGTCGTATCCCGTGGACTCGTCCGAGTCCGAGTACCCCTGGCCCTCGACCATTTCCACGTCTGACATGTTGTGTGTTGTTGTCTGTCGTGGTGGTGGTGGTGTATGGAGTGTGGTGTGTGAGAGGGCAGCGCATTGGGAGTGCAGACCCGTGTGCATGACTGGGCACACTGCAAGTGGAGACAGACGGTGGTGGTAAAAGGAGGAGGGGACGAGTACAGCTGGTAAAAGGAAACTCGGAATATGGAAACTCCACTCTATATATATTTCCCAGTTCCTTTTGTGTCACTTCAATGCAACCAAATACAATTCTGAATGTATGGACTACACTACGAGTATACCGGTAGCTACATACAGTAACCACACCACACACACACACACACACACACACACACACACACACACACACTAACCACACGCCCTGAATATGCACACACAACGTCTCCGCTGATTATTACGTTTGTGTACATCAATCAGATGGAGTGGGGCGTTGGTTAGTACGTCATTAGGTAGACAGCTCTGACTGACGTATCAACATACCAACAGTCTTATCTCATGTATCGTATGTTTTACACACGACTACCCCTACAGGAACACACACCACAGCCCCCACTCTGGCGGCTAAAATTACGTCATCGAGGATTTTCACACAAACCGAATCAGCCCTCTGTCGGTCCAAAGAATGGAGCCAGGTCACACGTATATCTCTCAGAGGGAAAGTCGTGTGGTTGATGCTGGAGAAAACACATGTTCTTTGCCGGGCTGTGATTGGCTGGATTGGGGGTGGAAAAGTGGAAAGTGGGGGAAAACGGAAATTGAAGGTATGTAAATGATGAGAAAGGCGAGACAAGGAGAATAAAGCGCTTGGATTGCAGAAATCATCGCCGTGGAACAAAATACAGTCCCCTCAACAGCCCCAAATAAACTCCCCACCGTTGGAATCTTAACCATGATAGACAATCGATAGCAAGAAATGGGGAGGAGGATTCGGGAGGAATGCGGACAAGTGAGAGGAAAGACCACGTGACCAAACGAATGGCTACCACGTCTGAATCACGTGTTTTTTCAATTGAGCTGAAACGGACAAGAACGAGGCTACTTTGGTCTGTAGAGGTTTGAAAGAGAAACAAGCAGCACCAGTTTATTCATCTTGCATAGGCGAGCATAATGAATCTCTTAAACCGCACGAATATCGATTATTTGGACGATATTACGACGTTCACGGCTGTCGGGGTTACTGCCAGGTCTTAAACCTTATTTTATTTACCCGTGAAGATCGAACCTGCGAGGACGAACCTTGATTTGGTGCTTGTTTCGAGAATCGAACCTGCGATGTCGAATTTGATACGAAGCAAGTTTGTGTGGGCAGGGGGGAGGTGGATGTATGTAGCTGGCCAGGTTTCGGATTAAATTGGAATTTGAAAATTTGGTGATAATTCTGGAGTCAAGATGAGTACACTGGTGCTTCCAGCTGAGCTCTAGCATTACTCTAAAGTGTTGTTGACTCCCTCCCCATTGCTCCCATAATGGCGCCACTGTGGCTAAATTTATACATGCCAGACGCACCTCGCCACACCTCTTTTACATCACCACTAGTCTGGAGAACATCTCACCACACTCATACACACCCCGCAGAACCACACTACAGCCACTATGTCTCGAGCAGCAAAACTGACGTTTGGAATCACCTCGGCTCTCACCGTGGCCACCATCACATACGTCCATTTCGACCAAAAGTGGGCCCAGCAGGCGCTACGACAGGGCCCCATCAATGACATGGAGCGAGTGCGACAGCACCGAGAAGACAAGCAGCGTCGGTTCGACGCGATGAACGACGAGGAGAAGACGGAGTTTTTGCGCAAGGAAAAGGTGCGAAAGGAGCTGCTGGCGGAACACGACATGCAGCTCCAGCTCAAGGCGCAGTACGAAAAGGTCCAGCCGTTGGGCAAGTGAGCGTAGCGAGCGAGCGTGCGAGCAAACGCAAACCGCTTGAACTGCCATTACTTGTCTCATGTCGACACAACAATCCTGACAAGGTCGTTTTTAGCGCTGACGAAAATGACCTATTGACCGCAAACTGTGCTTCGAAACAAGTCTCTCATTGTATATAGTATTATTGATTATCTGAATGATCTGAGGGGGAGGGGAGGGTATTACAACATTGAAGTAATGCTCTTATAGTACTACCCGAAGCTACCAGATCTGGTGGCTACGCTGTTCAGAAGCCATACTGATCGCTACGGTATAGACATGTATCAGACGCAATAAATCGTTCGAGCAGTCTGCCTGATGAACAGGTGAAGGTACTGTATGCAATTCTAGGGAACGCGCAATGACCACGAATCTGACTTGATCTTGTCATTGTTTTCACTTTGGTTCACCATATCAAGAGTGAACTGATCTGAAGCTTGTACGGTGTCTGCAGCCTAACTCAGAGACTGGACCTTTCGAAAACAGCTCCCTGCCATCATCATCTCGCACTGGTAAAGGTTTCACAGCTGATCCCAAGTTCAAGTTTCGACTGTATGATGCATCTCTTGGTACTAGCGAATCGGGCTCTCTATGAAAGCGGATAGGCTGAAAAAGTACTATGACCAAAGCGTGTCGGTCAAGTAATATTTCGAGTAACCCCAACTAAACGTCTAGCTTCACGAACCATGATAATCTCCTTTACACGGCAACATCTCGCGACTTTGTATGGAGAGTTATTGTGATTTGTAATTCACCGTTAAGCATCTCCTGAACAACTTCTCATACCTCAGGCGTATTTGGAACAGCGAAAATTCTACCCCCAGCATGGATATTGTTCAACTATTCTCAACTAATCATTCTTAACTACGGCAACATGCTCCCTGGGATACGGTCCATCAAGTGTAGGCAATGCCCGGGTCAAATCAATCACCTTGCTATAGCACGTTATGTGTCACATCGCGATCTAGCAGTGCTAAAGTTCAGCCACATTCTGACAGTGTTTGGTGATAAGAGATATCTCGACAATCGAAGGTTCAAGCCTCTCCACAGTTTTGTTTGAAACTTTCTCAAAAGTACGAAACAACCGATTGAGCGAGTTGAATCGGCAATTTTGCTAGGTGATCATTACATCATAGCATCTATCAGCTCATTCCGCTTTCTATGATACCTCTCTCATGCTTCCAGATAACCTACATGACCTACCCTCTCCGATGTCCATTATTTCCGGTGTGGCTGCCAGTAACTTCAAGTATCGACTGTGGCTGCTATGGAATCGCCAGAATCCCCGTGGCTAATATATAGGCAACTGTAGACGATGATTTGCCCTGTAAATGTTTGACAAAATCCGCAAAATCAACTTCTTGCCTCAGGTCAAGGAACCCTCTCCAGAGGTCTACAAGGCGATACTCGACAAGTACCCAAAGTACCGGGAAGACGACAAGGAGGAGACTCTGGAGTACCGAGACGAAGCCCTCCGGTCGAAATGGGCCTTTTTCGACGAGTACGAGTACCGACAATCGGCTTTGTGCAAAACAATCAAACGGTTCGGATGGTTTGATCCCGACGATACTCCTGCTGAGAGACGTCTAATCACGAAACTGGACCTGACTCTGACCTTTTATTGCTTTGTCATATACTGGATCAAGTATCTGGATCAATCCAATATCAACAACGCCTATGTTTCTGGTCTCAAGGAGGATCTAGACCTCAAGGGCAACGATCTCATCACCATCCAAGCCATGTACTCTGCTGGCGCCATCATTTTCCAACTCCCCTTCGTCTACATCATCCCCAAGTTCCCCAGCAACTACATTTTGCCCGTTATGGATATCGGATGGAGTGTCATGACTCTGTTGCTCTACAAAGCCACCAACCCAGGTGGAGTTCAAGCATTGAGGTTTTTTGTCGGAGCCTTTGAAGCCGCCTGGTACCCTCTGATGCACTACATGCTTGGATCGTGGCTCAAGCCTCGAGAAATCAATCGACGCGCTGGATTCGTGTACTGCGCTCAGTTTCTGGGAACCACAACCTCAGGTCTTTTGGCTGCTAGTGCCACCACTCATCTCGATGGACAACTAGGACACAAGGGCTGGCAATGGCTGTTCATTCTCGACGCGATCATTTCGTTACCGGTGGGTATTTTAGGAATCTGGATTCTTCCAGGAACTCCTCACAGATGCACTTCTCTGTTTCTAACCGAGGAGGAGATTGTTCTGGCACGAGAGCGACTGAGACGAAGTCCTAACGATACTCACCAGCTGAAATTTCTCGATAAACAACTCTGGAAGAACATTCTCACCTCCTGGAAGCTGTGGATCCCCATGGCTACAGGAATCGCCTTCTGGTGTACGTGCAACATCCCCTCAAATGGCGCGTACCTTTTATGGCTGAAATCTCTGGGTCGTTACGATTCGGCTCAGGTCAACAACATGTCGGCTATAGCTCCTGCTTTGGGATTCGCTTGGGTCGCTATAGTGGTGACTGTTGCCGATTATGGGAACCGATGGATGGCTATCGTGTTTGCAGAGCTGTGGGTGATCATAGGAGCCATCATTCTGGCTGTATGGTACGTCCCTGACTCTGCCAAATGGCTGGCTTGGTTCACGTCGTACTTTGCTCTGAGTATGTCTGCGTCCTTTTACTCGTGGATCAACGACATTTGTCGCCACAATTCTCAGGAGCGAGCCATCATCTTGCTTCTTGTGAATACCATTTCGCAGACGTGCCAAACATGGACTTCTGTTTTGGTTTTCAAGACGGTTGAAGCTCCGAGGTTTCTCAAGGGGTACTGTTTCACAGCGGCCTTTTCGTTCACTCTCATTTGTATGGTGTTTGTCATGCTGTCGTTCTATAAGAAGCAGGAACGGAAAGATGCCAGACTGAATGGAATCGTCTTGTTTAATTCGAGTGTTGCTGAAACGACAGCACTTGGTGATGTATCAGAAAGTGACGGAAAGGACTCTGAAAAGGACTCTGAAAAGTGTACAAGTAAATAGCTAAATGAAGACTGACGGCTCAGGAAGAACCAAGATGGTCATCGAGTAGATGCTCAAGCCGTAGCTAGTTCCTCAAACACTAATACCTGTTGTTAATGGTGCTATTGTAAAGCATCTGCTTGTACAGGAATGTCGCCCCTTGACAGTCAAGGTATGACTCTCTGAAGCAACACACATCAACAACACAACCTGACACTTGAAGCGACCGAAACCAGGGCTTCAGCCTACCATTCGAGCCGTCTCAATGAGCTGAGCAAAGTGGTGAGGTCAGAATGGTGATCAGGGGAGTGTCCGTTGAAAGGCAGCCAGAGATCACAAAATGTGCTATTTTCGAAAAACCTCAGTAGTTTATCGAATCACACTCATATCACCATCCCACTCAATGCAACCTCGTACCCCTCTTGGCCCTATCAGGCTCTCAGTGATCATCTCAAATCTCAGTGTGGTTTAAGGTTCACGTGACTTTTGAGCTTATTTTCGTCCCACTGGCAACCAAATAAACTTCTTTCTCCCAGACCAAACTCCCAACAGGGCGAAGTCACATGACACTTCCCGATTGGGACAACAGTCACAGACTCTGCTGTCCCAAGCCCGGCAAACATTTGCAGGTGCATCATTTTTCACTCTCACGAACCGTCGACACACCACAGCAACAATGGCCCAGCGAGTTACTTACCGACGACGAAACGGATGTATGTATGAAGAGCGGGGGGTGAGCCGCGAGCAAACCCCGGAGTGATTTGATGCGATTTGCGACTTTGAACGGGGAGGAACGACAGTGGTTATGTCCATACGCAAAACCACAGCGACACAGATGGGAGATGTTACACAGACACGGAGAAGTGTGCAGTGTTGTGTGAGGAGATGACGTGTTCAGAAGAGGATGTGGGTTGTGTTTTAAGGTGGACGTTTGGTTCTGTGTCACAGGTCTGTTTTGTTGAAGATGGATTTTCGACATTCGCAGAAACGGCACAAACCAACGACACAGGTACAGATACAACTCGACAGACACAAATCTCCCTGGGCACAGACAGTCGACACGTTCAAAGTGGTTTAATCAGGTCAAATGGAGCAGACAGATAGAGACACAGAGATGATTTGTGCGGCACAGAATCTGACAGGGGACACGTGTGTGCCATGACACGAAATTGTCGTTCGGACAGGACTTCGTCGCTGTGCTCTATATGGGTCCGCAAACTCAGCGCTACGCGCCTCATTTGCTCAGCCAACTAACTCAGACAACACCCGATCCAACCGAGTCAAGATCATCAAGACTCCCGGTGGAAACCTCCGATACCTGCACATCAAGAAGGCTGCCGGCCGACCCAAGTGCGGAGAGTGCGGCGTTGCTCTCTCTGGTATCCCCACCCTGCGACCCCGAGAGCTTGCCACCGTGTCTCGACCCACCAAGACCGTCCAGCGAGCCTACGGAGGTTCTCTGTGCGCCAACTGTGTCAAGGACCGAGTTGTTCGAGCTTTCCTCATCGAGGAGCAGAAGATCGTCAAGACTGTTCTCAAGGAGACCAGCAAATAAGCATTTCTAGCGGATGTGTAAAAAATTTATTGTAAATCTAGCATCGATATGAGTGTAGTTGAAACCCGTTATTATCGTGACTAAAAAGGGGTGGATCGTAGGCTGCATTTTTCGTTCTGTCTCACAAAATTTTCCCACCCAAACAAACTCTGGAAAAGTCTGGGTTGGCAGCCGGTATCGGGTTAGGGCTGAACAGGGAGTGACAAATGAACGTTGTCGTTGGAATGACCACCTTGAGAGTATCTCCTAGTGTACAGAGAGGTTGGCATGTTTTTGCTGTTTTCCTTAACCTACAGTATCTTGTGTTTCGTCTTCTCCAATACTCTCTATTTGTAGCTACACTATGTGCCATGGCTTGAGACGTTTTCTTCTACAAGACAGATACCACGGAAATAACAACACTTTTGTACTGTAATGTGGGCACGGGGAGTTCAGTGATGGTCTTGGATTTGTGCTCAGAGTAGTATTGGTGATGGAAGAGAATGTCCTGTTCGTCATTCTGTAAACCAAAGAGACAAGTTAAGATGTTTGGTGGTGTGTCTCCTAGTTGAGCCAGACTCACGAGAAAGACAGATACAAACAAACCGACGACACTTTTGTATATAAAACTGGCTTGAAGAATCCAACTGTGGTCTTTTCTTGGTTCTGTGATAACTTTTGACGGAGTAGAAACAGACTGAAAAGACACGAAGCTCATCAACGAACCAAGAAACAAGCCTAGTTCCCCATCAGGGGCAGTATGACGGCTCTGTAGGTGTCTACAGTCTGCTGGTAGAGTTGTAATACACTGGCCACTGCTGAAGTTCAACTTGTATCTCATCAACGTGAAAACAAACACCTGGGCCTACAGTTCTCAAAATTGAAGTCATGGGTGTCGACAGAGCGTTTAGGAGACTGTTACAGGCACAACCTAGCTACACCAGGTGGGAACCAAGACTTCAAAGCTGACATCTCAACAGTCTCAATTCCGTCTTCAAAAGTTCCAACCCGTTGGTATGTCCTTCTCCAACCTGCTTCAGCTCAATCACTTGACGCCTTTTCACATTTCAAATTTCAAATTCTTTCTCCGACATCTCTTTCATATCCCCCTCGTTTAACCTCTTACTCGCTTATTGTGCATGATGATCTGTGGCTGGATATTCCTGATCACGTGATGCGAACCCCTGAGGACATTTCCGGAGTATTTCAGAGCTCTTGTAACTACCTTTAACACGCTATGCACTTTGAAGGCTTTCTCCGTCGGCTCTGGATATTTTCCGTGATTAATTTGACCTTTTCGATTGATTTTGGCCGATAATCGAAATAATCGAAATAATTCGACAATGCGATCATTCGACAACTCCAATTTCGTCAGGAATTCAACACGTAATGTACAAGAACCAAAATATACGTGACACCGCGCCTTACTCTCTTTCACACCCGAAGTCCTGTTCACCCCCAGTTTTTTATTTTATTTTATTTTATATATTTTTATAATCACCACACGCCAAAGTCGACTTTTGGCTTTTTTTTTGACTTTTACTTATTAAATGAAATTAAATGGTCGGAAAATTGACGCGGTGTCAGTATTAACGGAATCGAGCTGGAAAAAATTCATTATTATCCATTAACACCGCTGTTCACATTGAACTCCACGTGACACGCTCAGCTGTCTTTAAACCGCCCCAAAACGCCATACGCACTCCCCACCATGTATCTCTCAGTTAAAGTTCAATATACTCCATAGTGAGAGAAATGGAGGGGGGTAGATAACTGTGTGAAAATGCGTCAAAAGTTGTTTTTATTTCCTATGATCAATTCCCGCCACCTCAAATACCCCATGTTCAAGTTTTAATCGGGTTCACCTCCCCTCGCTCTCTCACTACACCGCCCCTCTTCTGTTACCCTACCGACACCAACCCACCTTAGTCGTGTATACCCAACTGTATGATACACCATCATCGAGCCACTGACCTCCGTCCCTACACCGCACTTTTCGATGAACAACAACCCGTACCAGTCGTTGTCGCGCAACCGCTTTGCTCCCATGGCACGCAAGGGCAGCGAGGACATGTCCAATGCTGGATCGGGCCACTTGCAGCATGCCCAGTTGCCGTCCAACATGGCTCAGGGTCAGCAGGGTCAGCAGGGAGGTCCTGGAGGACATATGGGTCAAGGTCCAAGCCAGGGTCAGGGCCTGCAACAGGGCCAGGGTCCTCAGCAGGGCCATATGGGCCATGGATTAGGGATGCAGGGCCAGGGCTCGCCTCAACCGGGGCCTCCAGGAGGAGCTCAAGGAGGAATGGCTGGACACACGCCCAACCCGGGCCACAACCCCAATCCTAACAACAACCCCAACCCGGGCCACACCCCGAACCCCGGACACACCCCGAACCCAGGCCATACCCCCAACCCAGGCCACCCAGGCCATCCTGGTCAGCAACAGCAGGGTCAGGGTCAGGGCCAACAGCAGCAGCAGCAGCAGCAGCAGGGCCAACCAGGCATGCCCAATCACACCCCCAACCCTGGCAACGCGCCGACACCCGTTCCAGGCCCTAATCCAGGCCCTAATCCGGGCTCGGGCCCCTCCCCCAACCCCGTGGGGCTAGGACAGCCCGGAATGGGCCAACCAGGGCTAGGACAACCGGGCCAGCTCGGTCCTGGAGGCCCCAACTCGAATCCCGCGTTTGCCGCGGCCCAGGCGGCTAAAATGCAGGCGCTTAACCGTCTTGGAAAACCCATCCAACCGGCCCAGGGATTCCGTAAACAGATTGTGGGAACCGCGATTGTGCGATTGTTGCAGTACTGCGAGATTCTGGGCACGACCAACGAGGCGATTCTGACCGATATCAACTTTTGGAAGAAGTTTGTCGGCGATTTCTTCTCTGAAAACGGTCTCATGAGGTACTCGGTTTCGAATGGCAAAGAAACCAAACAGTTTGAGGTTCCTCTGCAGATCATCCCGCGGTACTACCACACGTTCTTCATGAGCAACACCAAACGGATCCAGATTGTGCTGGAGAACCCCAGAGAGTTTCTCACGTCGCAATCGGGCCATTTCGTCCAATGTACGCGTGCTTCTGTGATCTACACGTTCAAAGACGGCGTTTCTGTGGTTTCCACGGGCTCGATGCGAACGTTGCTGAACCGGTTCCTGCGAATCGAATGGCTCGATTTCCACACGCTGGAGCACCAGGAAATGGTGCTACGGCAAAACATTCCCCAGATGATCCAGTGGGACAGAGACAACAACAACAATCAGAATAACAACGGCGACGGAAGCCCACCTTTCAGTCTTAAGCCGTCCAACGTCACGTCCTTTGGAGTCGCTAGCTCGGTGATGCGGTGTCTGGAAATCTCAGAAACAATGTCGCATATGCGTGACTTGATGATGTTTTCGTTCCAAACCAATGTCACGGGCCCCTTGCATGCTCTCGAGACCTTTTCTAAGGTGCTTCAGAACCGAGATCAGGGCCAGGCTGGAGGCGCAGGGTTGGGACAGGCCGCAGGGCTGGGACAGACAGCAGGGCTAGGACAGCCCCAGGGTGCAGGGCTAGGGCCCGGGCAGGGCATGCCTGGCATGGGAGGGCCTGGTATGCCGGGTATGGGTGGACCGGGTATGGGAGGTCCTCAGGGTCTGGGTCAGGGACAGCAACAGGGACAGCAACAGGGTCAGGGACAGCAACAGGGCCAGGGACAACAGGGCCAGGGTCAAGGGCCTCCCGGACAGTCGGGGCAAGGGCAAAAGGGGTATGAGTTTGAAAAAAGTCCCAGGAGTAAGAGGAGGCGACAGAGTAAGGATGAGAAGTGACCACCGATTGCGAAGCAATTGGTGAGACAGTGGGCTATTGACAGCTGAGTCATCAGGTTGATCAGCCGAGTCACGTGACGTTGATCAGACATGCATTACTAGTCTTCTTTTTCGTCCGGCTCACTGCCTCTCACCTTCTCTCCTCTAACCCTGCTAACTATAGATTTGTAAAGTATTGTATTATTTAATGTTTAAGAGGGGCACGTGATCTGCCGAGTGATACAGTGTCAGTTTTGTAGAAATACTCGTGCTGGTGCAAAAGTTGAAGACTTCGAAGAAACATCAACTCATTCACGTGATTGTCTACGTAGACATCTTGACACCATTACGTCCATGACCATCTCCATAACGTTATTGAATACTTGTGAGTGTTATCAGAGCATGTAAAGACAGAGATACGGACACGCCAACTCATTCCCATTGGTTGTTTAGGTCTTATCGCAGTTACGACCCTGAGTGGCAATACCACAGCTTAGAAAAGTGTTGATAACAATTGGCAGGTCTTACATCTTTCTGTCACGTGACCGGGTCAATAACAGTTAAACGGACGAAGATCAAGTTGCAGTATTGTGTGTAGTTGGCTCCATTATACTGTGGTTATGGTATGGACAGTAAATGTCAGTATAGTTCTTGAATGCGATAAGAGGTGTCCATTGTTTCTGAGTAAAGATCAATAAGAACGCGACAAAGGTCAAGAAAGTGCAAACGAGACACGTTGGAGTCTTCCCAGAGCAAGTTAATCCATTCCCATGTAGGGGTACTTGCAGTTCGCGTACAAGTATGTCACATCATACAAGCGCCTGAACTGGTACTTGCACCTTTAATAATCCTTAGAAAACATGATGGACGACGATGGCAAGTCTGAGTTACGCTCTCAACTATTTGAAACATCTCCTGAAGTCTCCAGAAGATCTACATGTGTGCTTCTATAGACCCCTGTTCAACTTCACGTAACTGATCTGAAGCCTGAACACTACGAGTACGAGTACAACTTCCAGCAGCTTCTAAGATATACAAAAAGTTCCTACAGAGTTGAGAATACGTAAAAGGAATGCGCTGCTCAACTGGCCGTACTTTTTCAGCTATTACCACTGGTGCTTCAGTCAGCACTTGTACTGTATCGTTCAGCCCTAAGGGTACACCTTGATACCGTATCTCAACGCGTATAAAAATCCGAGTTCAAATATCGAATGAACCAGCTCATTGAAACAATCCAGACCATCCCAATTATGACCCCAAACCAACGCCACAATTCGCCACCTTCTCACTGTGCTGTATAGTGGACGTGATAGAGTAGCCAATGGTAGTGTCTGTTTCAGACCGGAAAAACATCTTTAGATGAAAAAAGTCTTTTAACAGTGACAACCAAACACAATAAACAGCTCTACAAACTTTTCACACCTCTACCTATATTATTCCAGTCTCTACCCACCCTTCCAATCTCACCTCTCCATCTTCCTGAAAGTCAATTTACACTCATGTGCAGATACGCGTTTTAATTACTGCACGAAAGATCGCCTCCCAACTCACATTCTAATCTTCACCATCACTTTACGACACACCCCATATTCGGCCCAGTTGCTGCGGAAACACAAAAAGAACACCATCATCGTCTTCCCCCGAGTCCACCGATTTCAAAGCTACCACTTTCAACACCCTAACTATGGTATCTTGTCCTGTTTGTGGCAAATCAGTCGATCTGGCGCGTGTCAACGCTCACTTGGACGAAGGATGTCCCGATGAAGCGCCCGAAAGTACACCCAGCAAATCGTTCCTGAAACGCGAGCGCCGCGACAAACCCGACTTTGAAACGCCCAAGAAAAAACCGTGCTCGAAAACCGTCTTTTCACGCCGATCTCCGTCCGAATCGGAGCACGACTTTACACAGAGACAGAGACAGACCCTGGGCTCCAAACCAGAAGGTGGGAAGCTGGATTTTAGCACGGTGGCAGCAACACAACCACCACCAACAAAACCGACACCAATTCCGGCCCCTACGACTGCTCCAGCTCCAACTTCCGCACGACACATTCCGCTGCCCGAATTGTGTCGACCACAAACGCTGGACGACATTGCGGGCCAAAAGGAGCTGCTGGCGGTGTTGCGCCGGTTCGTGGCTTTCGGACGAATCCCCTCAATCGTCTTTTGGGGGCCTCCTGGTGTGGGAAAAACGACTTTGGCGCGGATTTTGGCCAAAACGTCCGGTAACCGCTTTGTCGAGCTTTCTGCGACCCAGAATAACGTGGCAGACGTCAAAAAGGTGATTGACCAGGCCCAGAACGAGTGGAAGTTGCTCAAGAGGGGCACTATCCTCTTTATTGACGAGTTGCATCGGTTCTCAAAGGCTCAACAAGATGTCCTCTTGCCTGCAGTTGAAAAGGGAGACATTACATTGATAGGAGCGACCACGGAGAACCCGTCTTTCCGGCTGGTGGGCGCACTGACAAGCAGATGTCGAGTTCTGACGTTGAAAAAGCTGTCTATGAAGGATATCAAGGATGTGGTGGAACGGAGTCTGGTCAAGTACAATGACACTGCTGAAGAACAGGTGGTTTTGCCGCCAGATGTGGTCGATTACATTGCCGGGATTGCCGACGGAGACGTAAGAGGTGCGTTGAACATTCTGGAGCTAGTTGTTTCTGTTTGCGATTTTGTTGAGGATAAAGCTGACGACAGAGACGAGGTTGAAACAGGTGAAGAGGTGGAAAAAGGAGCCGATGTCAAAGAGGATGACTCCAATGAGGCAAATGAAGCAACTCCAGACGATAGTGCGATTATAAGTGATTCAGAAGTCGCAGAAGAAAGCTCCCAGAAGGTCGATACTGCACTATCTCAGAAGACGGACTCTCAAACTGATCCTTCAGACTCTCAAACTGACCCTGCTGGATCTCAGAACACGGTAACCGCCTCTCCCGCCAAATACCGAACAACTACCCTTCTGGAGATCAAAAACGTGATCAAACGAACTCATGTACTCTACGACAAAAACGGAGACAACCACTACGACGCAATTTCCGCGTTCCACAAATCCATCCGAGGCTCGGATCCCGACGCCACGCTGTTCTATCTCGGCAAAATGCTCAAATCGGGCGAAGATCCGCTTTACATTGCTCGTCGAATGGTTCGAATTGCGTCTGAGGATATTGGTTTGGCCGACGACAGCTTGTTACCTCTGTGTACTGCTGCCTACACGGGTATCCAACAAGTGGGTATGCCTGAAGGAGACTGTATTCTAGCGCATGCAGCAGTCAAGCTGGCTCTAGCAGACAAGTCGGTCAAGGTGTACAAGGCCTGGGGGATGGTCAAAGAGGCTCTTTCCGATGAACACGGGCTGTTGGCTGCCGAGATTCCTGTACATCTCAGAAACGCTCCCACCAAATTGATGAAGGAGCTGGGATACGGAAAAGAGTACAAGTACAACCCTCGGTTTCTGGGCGGAAAGGTCAAACAGGAGTACATGCCTGAGGGATACGAGAGTGTCAAGTTTATGCCGGATACACATTTGGGAACCGAGGTAGATCCGGAGTTGGAGGGGGAGATGCTGGATGAGGAGACCGAGGCGGAGTATTATGGGGGGGTGATGATATGAGTACATGAGCGTAGCGAATGTACTCATGGCATCACGTGAGAATACTCGGTGATTCGTGTATCACGTGAGCTTTGGTGTCGTCACGTGAGCCGAACCCTTTGAAAGTTCGACACGTGAGTCTAACCAATGTTTTGGTGATTCATGATCGTCTAAAGCAACAGCCACCGTCTCTAGCATAGCCACCATCTCCAGCATTGGCATGAACATAACGATACAGTATATAACAAAGACAAGCAATTAGTAAAAGGGCGTCTAAAGACATAAAATGATCATACGGAGTAGAGTAAATCAGTATGGGTAGTTCAGTATGAATTTACTCGACACTTTATCGTCCCGGTCTCTTGAGCTTTGTGTTGGACGCCTCTGGTTCTATAGAGAAGAGTAGGGTAAGCAAACAGCTTCAGAATGGACAAGTCTCTGTATCACGTGTGACCGGCCCAATGACTTGCCATGAGATCATCGCTTGACTCCCTTTTTCTAGCACATAGTTGACGTGCACTTCTCGCATTCGTCACCCTGTGGCCCACCTGCATCTCCAACACAAGACGATGCAGAACAGAAAAGAATAGCTGCAAAAAAGGAAGAAAAAAACGAAGGACTGCCTTACGACAGTCTGAGATTCTCCCGGGGGCGAGTCGAACGCCCGATCTCAAGATTACAATTGTACCATTACAGTCTCGCGCCTTAAACCAGCTTGGCCACCGGGAGGATTTTGAGTTGTCGATTTCGAGAAAGATCGGGGGTGGTTGTGACAAGAGAAAGAATTTTTCGGCGATTTCTTTGTTCAAAAGGGGTCAGATCACGTGAAAGATGAGGTGTTTGAAGTGTTGGAGAGTTTTGGATAATGTTGGAAGCGTTTGGAGATGGTTGAGTGGGAGGTGAGTTGGGCCGTTGTAGGAGTGCTAATTAAGAGGAGTATGTGGAGTAAGAGGAGGGTGTGTGGAGGTGTGAGTAGAAATCTGTGTTTGGGGAGGGATAAGGAGAATGTAAAACAACTTCCGATACGCACCGCTATCAGTTTCGATGCGTTGTAGTAGTTCTTGTACTGGGGAGGAGTGGTTCATGCTGTGGCTGGCAGTGTAAGAGTAGTTGTGCCGATAGAACCACACTAGAACCAGACAGAAAACATCATGGGAGAGTATGAGGTACGAAAAATAGAATTATCTGCTTTACTGATGAACGTGTGCGTTTTCTCCAGTTATTTGAATACATCTGCTGCTTTGCTGATATGAGGCTGAACGCTATACTGTATAGTTCATGCCACCAAACAAAAAATGAGACAGGAACTTGTCAGACACATTTTAAAAGCTGTTAAATATTCAGATTTCGACTTTACTAACCTCTGGCATGCCCAATCACGGTGTTCTGGCGTTTCCCAATTTTTGGGTACAAAACCAGCCCAAAACAGAAGCTCAAACGCACTGAAGAACTATTCCCAACAAGCTGAATACTTATTTCCGGGTATAAACCAGTCCAATAATTCACCAGATACTACTTAAATCCCCATAACTGCGAAATACGGCGAAATGGCCCAAAGTACAGGGTATTATGATTCAACGCTTTTTTTAGATACGAAAAAAATTGGTCCCTTGGCCCAGTTGGTTAAGGCGTCGTGCTAATAAGAAATTAGCCTCTTTGCAACGCGAAGATCAGCAGTTCGATCCTGCTAGGGACCATTTCTTTTTCCTAAATAGGAAGATGGCATACTTTTTGCTGTTCTCAGCTCACAAAACGTCTTATTTATACTCACTGTTTTTTCATCGTCGCACAACCCTCTCATTTTGGCTTACTAAGTCTGTCTAGAACAACACCCTCAACCCACTAACCAATTGACCGATAGAAATTCCGATGACTAATCTCAAATCAGCACCATCCATTTATTCACTATTCCAACTTGCTCATCAATTGAGTGACTGTACAAGTAGTCATACTCTCGTTGAATTGTATCTCAAGGCTAAGCTGAAAACACTGACTAAGCCCGTTAAGCATATTACAGCTACAAGTAGAGACCCACTTCTCCAATCACAGTCTTGTCTTTCCACCCTTCTTCGCTTATCATCATTATCATTAGGCTACATCCTGTCCTACCGTCGTAGCAGTTGTCCATCAGTAGCAGCTCTCGCCGTAGCTAGTCCTTACAGCAGCTGCCTGTATTCCTCCACATATGACATGAACATATGTCATGGCCTTCTCATCCCATACCTCGGGCTTGCGCCTCGTATGAGCTCCTCCATGATATCGCTCCTCCGTCGCTCCCGTTCAAAACTGGCTGGTTGATTGAACGCTTACTTGGCGAAAAAGTTGCTGAGCCACTCCTTGGCCTCGTTGTAATCTCCCTTGGCCTGGTGCAACGTCGTTCGCACGTTCTCTAGACACTGCTCGTCATCGGGTATGCTAACGGCGCCGGTCTCGTCCTTGTGGGCTCCGAAATGCTGAATCTTCTCGCACGAGAGCTGCACCTTGGAGAGACCCAGAGAGGCCGACGAGCCCTTGAGAAAATGGCCCAGAGACGACAGCAGCGACAGGTCTCGGGACTCGAGCGCCTGGTCCATCTGCAGAAACGTCGAGTCCGCCTGCTCATAATAATCCTCGATGATCATCTTGCTGAAGTCGTGGTCGTCGGGGTCCTCGTCCATGCCCAGAATCTGCGAAAACGTGTTCCAGTCCACAATGTCGTTGGAGTTGATGCTGTGGGTAGGTTCCGAGTACTCTGTCTCGTGTTGCGGCTCTCCGCCGTACTGTCGCAGCATTGTGTCGTCGATGGACATGTTGTTTGTGTGAATGTGACTGGTAAGATGTGACGTGTTGGTTAGTCAATCGGTGTTGGACAATCGATGTACCTGTTCAAAAGGTGGGGATGTCTGAGAGATGTCCTTGTGTGGGTGTGTTTGTGTGTGTGCCTGACTGTCTGAGATGACTAGTGCGTTTGCGTCTGTGCTTGTGTCTGTCTGTGTTGAGTCTGTGTCTGAGTCTGAGTCTGTGTCTGAGTCTGTGTGTGTCTGTGTAACCCAGGCTCAGTTTGGTCAATGGAAGTGTCTCTTGCTGCGTCCGTCTGTGTCTGTGTTTGACCAAAAATCCGGTCTCAAAAAAATGAACTCGTACCAAAGTGGTGCACCGGTAGTTAAGGTCCGCCAGATCTAATGTACTGCCATCTGCAGTTACCCGGCTGCAGCAAGGTGGACTATAGAGTTGGATTACTAATGTTCTGGAGCAAGGAACCGTCTTCAGCATGGAACACGTGCAGCGCTAGAAAATCGGTCACAAATACGACAAAAATCGCAGCAGCAATTTCAGCCACTAATCAGCGATATATATACCACCTTCCCCGTTGCATTGCTATCACGATCATGCCACCCAACATTTAAACTATTTGGGCGGTTAAATGTGGGATGTGCAACAAAAGCAAATTTGCTGGAATTATTCAAACGTGAGACGTTCGTGGAATTTTGCATGGACACCTGAGCTGCACACAAAATAAATTCCTTTGTCTTTTCACACCAATACCTCCACTGCACGACTTTTAGAAATTCTTACACATCCCTCTAGCCATTTGTCATCTGGTACATTGCGAAAACCCTAATGGATCGCTTGGGAGGTGGCAAAAATGAGTAATCTCATAATAAACGGCGTATTTTCACCATTGCGCAAATATTAAACCACCCTTACATCCAGCTCATCCCGGACTACAACTTAGTTCAATATTAATGCCCCTTGATCCTCAGCAGGCGACGTTATGTCGCGTTCAAAAGAATTTTTGACTTCTTTAATCTTGAATGCAGGTGACGTAATTAATGGTGTTGATGGAGTGGAGAAATTGTAGTAAATCGAATAATCTGAGAAAATCTTGGTAAAAATAGAAAACATAGAGCAGCTCGACCACCACCTGACTGAATTTTCATCTGTGCCAAAACCATTACCTAAGCGCCCTCTACACCCCCTTCACCACCCCACGGGACCGGAAATTAACATCGATTCCGGAAACGTAATTTAAGACAAATAATAAGATCCACTTCATGCACACCTCCTCACGTGCTCGCTCAATAGTACAACTGTACCAGCCAGCTTTGTCTCACTCAATTAATTGGAAGTGGTTGGATACGAGTCGGTTAATTTTTATGGTGCAAATAAGGTTATGGAATTAGTTGCCACGGTTACGTGATGTACCCCCCAACTTGCACAACCTTATCTTATCGTTATCGCCTAACTCACTAATCTCATCGTCATCATCACCAGAAATATACAGACAAGATGGCCACTGCGTTTTTGTGAGTATGGGAGCGGGTCACGTGGTAAAGTCACGTGATAGTTGTGAGTGGAAGGACAGGGCACGTGACACTAAAGATCGCAACCAATCTGAGTCATCTCAGTTGAGTCATCTGGTCTGGATCATCAGGGAGGTGATCCAGTGACTGAGGCTGAGTTGTGTTCACGCGATCCAAGCAATATCAAATCACGTGATGAGATCCTAAATTGGAAGGAACTCGTTCTCTACCTTGATTCAAACCTGGATCACGACTGGTTTGAATGTCAGGGGTCAGATCCAAAGCAGGGGTGGATCCATCACGTGATCTGAAGCTATGAATTTGATGACACGACCCACTGTGGTCACGTGACGTGTTGCTATCACATGACTGTTGTCGTCCACTCGTGACCTACGGCCACTCGTTCCCGCTAACCCAGCTACGGAACTCTCACCCGTCCAGAAGTTCTTGGAAGAGTCATTGCCAACTCTTTCGAGGTTCCTGATTACGTAAAAGTCTCGCCAGCCACCCTCCAGGATCACGTGCGGTATCACGTGAAGAACCGAGACTATCCCGGCGTCATTGCCAAGTCTGGAGCCTCTGTTCAGGGAACCGTGGCATTCAATCTGTCGGACTCCGATGTGGCCAAGCTTGATGTCTTTGAAGGCGAGGATTACAAGCGGCTTGTTGTGGATGTTGATGTTGATGGAAAAAAGGTGCCTGCCAATCTGTACCTTTGGATTGGAGGAGAGGATCGATTGGATGATAAAGAGTGGGATGTGAATGTGTTTGTCAAGGAGAAGATGGACGGTTGGTTGTATGAGGAGCTTGGAGTTCATGTTAAGACGAGAGAGTGAGGAAGGAAAAGAACGAGTGGGCTAGATTCATAGATACACAGCATATAATGTATCATAGTAGAGTATGAGGGGAGAGGTGGGCTATAGATAGGATGTTTTGATCTATAGAGCTCGGAGACGTTCTTGGTTATGTTTTATAGAGCTAGAAGATGTTTCTGTATAAAGTACAGAGCAATAGCATCAGTATTGGTTCTGTCATGCTGTAGTGCAACCTCCAACTATACAGTCAAGTTTAGTCATCTTTTTAGTCGACAACTAGTTGAATTTATTTTTATTTCTATTGCTTAATTTTTGCCGAGGTCACAAACACAGAGGAGAGCCATAAACAATAGCACTAAGATCCCAGGGGCAAAACCTGATAGTGCAGATATTTCTGAAATGCTTGGTTTACTCGGGTATCGACTTTTCAGGCCCGTAAAACCCGTTATTATGGAGATAGAATCCCAGGTTCATGCATTGCCGTAACTCACCCGCGAAGATACAACTCAACGGAGTCATCAGAGACGCAAAAAAGACTCGCTAGCTCTGCTAGCTGCTGACAACCGAGAGATTCGAACTCTCGCCTCCGAAGAGACCAGGATGTTATGTCAAGGTGGTACCTTAACCTGGCGCCTTAGACCGCTCGGCCAGGTTGCCGTGTGTTTTTCGGCGGTGGAGAAGTCGGCGAAGAGGGCGAGACCGGATTAGTAATCAAGGGAGTAGCTGAAATGTATTTCCCTAGAATCAAAAAACAAAAGTTTTGTAGAGCAGGAAGCAGTATCGTTTGTTCTACAGACCATGTGTTCGTTGTTGACGTGTGAAGCTGGCAGTGTAAGCTATAGTACATAAGATATTAATTAGATTAGTACCAGTTCTTCATTTAGTTAGATCTGTTCGTTGAAACAGTAGATCTAAACAACTCCACGTTATGTACATCGCTCCCTTAGATGTCTCTTCCTTAGATGCCTCTTGCTGTAATTCTTCATCCAAAACCATTAAATTAATCTATATGCAATCCTTCATTCCCTCGTCAATGTCAGGTACGTGTGAATGAGCCCTTTTTCCATCACTAGCGTGCTACAGTAACTTTAGCATGCTCATTGTTCAAATTGGTGTACGTTCTCCTGCTTACACCTCAGCCACATGCACCGGGTTCTTTCCTCCATTCTCTTCAATTGCGGTCAGGGTCTCGGAAATGTCCGTACCTTCTCCCTCCAGCGTCTCCTTGGGTCCCTCTTCGATATCATTAGCCACAGTCAGCTCGCTATTCAGCTTTCGCTCCTTTCGGGTTCGAAGCAGCCAAATGATATGAGAGGACATGATACCCAGCTCCAGAGCCAGCACAATGAGGTACAGAATGCAGCCCAACACGTCAAAGTCGCCCTTCTGGAACAGCAGCGACAGGAACGAAAACAGCGCTCCTAGCGAGTCCATGGACAGAAACACAAAGTTGATGCCTACCACCTGGCCGTTTCGCTTCCACAACTCGTAGTAGGGAGGCAGCAACCCAGCAGCCAAAAGCACGCAGGCAATGATTCCAATCATGAGATTGGGCCATGTGGTTCCTCGGTCGTAGAGGTATCTGAATCCAATGGCCAAGCCCACCTCCACACATGCCGCCACAATGACCGTACATCCCACCAGAGTCAAACAGTACTTCATGGGCCGTTGAATGGGCGGATAGTAGAGACACTGGAACCAGCCGATGAAGGAAAAAATGCCAAAGATCTGCGGCTGAACCTGCAGCGCCACTCCTCCTCGCTGAGCAATGAAATACACTCCAAAGGGGACGGCCGAAGAGCCCCACAGAAACAGCATGATTGGTGGAAGGCCTTCAGTGCACTTGTGACGGTAGTTGTGGATCACCTGGGGCGCCAATTGGATGCACCACAGCACGGTTCCAATTGTCGACAGAACCGTCGACGCCGTAGTTTCTTCCACTGCCATTGGGTATTAGGTAATGAGATGAGTGTTCAAAATCAGGTGAATTTGGTTGGGTGGTATAGTCACGAGGAAGCTCTTGTGTCACGTGCAAGCTCTTCAATCACGTGAGTCAGAATATGGTATAACCTCTGCTTCACGACACGCCTCCAGCTCTTTTATATACATGCTGTTGAGGGTGCACGAGGCGACTAAGCTTATCAGCAGGGACAAGAAAGAAAAAAGGCTAAAAATTCTCGGTGCTCCTCCCATAGAGTTAGATCTCCCAAACCGGTAATTCCTCTTTCGGTAGGTCTGTGCGTCCTAGTGCTACAGTAACACTGGTGGTAGTCGGAAAAACATACCTTCTCAATCTGGGCAGCCCACAGCTCCGCTTCTGACCAGTCTTATCAGTACCCCACCTCTGCCTATCCGGTGCAACTCCCCGTGCTCATTTGGTGCACGCCAAGAACCTCTATGAATTGCCAGACAACAGGGTTCGAAGGCGAAACCGTTTGGATGTGGCTGAGTTTGAGGTTAAATCGGAAGCAAAAAAAGATACCGCTTGGTCCGATTGATTGGTTAATGGAGGAGCGGGCTAGAACCGGGTTCATAGTAGGCGGATTTCGACGGGAAAAAAACGGCTATCGATTTGGAAAAATCTCCCGGTAACGCTGATGCCTTTATATCGACGAAAAGCCGCCTCAAACGCCGACTATAACCGACACTAACCACCTCTCTCCTCGCGTGGCTGTCTCGTATCACGCACAGGACATTGCTGAAACTGAGTTAGTTGCCAACTCTATGCACCGGGTCGAAAGCGGTAAAAACTCGAGAGCAAACGAAAAGGGCTCTGGAAGACAAGCAAAGGTGACGTGGACTCGAGTCAGTCATATTTGAGGGCCGTGGAACGTGTCTACCGCTTGTCCGCTTCTCAAACACCCGTATTTGCGGCTCTATACGGTTTCAAAGGGTGCTCAAAAATTAAGGTTGGATCAGAAAGTCCAGCATCTTCCCCGCCTGGATGTGTGGTTGTGGATTTGAGGAGTGGTTATTTGAGGACTGACAATGGGGGTGATATTGGCGTGTCGTTTTGTCACGTGATTTGGGTTGTTTTCACGTGAGATCGGCTGAAGACCGTCAAAGCGAATGGCTTCAAAAATCGACTTGTCTGAGATCTATGGCATGGAATAGCCCAAATATCGTGACCATACATTTGTCAGTATGGCTTTTGTTGGTATGGTTGGAATTGCAAGAGTGACATGGTTTTAACGGTGCACTTCTTGAATTTCTAGCGTTGGTAGAACAGAAGTAAATGGCATTAACGCCTGGAATAATTTTAAGCTATGGAAACTGGAGTGTGTCGTATGGTGATATAACTTAGATAGAATTGTTCCTAAAGATATGGAGAATCACAAAGTGGAGTTTTCATCTTTACAGTCTCACTTGGAAGTCGTTTTGAAAGTCGTCAATCAAATTGGGGTAAGTTGGGTTCAGCTAAACGTGTCAGCCACACGTCAATACGCGGTTATTGCGTGATCAACGTGTAAGGTGGTGATTAAACGTAGAACAGAGCTGATTATCGCACAGCTCATCACTTAAACCACACGCAGCGTTCATTTCCAACAATCTCCAGCTCTCTAGCATCACTGTAGCGTCTTCCAGAGTGTAGCCTCCTCTCGACTAACAACGGTTAAAAGTTCCGTTGACTTGATGCTTAGCATGGTTTGTCTAAAAATAGCCCGTATCTGCTCTGAGACATTGTTCTGAAATATCTCCATCTTAGCGCCGTCTACGGTGACTCACTGACCACTTCCACCAGCTTCTACTTGCCCTGGAATGGACGCTATCTTTTTTTGCTGTGAATGCACATCGTCGGTGATGAGGTTTGAGTTCGATGTAACGTCCGAGAAGAGGAGGAGAGAAGTCCCTAAGAAATCGAATAAATCGGAAATAATTGAGGAAAATAGATTTTGGTAATTGTCACGTGAGAAAGAACACAATGGTACCATTTTTATCCCAATTACTCACACCCAAACGTGGGTACAGCCCCCTCCTTATCTTTTCTTGCTTCCAATGCTAAAGTCAGTGGCGATAATTATATTAAAGTATAATACTGAGTTCAATATAGACCCGATCCGAATTCTTTAGCGATGATCAACACAAACAGGGGTAAACAAAGAGGACCGCAATGCCCGGAAATAGTTGAGACAAGATTCATCTGGAATACGAGATTCAGCCGATTAGAAGTTGTGCTGGTTCAGCCAATAGAATGGTTTAGATTTTTTTAATTTTTTTCAGATTTTTTTAATTTTTTTAATTTTTTTTTCCCTTCAAAGTCGAGCTAGTTCAGCCAATAGAATGGGAGTTGTCGTTACGCTGACAAACTCCCAACTATTAATTGGGACCACCTTAATTGTCAACAAAACGTTTCAACCTACACAACATGAACTGCAAATGTTGCAATAATGCCAGCACAAAAATACTTGTTTAGCTGAACTTCTGACCTTAAGGAGAACTCATTAATACCTTCAAATCACAAAAGCACCTCAAATTTGCGCACTTACTCAGCACCATTCACATTGTACAAGGAACGTTTTTCGTATTTTCAAGAATTTGCCTGGCTAGCTCAATCGGTAGAGCGTGAGACTCTTATTCTAAGGTCATCTCAAGGCTGTGGGTTCAAGCCCCACGTCGGGCTTCTCTTTTTGCCCCGAGAGTATTTTTCTACCCTTTGTGCTGGAAAATATTTTAAAGTTAAGATTGCAAAAAACCGTTAGGTCGTGTGCACTTGGCAGGGCGAAATGTAGAGATATTATTCGTAGGATTATCCGGAACGCTTTGATCAGAATGGCTAGATTTTCGCGAAATCAGATCATGTGACAAAACGTCAGATATGGTAGAAGTTATGAGTTCTCTGCGTTCGAACTGTGTCTTTGAGAGACCTACCAATAATCAGCACCTTCGCTCTACACAGCTCAACGTTGGTACTAATTATAGGAGGCGGGTTATAGGCGGAAGAAGAAGGTTGAGCTAGACGTGCGCTTTGGTGACATCCGTGGAGTGGATCTTTCAAGAGTGGGTCTTTTTGGAATGAATAGAAGAGCCCTTATGATGGGCTCTGCGCTGTAGAGAGAACTAGCCAGAGGTAAAAGGGTGCTGCTGGAATGAGTCGTTCAAGGGGGTAATGAAACTGTTGACTAGATTCAGCGTATTGCCAGATCTCGATTCATACCTTTTTTTGCGTTTTTCAAGCACCAGAAGTGATTTGACCTACAACGAGAGAGGTACTGCTATAGACGACGCCGCTTAGAGAAGAACATACCAACGAGGTACATGTTTACGCAGCTAAAGGTGTCATTTGCGGTGGTGACTGTTCAGTTTGTGTCCTTTAAACACACATGGAGATACACAGAGTATTCCTGATGCTGTACGAGTACATACACTGTAGCTTGTAATACACCCCCACTGTCAGAAGATGTACAAGTAGACACAGCGACCACTGAGCTAGTCACGTGTTGTAAAATACTACGAAGATACACACACGTGATATACACACCCGATAAAATATATCTTATATCACATCTTATATCACGCGACTCGGTGTGGCCTTAACAAGATGTTCTTCTGGTGAGCGTTGGCTTACACCCCCATACAGACACAACAGCATTGTCTATAAACACAAGTACCACTTTCAAACAATACCACCAGATAGAACTTATCTCAAAGAGTTCATCGAAGCACTTGATGTTCTGATCGGACGAAAACTGGGTGCTACAAGTACAAGTAGGGCTACACGTATAGGCTCCACATAGTCACGAAACTTACGAAATCACAGCCTTCCGAAAACGCTCCCAAAACCAGGATAACAAGACCAGCCCATCAGACATCATTCAAACACTTCTAGCTGCCATCCATAAACTTGGTTCACCATTTTTTTTCTTTTTTTTTTTTCCTTTTCTACTTCCTATCCAGATCAGGAAATCCAGGGTTAGAGCTTACCACATTAAGCTCTACTTAACATGGGTCGGTTATCGTAACACTTTTGGGCGACCATCTCTGTCTAGACAACAACGATGAACAACTCGACGGTTCTGAAGGGCAAAGTTGCGGAGATCGCATCTCGTGTTCTGGACAAGATTCCGGATCACGTGAAGAGCCAGGTGCACGAGCACGTGACGAAACTGACGGACGTCGGCAAGTTCTACTACGACCACAGACAGGAGTACTCCAGCACCGTGGCCGATCACGTGACCACCAACTATGACAAGTTCGCCACACGTGCCCAGCTCCACTATGACCAATTGGGCAACTTCATCACCATGTGGATGCACGATCTGCCCTTTGACGAGCAGATTTTGATTTTTTCGTTTCTCATGGTGGCCGCCGTGGCTATTGTGTATGCTGGAGCCAAGGCAGGCGTGTGCCGACCGCAGGGATCACGTGATCCCGACCCCAAGTCGGAGCTCTTCAACGTCTGTGATCTTCAGGAGACCCAGACGGAATCTGTGGGGGATACCGAGGCTCTGTTCATGCCTGTTTTCGGAGGCCTGTTTCTGTGCGGCTTGTACTTTGCCATCAAGTACCTGTCCAAAGAGACCGTTCAGTGGTTTCTGACCCACTACATGGGTTTTGCCGGCTCCATGAGTGTGGGTATTGTGGTTTCCATGGCCTACAAGGGTCTTCTTCGAACCGTGTTCAACAGCAACGTGGCCCATTTCAAGATTGTTCTGTGTGATGATCGGGCTTACCGAGGTGTTGGCAGCTTCTCCCGATCCGATGTTGAGCAGCTGGAGTGTGCCAAGGCCGAAAAGGCTGAGGCAGACGAGAAAAACTCGAAATCCAAGACCAAGAAGAAGTCCAAGAAGGACAAGACCGCTTCCAAGGGCAAGAGCGGGGCTGGAGGAGCTGGAAAGTCTGTTGAAAAGTCCGATTCTGTTGTCGCTGTGGTTGAGAGTGCCAGAAACACCCCCACCAAGGGCAACAAGAAGTCCAAGAAGGACAAGAAGGGCGAGAATGGATCCGCCGGCACCCAGGGAGCTGGAAAAGATGTCGATACTGTCGACAGCACCAAAACTGAGTCCAAGAAGTCCAAATTCAACCTTCTCGCTCAGTACTTCCCCATCATCACCACCGACGATCAGCTCTATGCCATTCACTTCACCGTGGTGGACATTCTGTGCTTCTTCCTGTCCATTTTCTGCCTCATTGCCATGATCAAGTACCCCGAGATTTCAAAGAACTGGATCGTCAACAACCTGCTGGGAGTGTGCATTGCCATCACCGGAATGTCGACTCTCAAGCTGTCCACCTTTAAGTCGGGTCTCATCATGCTGGCCGGGCTGTTCTTCTACGACATTTTCTTTGTCTTTGGCACCGACATCATGCTCACTGTCGCCACCTCCATCGACGGACCCATCAAGCTGGTTGTCCCCAAGAACGAGTTCGGCAAGGGAGCTCTTCTTGGACTCGGCGACATTGTCGTTCCCGGAGTCTACATGAGCTTGTGTCTGCGATACGACGTGTTCCGATACTACAAGGACGGCAAGCAGCCCTTCCACCTCGCTCGAAAGATCAACGCTCCCTACTTTGTGGCCTCTCTGGTCTTCTACGTGCTTGCTCTGATCGCCACCATGGTTGTTTTGTTTGTTTTCGAGCACGGACAGCCCGCTCTTTTGTACATTTGTCCTGCTCTGATGATTTCCACTTTTCTGGTGGGCGTTTACCAGGGCGAGCTCGGTGCTCTTTGGGCTTACGATGGAGAGAAGGAGGATGACGAGTAAAGTGCCATTAAAATTAAAATAATACCATTAAAATAAATTAATAGCTACCACTAAAATTCGAATTTCTACGATTTAACGTCGATTTTCAGGCGATTAATCAGGATATTAAATAACCCGCATAATCAAGATAATTCCGACGCACGCTAAACTTATTACGACCAATGTCACGTGCGAAAATCAAGCTTTAAAAAGCGAAACCCAAATAATCAGGAGATTCTGGTGGTCTCAATCAAAATACCGAGTGGTGGCTCATTTATAACCAAAAAAATCACACCAAAAGGGTGGGCAGAGGATCCTCTTTCTAATACTGTTTTGCCCTTTTTGATACCACCAAAACACTCCATTCCACAGACACACTTCAAACATCTCCGACTAAAGTTATCTTGCTATCACAACACGCCGTAGATCGACAGCTATAGCTCCAGCTCTATATGAGATAATGAGACAGGAGAAGATACCATGTGATTCTGTGCGTCTGACAAACACTACTATGAAGCCTCTGTGTCGATTCCGGTTCTCAATGTCTTCTCAGAACGGTTTTGCGAGTTCGACAGCAGTGATGACAAATGTATACATGCGGATGCAGGATCGATTCCAGGACGTTGAAAATCGGTCTATCGGGTTCGTTGAAAGCGGGAGAATGGGCCGAGTCACGTGACGAAGATATATAACCGCACCTAGATCTGCTGGTCACATGACCCGCCTCACCACGAACACTTTTTAAGAATCTGTCGGAGTCCTAAACCTTAAGCCTGGCGCCGTGTGATAAGCTGCTATTGCTGCATTGCGGAGATATATGATATAAGCGAAAAGAAAGGCGACGTCGTTGCTGGGTCACGACCAAGAGAGAGGACTATTTTCTTCTTTGGGCTCAGGCAGGCGACACAGAACCAAGAGACACAAAGTCTTCTTCCCTTGACAGCTGACACTTGTTCTACGAGCTCTCTCACACACACACACACACAAACAGCAGGTGCAGCAAGGAAGTGACACACACGGACGCCGACCGACCGTTGTTATTTTTTTTCGACTAACGGGCCCATATATCGACTCCAAAAGGGTATAGTTCGAACCGTCTTGAGATTCTCTATCGACTGGTGTTTTTTTTGAAACAATAGGACGCACAACATCGGTTACACTGCTTCCTTTATATCACCACATTTGCCACACTTACTACAAGTATCATGGACACACACGGAATCGCAGATACAGTGGACGAGTTGACGCGGCAGAATCTGGACGAGTGCCAGCCTCTTCTTCCTCCGGAGGAAACGTGCGATGAAGAAAGCGACTGTCCCGACTCGATTCTCAAGCCCAAGTACGCCAAGATGCCGTACGCCAAACGGCCCAGTCCCACGGTGCTCATCATCGCCTTTGCCATCTACGCCACCGCCATCATTGCCTGGAGTCTGATGAGCATCAACGTGCTGATCAACCTGGTTTGCCAGCGAGAATACGGCAGTGAGAGCAGCACCGGTGGTTCGAGTAGAAGCCTCATTGCCATTCTCGCTGCTCCCATCGTCGAAAACCCGCAACTGTGCCAGACCCCACTGGTTCAGAAGAAGACGGCCCGGTTCCAGATTGTCATGGAAACGGTCCAGAGTCTGGTTGCTATGATCACCGTCACTCGACTGGGCGAGTTGTCCGACCGAATCGGCCGAAAACCGCTTCTGCTGTGGTGCGGAGTGTGCACGGTGCTCAATGCTCTCATTTGGCTGCCCTGTGTGCTGTTTGGATGGCATTACTACACTCTGGTGGCCGGATCCTTCTTCATGGGTCTCTCTGGCTCCGTCCCCATGCTCATGGCCATGAACCACTCCTATGCTACAGACGTGGTTCGGTCCAAGCACCGAGCCAAGGTGTTTGGATACATGCACGGCGCCATTTTTGCCGGAGCCGCTCTGGGTCCCTTTTTGGTCGGCAGAATCACCCGAACCTGGGGCATTGTCGCCGCCATGGGCTTCTCTCTGTCTCTGCAGGTGGTCTTTTTGGGGATCATCTTTTTCCTCGTGCCTGAGTCGCGTTCTAAGATCAAGCGAAAGTACTCTACGCACTTCAAGCGAGTCAACAGCAGAAGCAAACTGGCTGGAGGTCCTCGTGGCCGAAACAACTCGGGAGTGTTTGCCGACGACACTTCGGGAGCCAGAGATCCCAACAAGAACAGTGTGCACATTGCCATTGTCGAGGAGGCCTCTCGTCCCTCTCCTGATCTGAGAAACCCCGACTTTAGCGGTAACCACGACAACAACGACGACAAGAAGAGCCGGGTCCAGAAAGCAGCCACGGCCGTCAAGGAGCACTTTGAGGCGCTGTCCATCCTCTCCTTCTCCAACCGATCGCGGCCCACCAGAATCAACGCCTGGATCATTCTGTCCATCGACGCCTTCATGTACTGCTCCCAGGTTGGAGTGGTGGGTCTGCTGGTGCTTTACTCTGGCTTCCGGTTCAAGTGGGGCACCGAGCAGACCGGCAACATGATCAGTATCATGGGTCTCTCCAAGGTTCTGGCGGTCATGCTGTTCATGCCCGTGGTAATGGGCATTTTGAACCGAGTGTTTGTCACCCGTCTGAACCACATTGACATGACCGATCTGTTTGTCATTCGTCTGGGCATGATTGTCAACTGCATTGGATGGTTTGGAGTAGCTACAGCCACGTCAGGCACGCTCTTTTTGATCGCCGTGGCCTCCATGTCTCTTTCATCTACTGCTTCACCTACTTTACAGAGTGCTTTGGTCAAGTACATTGATCGAAAAGACACTGGGCGGCTTCTTGGAGCGCTGGCTCTGTTGCATCACATCTGTTCGTTGCTGGCACCCATTGTGTTTACCAGTATCTACACTCTGACGGTGGATACTCGGCCCGAGATTTGCTTCTACATTGTGAGCATTATTTTTGCTTCGATGTTTACTGCTACAATGTTTATTAGTCATCCCAGTGATGATGAGTAACGGAAGCGAAGGCCGTAGGTCTGAGTGGACAACAACAGGCCCACCTACGGAGACAACAGGCCCACCTACGGAGCCAACAGCCACACCTAATTATTAATGAGTAATGAATTGAAAAGTAATGGTAATGGAGGAGGACTACAAATACCCCGTGGACGGATTTTATGTGGTGTAAATTCCAGACCTGCGCACGCGTCTGACAAGCCAGATTAACGAAGGAATTTACCCAAAGGGGGAGATCGGCCCATTAAGGGTTAGGTCTAGATACATGTGACAGCCGTGTGCATAGGTGGTGGTGATTTGGGGGGACGGGTCATGTGATTCGGAGTCAGGTCACGTGATTACACGGTCACGTGACTCGAGTTGATACACATGGCCTGTCTATGCGTATAGTCTCGTTAGCCACGTTCTTTGAAACGTGCAGTATGCATTAATTAGCCGTGCGTTGCTATGTTGAGGGTGTGCAAGAGCATCTGAGGTTGGAGACGAAAATCTCGGATAAAAATAGTACGGTTGAATAGCCCTGATTGATAGGACTGTAATGATATAAAAATCGTCGCGATAGCATCTCTGTAGCATCAAAATGACACGTACAAGTGTGAAATGAGCTTTGAAGATCTGAGTTGAAGTTTCGTTGACACGAATTCAATACGAGAAATGACGGCTGTGACAGACCCAATTTCGGCTGGAAAATAGTCTATATTTTTGAAGCGCATATCCGGAGCATTCTACGGCTCGAGCTAAGGGTCAATGTTGGTTTTAGCAGGGTCATAATCGGCGTATTAGCACGCAACGGTTCCGGACATTTTAGCCTTCTAGGGGTATGTATGGGGGTGATGGGGGGTGAATTCTGGGGTAGGTTTTGGGGGATGAATAATGGTGACATAGAGGTGATTTTTTTGCAGTATACGTTAAAAAGACAGTGTGATGGTGCGATGGTAACAGAATGACCTTCTGATGATGGTATCACCACGTTGATGGGCTCGTGTACTTGGTCGTCTCACTCAGGGTGATCACCCCAATTCGCTCGTTCGTGCTGTAGTCTATTTTGAGTTCCAGTGGGGGGGAAATTAAAGAGCGTTTCAAGGGGTGATTGAAAGACGGTGGAATCAAAATAAGTAGATGATTCTAACCCCCGAAACCAGGAGTATTTATCCTAAAAGAGCGTGTTTCATTTCATCCCCTTCAACACCCCCTTACCCCATCGGGACACAAGCTTCGGAACCCTTCATGTAATGCACCCCTATCTGGATTGGGTTTGGACGCGATGTGCTAATGATTGGCACTGGATTGACGCGACCGACTAGCCACCTCCACTATCGACTATCCGGCCCCCTGGAGCATATCGCCACACGTCTGAATCCGCACATCCCACGCCACTATGGATCTTCCGTCGCCCAACGCCCCCTTTCGGGGCATGCAGCGTGTTGCCAGCAGTTCTTTGGTGAGTATGAGAGACTGTCACAAGAGGCAGTAATTAGCAGGTGGTCATGTACACACCGCGAGATTACATCTGGTGGACTTGTGCTTGTAGGGTGCAATGGGTGTGCAACAGGTGTGCAACAGGTGTGCTATGGTGGTGCAGCAGGCGTGATATGATGGCGTGGGAGTAGGTCATTGGATGGTGTTCATAATAACAGGCTGCTGTCGTTATTATTAGTTGCCATATGCTTGTGACGTGCATTAAGAGGGGTTCCCTGACTGAGCGTACTCGACTAGTCATACGAGCAACTGAAGCCTGCAACTCGATATCGCACCGTGACGTGGCTTGTTCGACATCACCACTTTCCCCACAGCCATGGCAAAACTCTCCCGGCCCTCTAACGCCTCCGTCATCTCCAACGGCTCCTACAACGCCTACGCGCAGACCTATGATTTGAGTACCGATGAAATGGGAGCGACAGCAGAGATGTGGTCACACTGACAAGACGAACACAGTGGCACAAAAGGTGGCAGAAGCGGTGACATGAGAATGGCAGAAATGGAGTCTCAGGCGCGTCCCCACCAGCACGAGGACTACATGGCTACAGGTCTATGGTAGTGACTACCAAGAGGTAATGAACCCATTGACTGACTGTGGCACGTGCTTTTCGCTGGAACGATACAGACAGCTCTCTACCAGCCCAGGTACCACTCAATGGGTGACACACACCTTCTCAGACATTGCCAACCGTCGCCATCAATTTCACCTGTTGTCTAAGACTACACTGTCTTCCTTCTGAATACCAACCACTGTCCTTCCTTTCCCCCCACCACCCTACTAACTCAGCTCCGACACAAAAAAGTTCTGAAAAAGGGCACCAAGTTCTCGCTCCTGGTGTGCGGCCCTGGAGGCTCCGGCCGAGCCACCTTTGTCAACGCCCTGATCGACTCGCAGCTCGGCGAGTCCGGCGAAAAGGTCAAACAGCTCATCCACCGCTCCGAGGTGGCTCCCGAAGAGGCCCATATCGAGCCCGGTATCACTCTCGAGCCCTGGACAGAAACCCTGTACGACGAAGAGGGCGGAGCACTGTCCATTACGTTTGTGGACACTCCCGGTTTTGGAGACAACATCAACAACGAGGTTGTCTTCCCCGAGCTGCTGGGATTCATTGAGAAACAGTACGACAACGTGCTGGCGGAGGAGAACCGAATTCGCCGAAACCCCAAGTTCCGCGACGACCGGATCCACGTGCTGCTCTACTTCATTGAGGCCACCGGACACGGGCTGAGAGAGCTGGACGTGGAGCTCATGCGGCAGATGAGTACGCGGGTCAACGTGATCCCCATTCTCGCCAAGGCCGACGCCTTGACCCCAGCGGAGCTCGCCGAAAACAAACGACTCATCATGGAGGACATTGAGTACCACCAGATCCCCATCTACAACTTCCCCTACGACCCCGAGGAGGACGACGAGACCATTGAGCAGAACTCCCACCTGCGAAGCCTGCTGCCCTTTGCCATCATTGGCTCCAACGAGGTGGCCATGGTCGACGGCAAGCGGTGTCTTGTTCGAACATATCCCTGGGGCTCGGTGGACATCGAGGACCCTCGTTTCTCCGACTTTGCCGTGCTTCGAAACGTGCTGCTAGGCTCGCATCTCGAGGACCTCAAGGAGGCCACTCACTCGATTCTGTACGAAAACTACCGAACCAAGAAGCTTTCGTCCACCGACTCTCCGATCATCGACCAGTCTGCCACCCCCGACATGTCTGAGGACTCGTTCATGGTCCGAGAAGAGCGTCTACGGGCTGAAGAGGCCCGGTTCAAGGAGATTGAAGAAAAGGTGCAGCGCGAAATTGCCCAGAAGAAACGCGAGCTGCTGGAACGAGAGCGAGAGCTGCGTGAAATCGAGGCAAGGCTCAAGAACGAGCTGGTCGTGGAGGAGTAGTAGCTGAGAAGACGAGAGACGGGTTCTAGCTAGAGATGAAGGTGAGATTTTTAGTTCGCCAGAGGAGTGGAGACTCCGAGGCATGTAATGTTTAACAGATTATTATTAATGGTGGGGGTAAGAGTAGACAGTGTCACAGAAACGCAAAAGGTCTTGGAAACAAGAAAAAGGACTGCAAAAAAAGACCGTAAAGAGGACTACAAAAAAAACCTGCCCACTCGCGAAAAAAGATTACAGCACCCAGGATTCTCGTATGGTCTCCCACTACAATACTAACTAGGCTCTCTGGTGCTTGACTATGGCTGATCGGACGGGAAGCCGTATTTTCACCAGGATATGGCCGTAACCACACTGCGCCGACCCGGAATCGAACCGGGGGCCCATCGATGGCAACGATGGATTTTACCACTAAACCATCGGCGCGCGGAATTGTGTTCTTGAGAAGGCCAATTTCAGTATATTCTGGGCTGGAGGGTTAGGGTAAATTCCTTTAAATGGGTCCTAAACCATAACCCAGCTGCCTATTTGAAAATAAAATCTAAAACGACCGTCCCAAACAGGGATTTACCCTCAACCCTACTTCCTGATTGAGGAAGATATATCCAACATTTTGGAAAGTGGCCATGAAATCGCTTATATTGATCAATTCCAGTAGCTGAAAAGCCTCCCGTGCTCAATTACCTGCAATTATTCCTGATATCAACCTTACAACCTTTTTTACCTCCCTTCTGAGGTATTATTGCTGTCACATGTGCTTACAACGGGAAAGTTGACCCGAGAAGCGTCCCTAAACCGCTCCTATCTCACGGAATTACTTGTGATTGGGTCCGTACGCCTCCCGGAACCAATGCACTGCAAGCGGATGCAAAACAATACCTATTGGGGAGTATACAGGCGAAACTGCAAAAGTTCTAAATACCGCTGTACAAGTAGCTACCTATACGTCTAACATGTATCAATACGAGCACCGGTAACGGTATTAACGACAGCTTGACAATGGTAGGCGACCTGCACGTTGACTGGGCCTTTGTCTTGTCACCTGCATTACCAAAGAGGCAGTAAAAACCAGTTCTTGCGTCTCGCATACATTCATATGATGCAGAGGAGTATCGAAATCGAAAAGCAGTGGACGCAATGCAAACTGCACTGTGGAAACATAGCAGAAGCACAGGGACTTGAGAAACAGATTGCCGCAGTTACTATGCATTTCTAAGAATTACCAAGTTCCTTGCAGCGTATACGAAAGGCAAGGGAATGCTGTGCATGCATCATCGACAGGCAGAGTCAGGGAGGTATACAGCGGTTGTAACAGCTAGTGTTGAAGTTTCAACATGGTAAAGAAATGTTTGCAATATCAATTAGATTGGAACAATAAAGTCTTTGATTAATTTAAAACACTGACGCATTTTTACTGTGTTAACTACTAACCGTGTATGAGAGCCAAAAGGAGGTAATTCCCGGTTAGTACTGTAGTTAACACAGTGCAGAGCACCTATGTTCCATCGACACAGTATCAATTGCAGATGGGATTCTTTGCATCCACACAAACCCCGAGGCAATTGAACACTTCTGTTACCCACCAAGGGCTCCAGTAATAATTCCCTACTGTACTGTACTGTACTGGTACAGGATACAGGATATGTACCGGTACTGTAAGGCATCTCTAGGGATCCACAAAATACTTACATATGCAAGGAAGAGTACAGCAATAGATCACTACCAAGACCTGATTGGTTTGTTGGTGAAGTACTCTGTGGTGAAAACTTCAAGCCACAGTACAGTGTGTACACTCCAATGCTTCCTCTTTAGCCAGGGCAAAGATCAGAGTAAGAAGCTAGAGACTGCTACTTTGGTCTATTAACTACACTAATACAACAAACAACTACAATACAAGCCATATTTCAATCAAATAACATCAAATTAATAGTCTATAAAAGGTGTGTTAGGGAAGTTCTAAATGAGGAATGCAAAGAGGGGGAGGAGAGCAAGAGCTCCAACCACCTTGGTAGAGGCGGAGTTGGCCTGCTCGGGGTTAGAGGCACCAGGCCACTGGGGAGCAGAAGGAGAAGTCTCCTTGGGAGCCTGAGAAGGAGCCTCGGTAGAAGGCTCGACAGGAGAAGACTCCTTGGGCTGAGCAGGAGAGGACTCCTTGGGCTGAGCAGGAGAGGACTCCTTGGGCTGAGCAGGAGAGGACTCCTTGGGCTGAGTAGGAGAGGACTCCTTGGGCTGAGCAGGAGAGGACTCCTTGGGCTGAGCAGGAGAGGACTCCTTGGGCTGAGCAGGAGAAGACTCCTCGGGCTGCTGAGCAGGGGTAGAAGCCTCGGGGGTAGAGGAAGCCTCAATGTTAATGCTAGTGGTGGAGGCCTGAGACTCAACCTTGGACTCAACAGCCACAGACATGGTAGACTGAGAAGGCTGGATAGAGACAGTCTGGGGAGTGACGGTCTCGATGGACTGGGTCTCGGTGCAGCCAGCGCCGTTGCAGATGGTGATGGTCTTGACAACCTTAGAGACGACGGGGGACACGACAGGAGAAGAGGCAACAACAGTGACGGCGGGAGTAGTCTGAGAGGCGGGGGTCTGGACAGCCTCGGAAGTCTTGACAGCCTCGGTGGTGAAGTCCTCGTTGCAGACAGTGACAGTCAGAGTCTTGTTCTCGACGACAGTGGTGATCACCTCGGTGGAAGCAACGGGGGTCTCGACAATGGTGACGGGGACCTCGGTGCAGCCATCATCACAGTGGGTGACGGTCTTGGTGATAGTCATGGGGAGAACGACGGTAGAAGTGACATCAGCGGTAGCAGAGACGGTGGCAGAGGCGGTGGCAGAAGCGGGGACAGACTCGGTAGTCTCAAAGTCCTCGTCGCAGACAGTGACAGTGACGGTCTTGCCCTCAACAACAGTGGTGACAACAGCGGTAGAGGAGACGGGGGCCTCAGTCAGAGTAACGGGGAGCTCGGTGCAGCCGCCATCGCAGTGGGTGACGGTCTTGGTGATGGTACCAACACAGGTGTTCTTGGCAACGACAGTCTCAACACCGGAAGCAGTAATGGTCTCTCGAACAATGCAAGACTCGGTAGAGACGGGGGCACAGACGTCCTTGGTGACAGTGGAAGCGACACCGGAAACAGTGACAACCTCGGTAGCAACGCACGAGTCGGTGACAGTGGCAGAAGCACAAGTGTCCTTGGTGACGGTGGAAACTACGCCATTCTTGGAAACAACCTCAGTGACAATGCAAGACTCGGTGGGAGCAGGGGTGGCACAGGTATCCTTGGTGACAGTGGAAACAACGCCATCAACGGTAGTGGTGACAACCTCAATGCAAGCGTCGGAAGAAGTGGTGGCACAGACATCCTTGGTGATGACAGACTCGGTTCCAGACACAGTCACGGTCTCGACCTCAGTGCAAGCGTCAGTGGAAGTGGGAACGGGAGTGACAACAGGAGTGACAGAGGCGCAGATATCCTTGGTGACGGTAGAAATGGAGCCGTTGGAAGAGACAATCTCAGTGACGATACAGGCATCAGAAGTCACGGTAGGATCGCAAAAGTTCTTGGAGACGGTGGTGACAGAGCCGTTGACAGTGGCAGTCTCGACCTCAACACAAGGGTCAGAAGAGGTGGCAGCACAGACATCCTTGGTAACGGTGGAAACAACGCCAGAGACAGTGACAATCTCGGTGGAAGTGCAGGGGTCCGCAGAAGAAGTGGCAGAAGCACAAACATCCTTGGTGATGGTGGAAGCAGTTCCAGAGATGGTGGTGGTCTCAACCTGAGTGCAAGAATCGGAAGAGGTGGCGGAAGCACAGACATCCTTGGTGATCACAGACTCGGTACCAGAGACAGTGACGGTCTCGGTCTCAGTGCAGGTGTTGGTAGAGACGGGAGCAGAGGTAGCGCAGACATCCTTGGTCACAGTGGTGGTGGTACCGTTGGCAGTGACAGTCTCAGTCTCGATGCAAGAGTTGGTAGAGACGGGAGCAGAAGTAGCACAAACGTCCTTGGTAGTGACAGTCTCGGTACCGGAAACAGTGACAGTCTCAGTCTCAATGCAAGTGTTGGTAGAAGCGGCAGAAGAAGTGGTACAGACATCCTTGGTAACAGTAGAGACAGTGCCGTTCACAGTGGAGGTCTCAGTCTCAATGCAAGTGTTAGTAGAGACAGGAAAAGGGGCAGAAGAGGTGGCACAGACATCCTTGGTAGTGACAGTCTCGGAACCATCCACGGTCACGGTCTCGGTCTCAATGCAAGTGTCAACGGTAACGGGGGTAGAAGAGGGGCCGTTGGCAGTGATGACGGGGTCAGAAGAGACAACAGTCACGGAAGGAGTAGAGGAGACAGGGGTGGAAGAGACAGTGGAGTTGGAGAAGACAGAAGGCTCGACAGAAGAGGACTCGGACGTGGACTCGGGAGCGGAAGAGGTGGGCTCAGGAGTAGAAGAAACCTCGGTGGTGGACTCAACAGTGGAAGACTCAATGGTAGACTCAACGGTAGACTCGGGAATGGAAGAGGTGGGCTCAACAGAAGAGGACTCAGGAGCAGAAGAGACCTCAGAAGAGGACTCAGGAGCAGAAGAAGTGGGCTCAACGGAAGAAGTGGGCTCGATAGAGGAAACCTCAGAAGTAGACTCGGGAGCAGAAGAAGTGGGCTCAGCAGAGGAAGACTCAGGAGCAGAAGAAACCTCGGTAGTAGACTCAGGAGCAGAAGAGGTGGGCTCAACAGAAGAGGTGGACTCTTCGGAAGAAGTGGGCTCAACTGAAGAGGTAGGCTCCTCAGAGGAGGTAGGCTCGACAGAAGAGGTAGGCTCCTCAGAAGAAGTAGGCTCAGCAGAAGAGGACTCAGGAGCAGAAGAGGTGGGCTCCTCGGAAGAGGTAGGCTCGACAGAAGAAGTAGGCTCCTCAGAAGACTCGGGAGCGGAAGAGGTAGGCTCAACTGAAGAGGTGGACTCCTCGGAAGAGGTAGGCTCGACAGAAGAGGTAGGCTCCTCAGAAGAAGTAGGCTCAGCAGAAGAGGACTCAGGAGCAGAAGAGGTGGGCTCCTCGGAAGAGGTAGGCTCAGCAGACGAAGTAGGCTCCTCGGAAGAAGTGGGCTCCTCAGAAGAGGTAGGCTCAACAGAAGAGCTGGGCTCAGTAGAAGACTCGGTGTGAAGCTCAGAACCACCAGAAACAGGGGTAGGGCCCTTAGTAGGTCGAGTAGGGGGAGTGGGCTTAGATCCAACAAAGCCGTCACCGGGGTTGCCTATTGTTAGTATGTGTCTGTGTGTTTGTTAGTAGTCGTTGCCGTTGTAATACTCACCAGGGACCTTGGTCTTAGAGATGTACTCAGAGACGGGGGTTCGGGTCTCAGAAGTGGAAATCTCAGTAGAAGAGGTGGGCTCAGCAGAAGAAGAAGAAGAAGTCTTGGTTCGTCCCTCACCATCACCTTCACCACCAGCGTTCAGATCGTTACCGCCGGTAGGGGCGTCGTAAGCAGCACCACCGTAAGCAGAACCAGCTCGGAAGATACCGTTGTTGACGTTGGCGTTGCCATCACCAGAAGAGCCATCGTTGAGCTCTCCGGAGGGCTCGGGAAGGTAGCCGTAACCTCGCTCCCACATGAGCCAGTCCATGTTGTTGGAGTAAGTCTCCTGCTTCTGGGTGATCTCGGAGTAGAAAACAACCTGGACAGTGACGTCATCCTCGGGGATGTTGACAAGGTGCATGGTGAAACCGTCGGTCTGGAAATCCTGGAGCTGAACGTACTGGGAGATGTCGGTGATCTTCTCGTAAGAGGTGTAGTCCCAGGTGGGGGTAAGACCATGGTAGAAGTTAAGAGTCATGTCCTGGAGAAGAGCATCGGGGGTAGTGTACTGAGAACCGGCGTCAGAGAGCAGATCGGTGATCTTCATTCGGTCGTAAGGAGAAGCAGGAACCTGGATAGTCCACTGGATTCGGTTGCCCTCACGCTGGGCGAACTTGTAAGCTCCACCAGCGTCGACAGCAGCCTTGACGTTGATCTCCTCAGAAAAGTACTTGCCACCGGATGAGGAGGTGACAGTAACGGGACCGGGACCCTTGACGTAGTTGTTATTCAGGGTGGACTGCATGAAGAACTTGCCCGTGATCTGGTAGTTCTTGGAGGCGACAAAATCAGTGTAGGTAGCGGTAAAGTGGTGACCATCGTTGGTGATTCGCATGATATCGTTGCCACGGGGGTCCTTGACCATGAAGTCATAGTTGCCAGCGTCAAGAGACATGTTGTCATCGATATCGAAGGTGAAGTGATCACCGGGCTGCACGTTGTCAGCCTCGGGAGACAGGGCAAACTTGTAGTCCAGCTCCCAAGCGCTGCCGGTGTATCCCTCCTTGTTGGAGATGTCGTTGGCCTGACCAACCTCGAAGGAGGTGATGGGCGAAGCGACTTCCTTGGCGAAAGCCAGAGTGGCCAAAAGGGCAATAGACTGGAAGAATCGCATGTGTGTGTTCGATTGACTCGGTTGTCTGATTGATGCTCAAAACACCGAGGGGGAGCCCTGGGCTTTATAACCTGGGACCCTAGCATCGCGGGAGGGACTTCCGGAGGCTTTCAGCCGTTGACACAGACTGCTTAACGGTGAATACGGTGTAGGGACACAAAGAACCAGGGTCCACAGACGCCTTTCTCAGCGGCAAGACAAAGAACCCGCCGTACAGCAGACAATGAAGGACAAAGCGAGCTGTACGCGGGAGCAAATTCAGTGCTGGATAGACATGGCGATGATGCATGCTGGAGGGCAAACTAATCTGTGTCGATCATAGAAGAGATCGGCGAAGGAGCCACGTATTGCAGAAGGTCGGAGACTTGTCGGAGGGGTTAAATGGGGCAGCTGAAATGGGGGATTTTTCGTACCACATCATTACTGTTGTGTCAGTGTCATCTGTTGTAGGATTGCACCTCCTCCGTGTCTGTGTTTGTGTGAATGTGATGAGGACAACCGAATCCACCTGCATGAGAGATGCCCATTAGCGTGTTTCAGTAACCTTATTGCGACTATTTTTCTATTAATGAAATTGCCACCGAGAACTCAATTTTCGATCGCCTCGACTTTTTCCTTTTTAGTTGCCTTTTTTTGTTTTTTTACTCTTTTTGCTTTTCATGCAACGTCATAACAGCTCCACCCAATCAGGGCAATCACCGAGACCTCCGACCCAGTGCACTCCAGACCGTTGTACGTGTTGCAGATCCTCGAATAGAGTCCCCGGTAAGCCGTTCCGGATCAGCAACAAGCGGATAGAGGGATCCGGTTGCCCTCATTGTGTCCCCACGGAGATCCACACCGCCACAACTCGGAAACCTCGCTTCACGGAACAATGTCTATTGTTGCTGGTGTGCGCCGCATAAATTGATTGGACGCCTGTGCGCACAACACCTGTGCAAGCTGGTAGCTCGTGCTGGCTTGCAGGCGCATAGCGACAAACCCCCCTTTCCGCTTTCTGTGGTTTCTGTGCATGGTTCTTCCAGCGAAGGAATATCCCCTTCTTTGGTGGAGCTCGCAGATTGCATGAGGAACGTACTGGAGGGGGAAAACGTATCCCGGTTTGCTTTTGCGTTTCGGGGTTCCTTTGCGAAGGGTTAACTGTGCGAAGCGCTGGCCTTTTCGTTTCCCTTCCGTCTTTCCTCCATTTTGCGCTTTGTCGCAAGTGGCTCTTTGGCTGAACTGGTGGGAGCTGGAGAACTCGAGAGAGGAAAATGTCTGGTAACAGAACATCTACTAGTCTGAACATTGCTGCCAGTTTCGATCGAACTCAATGCTGTGATCTAACGAGGCCATCGATCTCCAAGTACTCTTAGGCTCAACGGCTAACTGTCATCGCTATCAAGTCTAATCTTCCCCAATGCCCTTGCACGGGAAATGAAAGCCGGTTCGGTCGAAAAGAGTCTCTGTTTTGGCAATAGTCATACAAAGAAGCTTGTGGCATGCGTGTATCGCTCATTAGAACATACACTAGTTTGCGTCTCAGATGTACAAAAGCTTCCGGAAGGCTGCAAGACGGATCCACTGCGCATGGCGGACCGTTTCAAAGGAAACGAAGATGTATTTTTGGAGTGAGGAAAGGAGCAGCAAATTACAAAGACACAAGTTGTCTAGACCTGTTCGGGATCTGGGTGTTAGTCAGGGTCAAGGCGAGAGGGACGCACAGCAAGAAAATGCCCAAAATAGAAGGGAGGGTTAGGATCATGTATGGGGGGAGTGGAATATTGGTAGCTGAGAAACAGCTTGGTACGAATGGTTTGTATTATGTTATGGTAAGTGCTTTAGTGATTGCTTCTCTCTATTCAATTCTTGCTATTGTAGTTCTTACACGAACATCACAGTCCTGTCAAGTTCTGCCCAACACGATAACACGTACACGGTTGAAAAGATCGACATAAAAGATCGACACTCTCTGACATCCCGACAGCAAGTATACGCGAGAATAACGGTTTTCCACCCTTGAGCTCCGTTGGCCTCCGACGTCATGCCTTCCTCCGTAGATCCTTACTCAAAAGATGCCGAGCACCCCAAAAACTGCTTCTGTTATGAATCCTTTCTTGATACGCTATTCTTGGCGTGTGGAGACCGGAGAGGTGGTCCGAAAAGGGCCCAGACATAGATGTGGGTACGCCCAGATACCTGTAATTTGCAAAATATTCTTACAGTAGTGCACATTGCAGAGCTGAAGGCACCAACAACCAAGACTCTATGCTTGGTCACACTGACTGTGGCTCATACTTCAATAGAACGCACGCCTCAGTGGCACTCGAGAGGCGTAGCGCCCGCATGAAAATAGGAACGGTGGCTGAAGACTTCGTGTGGTAATTCCTTAACAGGCTTTCGAGTCTTCAATCGCACTCACCGGAACGCTTTATCCGAGACTAGCCCTACAACCCTCATTTTCCCTCTCCCCCCTGTCGTTTTTTCGCAATCGGACCGGTACGTGCCCTAAATGTGCGTCACGAGAAGACAGCCTCGATCCCAGTCTCAGCCCCACGCTTCGGTTACGATCTCTAAAAGGGAATGGGATCGAAAAAGGGAGGGGCGAAAATCTGCATGCTGAAGGGATATAGGGTTTACCTGTGTTGAAAAATAAAAAAATTAATAGAGTTTTTTAAAATGCGGCTTTGGTATTCATTGTCGAAACGTCACAGTGCAGGGCTTCGGAGAAACGTCGCTGTGTGTGGCATTTTGGTGGCGAAGATTGGTAATCGTCCATTTGGAACAGACACAAGTGACTTGACACGAATTTGGCTTAATTGTGAGGACCATTCAGCTCTTTCTGGTCCAGACACTAAAAGTGCCCCTCCTACATTGAGTTTTGGTACAATGCGATTGTCCCTTGCTAGCGGATAAAATATTTTGAGCCGCATGCAGAGCGAGAAATGTGTTGGAGTGGGAAAAGGTTTGTAACGGCTCTCACAAAGACAATGGAGCTTACCGAGACAATACAATTAGCCCGAGGAGTCTTGGCGTCGGTGATTGGTGTCGGGGGAGGTGGTACATGGGTTGTGGTTGATGGCATGGTTTCTTGTTGTAGAGTCCACAGCAGTTCTCAGAAACTTCAAACCTCCGTCTATATCTCTAAAAAACACAAATTCAAAAAGCTGTCGTATTTCTGTACCGGCTTTGGGATATCTTCTCCGTATTCCACCGTTTCTCATCCCTCCAGTCTGCGTGACAGAGGCGTGCAACAAAGGGACCCTGTACTTGAAGAATGCACCAGTTGGCAGGGTCGAAAACAAGGGAGATGAGCAAATTATCTGCGGAGGCTATACGTACCCTGGTGCTAGTATCTGGTAGGATACGGAGCCAACGGTCAAAGGTGCACAGCGTACCTTATAGTTTGTGTGGCAGAGGAGTATAGCTCTTGTTTGTTTCAAGGGTACAGGATGACGGTATGTAGCTACAGTACAGTCCAATTGTATACCGACACACACACAAGGGATCTATGGAAAACACAGAGGAGCTGTACACCTGTTGGCACATGCTAGAAATGTGTTCTTATTGTAAACATGTATGTGTTGCTGTCGGTTCTTGCGTAGAATCGCTGGTGTTCGAAGGAGGGTGCCAGTACAGGGTCGGCATGTATTGTAAGACGCCAAAGTGTTCTGTGCTAATAGCAATCTCATTTCGAGCAAACCAAAGTCCTTGCTTGGCATCCCGATTATATTCTCCACAACAGGAGAACTGCCAAGATCATATTGTACTCATGTTTTGTGCTTACAAAACTTCGTCCTGTGTGCAGCAAGTTGTAGCCTTCTATTACCGTGTGTTCTAAGCCCGTGCGTTTTCAGAAAGAGAAATCTACCAAATGTGAAAGACTGAAAAAGAGAAAAGTGTCGGTCGGATTACGTATGCGCTGAAAAGTCTGGAAGGGCTGGAGGGCTCGTAAACTTGCATAGCCGCTGGTTCTTTGTTGCAAGGGTGAATTGGCAGCTGAAAAGGCAGCCCGGATGTGGACTTACAGAGCAAGTGGGCTAGAGCTGTTGTTTTTGGTAGTCGCTGAATTCGGTGTCTAGTTTTTTGCATTTGAAAAGTAGGATTCTGGAGACTCCACGTTCTGAGAGAGCAGGACAGGTGTCGCACCATATCGAGTGAGGGCAATTAACAAGAGACGAAAGCCAATGGCAAGGGATTGACTTGGAGCCTTTCAGGTTGCTTAAATTGGGTTGTCAGTTTCTTTTCCAGCGACTGTCTTTCGTACATCACGATGTAGACAGTTTTTTCTACGTGCGGTGTCTGTCCACTGAAGAATCCACACCAGAGATTCTTTTATGAGCAGTATTCGAGAGCAGAGAGTTAGAATCCTTAATACTTTGATTTTTCTGATTTATGTAAAGAATTTCTTTTTCTCGTTGTTCCTCTCCATGGACTTTTACAGTCTCGTCCAGTTTCGATATAGCTTGCTTGTGTAGAGATACAGGCCCTGGAACTTGAAATAAACACGCCAGCCGTTTCACGAATTAAGCAAACACTTCGTTGCCAGTACAAGTGATCATAATTTAACGCCCCTCGTCTAATTCGCTCGAATCAAACAAAACGTTTGACCACGCCTTGACACTTATGTAAGCACGCAGATCGAACTGTGAGATCGTGCTGACTCAACATTGCGTAGGGAGACCTGAAAAAACAGGATCAATTGAAGGGCTCGGCATTGAACATTGTAATCTCTTTGATTGCTGCCTTTTTCGTGTTCCCGATATGACAGCTTTTTTATAACCGTTATTTGGACTGGCCATACTTGAGGAGATGAAAGGCACGTTTAGAGGTCAAAGGAAAAGATCTCTAAAAACACAACCGAGAAGACCTCAAAATAGCAGCTTTTAAAATAGCCCAACACAAGCGCTTGCAGTCACGACCAAACTACGGCACGATGTTCTCGTATCTATTTTTGCTGCCACAACGGTCTGCAAAGACTCAGGTTTCACAGCCCCAAAGCATGCAGCTCGTATCCATTCTTTCACATTGGCACGGAAAAATGCAACCTCATTCAGGGTCTCTGAATTGCACCAAGCCAAGACTTTTAACAGACAAACAAGCTAGCCTCGGTTGAACGTCCGAAAAAAAATCCCTCCTTGTCACGACGTATACCTGTATCTCAAATGCCGTTCTTTGGTTCGTATAAGTGTAGGTTTAATTCTCATGCACAAAAAGCAGATTGATTTTTCGCTTTTCGACGGTGACAAAAGAAAAAGAGACGCAGAAGAAGGAGGTTCCGACAAAGCCACGGGATACGAAAGACCCACAAACCAGTACAAGCCCGAAAATACCAGCAGTAGTTTTCTGAGCTCGCGCAGAAACACGCAAAAGAAAGACGGTCTTTCACGCAGGGTCAAGAGACATTTGACATTGGCTCCAACATTTGTAGAGCAGTATGGCAGAGTGTGGAGAAATCGTACGATATACCCCACAGATGGGCCCTTACAGTCCTGAGGTCTCCAGGGAGTGTGTCTGGCATGGTGAAAATTACTCTTCTTGGCCTGCGTCTCTTTTCTCCTCTGTACTTGAACCAAAGTGCATACCCGCTCCAGCTATACGAATGTTTGCCCTCAATATCAGAGGTGCAAGGGGTGCAATTTTTCCATGCATCTCCTGAAAAAGCAATACACAGCGTGCTTGGATCTTTAGCCGACTATAGCAAGCGTCGCTACGTCGCAGATGAATTCATACGTGTGCTTGGACTGTGCCGGACGGAGTGATTCGGAATAGAATGTGAAAGTACGATCCCGATTTCCGAAGACTCAAGATCGCAAGGGTACATGGAGAGAGTGAAGATCGGCGGTTTACAGGTGGTTGCATGAGATTGGATTTACGATCAGTTCTACTGCTCAGGACTACAATACTTTAGTACGGTAGGGCTAAATAAAAGTTGACATCTCAAGATCATAACGGGAACCTCAGCTTGACGAAGACTAGTTCGGTGACACCTACATTCCAACTTGCCTGCCACACCCAGATGAACCCTTCCTCTTCCTTCTCTTCTCTGCAAGTATCGTATCCCACCGTCATTTCGACTCCGCTAACTCCGCCTACTATACGTTAGTGTGACGTCGTAAACATTGACGGACGTATGTCCAGCTGACGTTAACTCCGTCGATGTAATCATGAGCAAATATCGTGCAGAGGTTCTGCTCCTACAAGTACGTCATTGCCATGGACCGAAGTTTGGACCATCCATTGAGAGTGATCAAGACCGAGGCAAAGAGCTGGAAGTGGAAGCTCCGAAAGACTCTCATCTCATGGATCAGCTACTGTCACGATGGTTTCTACTGATACTTCTTACCGTTACCTGCAGCATTCAAATACCGCCAGTACTGTTCACGAACACTGTTCACTATAGCGTCTATCAGCGACTTAGCGAAAGCCTGACCTTGAGCTGCTTACGAGGAATCTCCCGAATGATTGGAAGTTCAGGCAACTTCCAACTCCGTCGTCTGTGTCTCGGTCTTGTGCTTTTCTGAATCTTTCCTGTTCCAGCTGATTTGGGAATGTTTCCACTGGGAGTCTCACTCTTTTCTTCTTTCGGGGACACAAAAACAGGTCCTCCGAGATTCAAGTACTTTAACCAGCCTGGTAGTTCCCTTAATAATACTCCATCTTCGTTGAAAGGTCCCAGATGATTCATGTCACTCGAAGGCATGAAGTTGGAGCTCATGTCAACGTTCCATTCAGATGGTAATCGTGAGATGATGAGTTCGACAGAACTGTCTTTCGGAACACTGAGAGAACAGCGCTTGACTTTGGGAGTATCTTGAGCAATGAATAAGAACTGAATGGCAATCAGGGAATTGTTGAATCTCTTGCACTGAGCGTATTGACGAGTGAGATGAGAGTTGAATTGAATGAGTGTTCTGTGAAGGTGTTGGAGATGAGCTGGAGACGAGCTGTGAGGTCCAGAATCCAAGAGCTCCTCCAGATTGTCTATGACTGAGCGGTAGGAGGTGAGAAGGGTCTTTTGAGTCACGACTTGTGGAACTGATGAGCGATCTGTAGATGTGGCATTCAGAGGATGGACCCTGGGCATCTCAGTGAGACTGGCAGCCCTCAGACTTCGAAGCGAGTTGAGCTTCTGCATCAGCTCGATGTTCAAGTAGCACAAATCTTGGATCCTTGAAGCGAGCTGTTCGTTCAGAGTGGGATCGAGAGACCCGTCTGTTTCTGTCTCATTAATAGACGACGTGTCGGAAGTTGTCGACAAATAATCGTAGTTGTTTTCTGTCATGAGAGCAAGTAGTTGAATGGGGAGAACCAGTGTTTAAATAGATTAACTAAGCTGAGTATTCATCAGCTTGGTTATATTGTATCGTGTTTGTAAACACTCAATAGCCTAATTACTCATTCGACTTCTCATAGAAACGTTCAAAATGGTGCCAGAGGGAAAAAACCTGTATTATTATATTCGTCACGCGAAGAAGATCATAGCCATTTATTTGGAATCACCAACACCTCCCTCAAACATGAGTTATTGTGTTCCGTCTGACACCATCAAGTGTTTATGCAGAAACACCTCGTATAAGAGCTTAACCCTTTTAAGTTTTTAGAAACACATCGTGCTGACAGTACCAAGAAACGTGTCAGAATTGGTGAAAATGGCCAAAAGTTTGCCAGAATGTTCGCAGCAGCAGGAAAAGCAACCAATAAGGTCTCATGAGGTCTGTAACGTCATTTATAAGGAATATCTGATTCAACGATTTTTGCCACTCATTAGGTAAAACCTTAAATACGGAACGTTGAAAAAAACAAAAAAGAAAAACAACCAACCGCTTCGCGACTGGTAAAAGATTGCTGCACCCAGGATTCTCGTATGGTCTCCCACTACAATACTAACTAGGCTCTCTGGTGCTTGACTATGGCTGATCGGACGGGAAGCCGTATTTTCACCAAGATATGGCCGCAACCGTTAGAATCTGAAAAGCGTTGGACCGTTTTATCAGGACAAGAAAGTCACGTGCGCGGTTTGAAAAACGGACTGTAAGGTGCGTTACAGGGGAGGTAAACGTATAAGAAGAGCATAGATATATGTAACAAGGGTCAGAGATTCCGGTGAAAGGAATGGTTTAGTTATACGAAGTTAGGAATGGTGTGTTTGAAGATGCTGTTGTAGACGTGCCATGTGAACTTTCAAGGGGCAGCAAAAAAGCCAGTGGAGACTTGATATATGGGTAAATAACGAACTAATGCACACTGAAACGAAAACGGACACTCTCTGGTGTTTCTGCTTTTTTCCTCTTATTATTCATGGAAGATGTATTTACTGTACCTACATATACGTCAGAACTACTACCTTCAGTCTCAAATACACCATGAACAACATGCTGCAAGTACATACTTCTACAGCATATATCTAGTCTACAATACACTGATGTGCTACCGCTGTCCTCGTTGTAGCCCATCTCGTGCTACGCACTCGATGCACTGATGTGCTACAGTTTTGGGTTATCGCCCATCTCGTGTGAGGCACTCGATGCGATGTTTGTTGTTGTCCCGCACACCTCGTGCTACGCACTCGATGCGCTTCCGTATCTTCAAACATATCATTAAATAACATCTGTACATAATCCCAGTGGGACGTTGCTTGCTCCGACCTGTCTTCCTTGCTTGGTCTCTTATCGGGTTCTAATAATGCCGGCGGCAACCAGCAGCTGGACCTTTCGGGCAACCTCGGGGTTCTTCATGTGGTCCTGCAGAGCGGCGGGGTTCTCCCGGGCCTGGTTGAGAATGGACGACATGATGGGGTCCTGCAGAATCTGCACGATTTCGGGGTCCTTGGAGGCTCGCTCCATGGTCTCCTCGGGAGTCTCGCCCTCCTGGGACTGGAATCGGGCAGACATGGCCTTGTACTGCAGAGCCTCAATCTCGGCCTTGGACTTGCCCTCCTTGTCGTGCTCCAGAGCAGCGGTGCAGGTGTCGACACACTTAGAGTACTCTCGCATGGCAAAGTAGGCGTTGGCCTTTCGGATGTAGGCTCGGACGAAAGAGGGGTCCTTCTCAATGGCAGCATCACAGTCGATAACAGCCTCAGGGAAAGACATAAGCTTGGCCAGAGCGGCGGCTCGGTTGGAGTAGCCAATGGGGTTCTCGGGGGCTCGCTTGATCATCTCGGTGTAAGCCTTAACAGCACCGGGCCAGTCGCCAGCAGCAAACTTCTCCTTACCCTCCTCTCGGGCCTCCTCGGCCTTGGCAGGATCGATGTAGGCCTGGGTCTCCTGGGTCTTGAGCTCCTTCTCGGCGGCTCGCAGCTTGGACAGGGTGTCGGGGGTTCGGTGCTCGGTCAGCGCCCGGTTGTACAGCTCGATGGCCTTGGGCAGGTTGTCGAGCTTGGCGTAGGCGGTGGCGCATCGCGAAAACGACTTGGCCAGCACCTTGTAGTCGGCAAACACCTCTCGGCCCTTGGTGATGGCCTCCTCGCAGGTCTTGATGCATGTTTCGTAGTCGCCCTTCTCGAACTCTGCGGCGGCTCGGTTGTTGAGGTACGTGATGTCCTCGTGGATGGAGTACGCCTTGTTGTAGTGGGCGATGGCCTCGTCGAACTTGTGGGCCTTGTAGGCGGTGTTTCCAAGCGCCTTCTCCTCGTCGGCCTGCTTCTTCTCGTCGGACACGGGCTCAGCAGCGGCAGCAGGCTTGGACTCGGTCTTGGGGGCAGCCTTGGGGGTCTCGGCAGGCTTGGCAGGCTCGGCATCCTTCATCTCGACATCACCCTGAGAAGCGTCATGGGCAGCCTTGTCCTCACCAGCCTTGCCCTGCATGTCGGTGGGGATACCGAGCATGAGAGCCATGGCCTTCATGAGACGGGGGTCCTGCTGCATGCCGGACAGAGCAGCCATGGGGTTCTTCTGCAGCTCGCCGAGCTTCTTGACAAACTCGGGGTCCTTCATGTACTCCTTGACCTCGGGGTCGGAGGCGAGCTTGGCGAGGTTGGCGGGGTTGGAAAACATGTCTCCCAGACCCATGTCGGGGGTGGTGCCATCTCCCTGGGCCTCGGCCATGATGGCTCGCTCGACGGACTCCAGACCAGACTTGTTCTGGGCGTTGGAGGGGTCCAGCTTGAGACCCTCCTCGTAGGCGTCCTTGGCGCCAATCAGATCACCCTTGCCGTGGAGAGCAGCGCCCTTTCGGCCGTAGCCCTTGGCCCACTGGGGGTTGATGTCGATGCAAGACTGGGCGTCCTTGAGGGCATCATCAAAGTTCTTCAGAGAAGAGTGGCACGCGGATCGGTTGGAGTAGAGCACGTGGTTGGGGGTGGGGGAGGCGTCGATGGCCTTGGAAAAGTGGTCAATGGCGGTGGGGAAGTCCTTGGCAGCAAAGGCCGCGTTTCCTTGAGCTTTGAGCTGGGTTAGTACGGTAGCGAATCGGTAGCGAAGGCTATTAGGGGCAAAGACCGCCGTAGATCTGAGGGGACAACAGCACTCGCTATCTGGCAATGGCCAATTTGATCTTGATGGTGAAAGACTGGGTGATAGATCCTGATCACACGACTATTGTAATTCAGTCATGGGATTGTCTCTTGGCAGGGATGGTAGCTAAAACCAGCTTGGTGGAATGACCAGCCGTGGCATACTGTATCAGAGTGCCCCTGATCAGATTGCCATCAGTGGATCAGCGACAAAGATATGACACAGAAACGAGTGGCGGGAACATTAGCGATGACACTGGTGGTGCCACATGGTGCTTAGCTGATCGAAGAGTTTCATAGTGTAGACTGAGAATATATCCACATCACAACACCCCTGTAAGGCTGTATAACCACATTCGCCACAACAGATCACAGTCATCGATCAACACAAACAATTGCCACTGACTGCCACCACTCTGTCACGACTGTCGCCACATCATCACCACAGTCGCAATGTCACCTGTTAACTACCAGCGCCACTGTCATCCTCTGACCATTGCTAGATCAACTCCTCTCCGAGTCTCTAGCCACCCTTGCCAAAAGTCCGTCCAATCGTCAACCAACGACGCCAATTGCGTCATCGTCTCGTCTGTGTCGCATTCTCCTCATCGCAACTTCATCGCAAATACTCACTTCGTCAGCAGACATGTTGTGTGTGTTCTTTTTACGATGCTCTCGTTATGGGGTCGAAAAAAGAATGCAGCCCTCTTATATCCCAAGCTGCAAGGCCCCAGCTGAATCTTCTAGAATCTTGTGCGGTGGTTTGTCGCCCTAACCCAGCCGCCTGAACTTTGAATGGAGGGTTATATTGCCACAAATGCTAGGTATGGAGTGAGGAATTGGTCACGTGACGATACTGGGGTTTGGGATTGATTCTGCCATTTTCACCTCGTTTCTACCGATTTCTTCCACTACATGAGTGACTCGCCACTATTGAATAATTCTGACATTGGGCGTATGTCTGACAACCTTAATATTTGGTGAGCCGCACGAGAGGGGCGATTGAGAGGAGCAGTGGTAGAGGGGTATATATGGGGAGTTGAGAGGTGATGCGATTTAATACAAGATCAGTCATGGATTTAGAGCAATATGACTTAATTTTGAAGTGTTTGAGATTTTTTTGGAGTTTCTGTGTTTTGACGCACTCCAAATTATTTCAATTCAATATTGTTGGGGTCAAATTTCAGAGAAGAGAGGATGACAGAACAGTGGAAACTTCACATCTCTCAAATCAGACTCCGTCCAAGGTCAAAAACACATCGCTCAGCCTGCCACTCGAGTCCTCCATGCTACAGGTGGACCTTTTTCAAAAAGAAAAAGGATCGGAATCGAACGGAATCGAACAGTCAGTCTCCACCCCACTAACACGTTATCATCACGTGACGCGGGGTACGTCCCAGAGACTAGCTAGTGGAAAGTCCCGCAAAGCACACAAAGAGAAATGGGGAAGAAGACTAGTTCCTGTCTCAGGACCCTGTCTGTGGCTCCATCGTTGAGTGGGTCGCCGTTGGGGGACTTGTTCCAGTCGCTACCGTAAGTTAAGCATGGTAGGGGTGTTGAACGGTAACTGGAGGGCCGTTTTACGAGCGTTTTATGAGCGACTACGAGTAGTTCAGAGTGGCTCCTTTGGAGGGAAGAGTTGGTTTAACGGGGGATGTAACGGTGGGCGAAAAGTCTAGAAGGTGTTGGGGTGTAGGCTACAAGTACTAGTCTCAAGACAGTCTCGACTGACCTGAGTTAGACTGGTAGACGACTCAACAACGTGCTACGGCTACAACGTTCTACGGCTACTACGGGGCTTACTCTTCTCTGACCTTCTAAAACTCGTCATTCATTACATTCGTTGTATCTTCAGTACCAGACTGAAGTGTTTGACACTGTGGAAGTGTTGATTGTTAGTTGATTGTGGTGTGGTAGACTTGACTTAGACCTTCAGCAAGACTTGGACGTTTAGATAAGTCCCAGACGTTGCTGTAAATACAGCTGCGCCATGAACAGGGGTGGAGTAAGCCTTCTAAGGGGTAGACTCAGCCTTTGAAGGGGTCTATTCAGCCTTTGAAGAGTCTATGCTCTGGTTGAGCGTTTGGCCTTTGCTGGCTTGAGGTCTCCCCTGGTGACTGGGTGACTGGATGACTGTGTGACTTACTAGCTGTCTCGCTGACTCTTTCGGCTTCGCCTCACATCGTCATCGAATAACACTGCTGATGAACCAACCCTCCAAAAATCTGTTTCACCGCATCGGTATCATTAGACTGTCGCTGGCAAATGTGACACTTTTGAGCGGGCAAAATGCTCCAGTCGTCCTGACGGTAATAATAGTACGGTCGGGCAAATCCGTCACTGTGAGAGTACGACGGCAGAGTGTCCGAGTTGTAGGAGGTGTAGGAGGTTTGGGACCATTTGGACGGGCTCGTTGACTGCGAGGAAGACGAGATGTACGTCGTCAGAGGCTCGTGGTAGTGTTTTGATTTCGACGGCTGGGGTTCCTGGAGGGTTTGCCATTGCTTGATCATATGGTTGGCTTCTCTGTCCATTCGGGTCGCCTGTTTTCGCAGTCTTCGTTTCTGAAGCCAGTGGCGAGTCCAGTAGAGACCCAGGAGGATGACCAGGAAGAGCACACACACAATGATGGCCACGTAGTAGTATCTTGGTGACATGAGAGGGGGTAATTAGACGGTGGGGCTGGTAGTTAACGGTAGTCTAGGGCAGTAGACAGTTGGAGAGACTGAGACCAGTACAAGTAGTCAGTAATGGTCGTCTCAGGGAGATTGACGATTGTGGGTGCAAGGAAGAGAGCAACTGGCGATGATAAATCGTTCAAGACTACTGCGACCCTACCATGGTACATATACCGTCCAGGCTATATTCCTGGAATAGCACATTAGGCAAAGTGTAAAGACAATGCTAAGGAGAGAGAGAGCGTGGAGAGTTTGGAGAGTTTGGAGAGGAGCGTTGGAAAAGACAAAGTCGAAAGTCGTTATTTGAAACGGTTTAGAGCAAATGCAAGTAAAAGTAGCCAGCATTTATTTGTGTGAATTATCTGGCGTGGACACTATCGTACTGAACACACATTGCTCATTGATGAACACAGGCTCCTATAACGCTCACCTGAACAACTATAGGAGAGTACGTATCGTACCCCAATGCGACCTCCAGCCTTCAGATGGGGGGTAGACTCGGATTACAGTAGCCTGAACCTTGAGCGATTCTTCCGTGCGAAAGAGATAGTCGGTTTTCTGACCGGACGTGGGCTACTTGTAGGGAGTGTTGGAGGGGTGATATGGTCAATTGTCCCTGGCCTTGGATTGTGTTTGCACCCAATCATCACCACCTCAACTGCTGTATTGTGCCAGGCTTTTTGGCCGGCTTCTACCCACTCTTCAGCCCATTCCAACAACCCCCTGAACACTCTTCCTGTAGAAGGGGTGTCAATAGCATCCACAGCAACAGGGCAGGGTTGACCCACTGGGCTGGGCACGCAGTTCTTGGCCAGGAGACAAGCGGCAAAAATATAGGTGTCAAGCGATATTACGAGGGATAACACAAAACGGTGTGACAGCTGGTGGTGTGAGTTGTGCCACATGTAGTCTGTGTACTTGTAGCGCTCTTGGTTCCGGTTACGGCGCCCCCATTTCGTGTTTCATGTGGTGTCGTGCAAATAATATATAAGCCCTTGGTCCCCCTTTCTCGTTTCCGGATTGCAGTGCTACAATGTTTTACGGAACGGTGGCCATAAGTCTGAAGACCAGGTCGCCTGTCTCAGCCTGCGCAGGTGGCCCCTTACTCGTTTGACGCAAGAGATCCCCACACGCGCGCGGTGCCCAAACCTAAAGACACATGCCAAGGGGCCTCATTGCTGCGAACGTCAGCAGGGCTTAGAGGTAAGACGGAGACACCCCCTGGTCGTCCACGCCGTTTTCCGCAGCTCTAGTCGGTGCCATCGGCGGAAAAAGTGTTCACTCGTCAGGAGGGGGGGGGGAGGGGGGACACTTCACAGCCGTTGCCCTTGACGACACTACTGGTACTTTATCAGTGCAACGGCGAATTTGCGGAAGGCGGGATCTTAGGTCGTGAGAGCGTTAGCCTTGTTTCAGATTCCAAGGGGCGTCAAGAGAACAAGACTAACATGCACAGGGACACGTGAGCAGAAGTGGGAGAAAAGACCGTCTAGTACACCCCCCCTCTGCAACTGCGAATACTGGGCAAGTGCCAAGTTGGCCTTGGACGACCTAGCCTGAAGACCGTGCTCAGCCGTCTAGCCTAGTTCCGCTCTGACACTTCCTGATTCTTTCTGATCTGTCTGAAACAGGACGGACTGCGACACCATCTCGACAGGGGTGTGTAATATTGCGATATTATGAGCTTTTCCAAACCTTCCAGAACGAATGGAGACGCAAAATATCCTCTTGTCTAATGGTGTGTCTGATCCGAGTCCTAGGACATCCTTACACTTAGCCTTGACAAATTTCGGACATGTCAGTCAAACTGGATCAATAAGATACAAAATGATAAAACATTTGCATAGACCGGCTCCCTGACTCCGGTTGATTCTTTTGGTACATCCATTACCTTCTACCGTCAAGATTGAGCTGCTTCGAATGGTCCTTTCAGAATCATACCAATGCAAGGGTGGGTGCTTGCAGAGAATCGAACGCGTGAAAGACTCGTGTGTTGCGCGCGGGTGTTTGGCAACATCGAGTGATCTTGCAGCGTGCAACAGATTCGCGAATGTCAGTGTATTTATAATCATTCATCTCGTGACTTCTGTCTCTTTCTGGGGTACTGTTCTCACACATCTCAAACAAATCTCAAACACCGTCTCTTAACACCAGTAACCCTTCCACGGACTGATTATATACCTCTCAGATAAGCTGACTTTATAAGTCAAGTCTCCCCGTCACAGCGAACAAAACCAGTATTTCCCTAGAATCAAAAAAAAAAAAACCATACACTCGCTTTTGCTCTGACAGGTCTGGAACCCGAAATACGAGACTGTCATGTCTCCCCGATGAAACCTTCTGAAGGGTGTCCAGTTGTGAAACAGATCGACATGTGAAGACAGGGTCGTTGGTTAGCGAACGACAAATAGGCTGCTTGAAACAGAGACCAGCTTGTTTGAGTCCAGCAAAAGGTCTATCGCATCTGTTACTACAAGTTGCTACTTATAGTACAGTAGAACGCTTCAACACTTCCCAATGACAGTTCACGATTCCATCTCTAAATCAGAAAGACACGCTCAGAGAAAGACACGTTAAGAAGGCACCTTTTGGGCTTTTTATAAACAATAAACAAGTACAATTATGTAGCCCTGATCACGCTGATCAATTTGGTATATCTTTCACCACAGCTTCACCATACAAAATATCGAGGAAAACGACCTTTTCCGTCCCTGCATTGGGCTGACGCAGTTATACATGCCAGGCCGAAACACACTCTTTAATGTCTTCAGCAAGTGCGATGTCTCTACAGTAAATATGTTAAAGACTACATAGCTCCCAAAATGTAAGCAAAATCCAGCTTCCAGATTGTCACCACCACTTCTACTTAACAAACCTGTGCCATATCTTTTTTTCTCAACCACCTTCAACCAACTCCAACCCCCCGGGCTACATTCCAAACTCTAAAACCACACCTAATGTACACCAACCTTATTCACGTGTGCAGATAAACATTAGACCTACCAGGCACAACACCTTAGTGTGTATCACAACATCACCTTGAAAAAAAAAAGGAACAGGACAACACAGCTCGTCGACAACACGTTCACCATGACTGAAGTTGGAAACATCGGGGTCGCCAGTCCGTCGCTGGCGTCTCCACGTATCATGAGACCCGTGCGGTCCCAGGGCTCGCTGGAAAAGACGGTATTTGCTGCCAGTCCCGAGGCAACTCTCAGAGCCCTGGACGACGTGATTGCCCGACTCGGACCAGTCTCCGCAGCATCGGGAAAGGAAAACCAGAGCCCCACGAAGCCAGGCAAGCTTTCCGCGTCCGGATCGGAGCTCTACCTCACTGGCTGTGAGTGTTTGGAGACTCTGTGGGGATTCGAGTCCAAGAAGGCGGTCAAGAGCTCGGAAATCGACCGCAGACAGCTGCTGCTGATCCAGAAGCTGGTGTCGGGCTCGGAAAAGGAGATCGGGTATGCGCTGGAGCAGATTGTGGTGATTTTCAAGCGTTTATTTCGACGCATCGCAGTCGAACATGAGGTGTTCAGAGTCGACACTCAGGACGCGCAATTGAGCAAATTGCTGCTTGTGGACGTGCCACCGCGCAAGACAGTCACTGCGGTGGTCAACATTGTGGTGTCGTTACATCTGGCCATGCTCAAGGCCTTTGCACGGAGCAGAGTCGATGAAGCAGTTATGGAAGTGAGTATGAAAGGAGGTGAGACGGAGGTAGACACGTGGGGAAGTACTGCTTCGAGCTACTAGTCGTCACTGACCACGCCACAACACTAACACAGCAACTGGTGGCTTCACTGAAACACCCATGTGGACCTGTTGCCTGGACAGGCAAAACGGCAGCGACCCACAAACAGGCCAAACTAACGACTCTCTCAAAACTAACAGCCGCACTCTCTCGACAATGCACCTCAAACAAGCTCAACGCCATGAAACTGCAGCTGGTGTCCATGGAGTGTTCTTCCGACATGTCCCAGATGGATCTGCTAACCGACACTGTGCAGAAAATGACAGACGCGAATGTCAGTGAGGAGGAACGCACGTCGCTCATCTCGGACTTGCTCAAGTACCTTGGAGGACTCAACAATGAGCTTATCGTGCCTGCTACAGAACCCGATGAAGCCATCGACACTACCACACCTACAGTATCTATAGTGGAAGCTCTGACGGACTCGGGCTCCTTCTCAGAAGAGTTTTCGTTATCGACATTGCTGAGAGCAGTCAGGGCTACCGACAATAAGCAGATGGCATCTCAAGCGACATTGACGGCCATTGAGGGGTTCTTCAAGAGCACACACAAAGGGATCACTGGAGGGGGAGTGACCAACGACCATATTCGGGCCATGACGTCGTTATTGCAGCTGTTGACGACGGGTGTGCAGAATATCAACATCAAGAAGCTGCTTTCTTCGCTCTGCGACTACTCCAGTGCTATTCTCAAGAGCACCCACGAGTCGGCGAAGAGTGAATACGTCCATGGCTGTTTTATGGCTGTTGGAGACGGTCTGACTGAGCTCAAGGATACAGTTAAGGTGGTGCTTCTTTCCAACCTAGTGTTCAACCTCGGTCTCAAGTCCAAAACAATCGATACCCAAATCTCTCTGCTGCAGCTCTCCACAACGTTACACAAGTCTGCTGGCACTTCAGAGCAGTATCTGATGAAGTGTTCCAAGTTGGCGACCTTGTTATGTGAGAACAAGCGGTGGAAAGACGCTCTGGCACACTGTTCGTCGGTGCTGTCGTCGCTAAAAGACCAGACCATCCTCTCCGAAGACGCCATTGTTGTCAAGTTCGTCAAACTCCTCGCATACCCCCTGCTGAACATGGACAACCAGGTGTACACGTTCCCCGAGCAGTCCGGACGGCCTCTGGTACAGATCAAACTGGTGCAGATGCTGGTTGGAGTTATTGGCCAGAGTTCCAGACTCAGGGAAGGCGTCATTCCCCAACTGTTCAGATTCCAATGTGACGTTCTTGTGGGAAGCGAAAGATGGCTTGATCTGGCGAGACTCCTGACCAGGAATCTTACCGAGGCGTCGTCGTTACTGCAAGTGTCGACGGACGTGCTCAAGAACCTCGTCGATGTCAAAATCGACCGCTCTCCTATCCTGGACTTCCATTTGGTCGCTCTAGAAACCATCTATCTTCACAACCCCAACCTGGACCACCTACTGTCTCTTGCAGGCTCCATCAAACCTGCTCCAGAAGACGCCGAAATCATCGCCATGGTCGCCAAGTACGCTGCCTGTCAGTCGCTGTTTTCGCTCGAGCTGAAACTACATAAATTCACCAACGACAAACTCGCCCTGGCACAGTGCTACCTGAATCTAGGAGACGTTCAACGGTGCAAGACGACACTGAGAGACGCTGCCGATGCTGGGCCCTCCGAGTCACGTGACATCTACCACCAGCTTCAGACTCATCAGTTGCACGCCCTCAACCTTTTGTTAGAAGGACAACTGGATTCGGCAGTCAAACGGCTGACTAAACACACCCATCTCGTGTCGGCGCATTCGGTTCTGTCACGTGACCTGGCGTCTGGAAAGACCGATTCCGAAACCCCCATCGAGTACTGTGTGCGTCTCACGTGTCAGGTTCGATACTGGCTCGTTCAGTCGCGTCTTTCCTTTGAGCAGTCCAATTTAGAACATGCTACCGCTACTGCCCGAAAAGCTCTTTCTCTGTCTCAGGCTTACTTGAAACGTTTCAGCAAGAGCAGTAGCTGTATTTTGCGGTTCTCTCAGCTTCCCACCTATGTTTGGGAAATGTGCAGTCTCAATTTGCAAGCTGCGATTTTCACAACGTCGTCTCTTTTGCATTTGGGACTTTGGAGGGAAGCCGAGCAGGTGATTGGTCAGTCGATCGCTCTTCACGAATCTGTGGGTCACGTGATCCAGCTGTCTGAGGCCCAGTCTCTTTTGGGGTGGCTGCAGCTGAAGAAGGGCGATTACTCAGCCAGTCAAACCACGCTTGCGTCTGCATGCGCATCACGTGAACAGGACACCATCGACGACGTGTCACGTGCTCTTTTGTATGCTCGTGTCGGAGCGTTCCATTACAAGACTGGCGAGCTGGAAGAGTCATTTGCTCAGTATGAGCGAGCTCATCAGGTGATCAGCTCCATGAGCGATTCGTCCGGACTGTCGCGTGATATGTCTCAATTGCGTGTGGAGCGACGCAAGAAACCCGCAGCCTCTTCTGCTGCAGGTGTCCTTCCCGGTCTGAGACGCCTGGTTGCTCAGGTGGAGGCTCTCAAGGTCGAGTTGCAGCTTGTTCGCGACCAAAAGGTCCCCAAACCGGCGTCTTCCGGTCTTGGCAAGTACGACCAGTGTCTTGATCAGGTGACCGAGTCTCGAATCTCCCTCTTCTCGGCCCGTAAGCTGCTTTCTTCCGACGCCATCTTCATGGGCCTGGAGGAGTCTGCCGTGAGTATCCCCTCTGCCTCGTCCTGTGACATTGCTCTGCATCCCAATGGCAATGTTCAGGCGGCCCATGGAATGCTTTGCAGCGCCAAGACCTCACTTGGCGAACGCATCCAGGCTCTTTTTGAGTGCTCTTCGCAGATTGAAATCAACGAGGCATTGTATCTCATGTCTTCTCTGGACGTGTTTGTGTCTGCTCTGGGCACCACCAATCATACAACGTCTTGGCTGGACTTTAGAGGCATTGCTACAGACAGAAGACGACGGGTTTTGAGCAGTCTGAACATCAGCGAGTGGACCACATCCAGTACTACTCCTGCCACCTTCCCCCAGGTCGATGTGAACGCCAAATCGCTTCTTTCCAAGCTTCCCAATAACTGGAACGTCATCTCCATCGCCATCTGTCCCTCTTCTGGCGATCTGGTGGTCTGCCAGTACGCCTATAACCAGGAACCGTTTCTTCTGCGACTTCCTCTTCATCGACACAACTCCCGTGACGTTGACGAGCACCCGTTCCTCTTTTCTGACGGTCTTAATGAGCTCAAGAGTATCATTGCAGAGAGCGATGCCATGACTCGAACTGGCTCTTCTTTCCCCGGAGGATCCGAGGCCTGGTGGGCCAAGCGACACGAGCTAGATGCCCGGCTAAAGCAGCTTCTTCACGACGCAGAGTTCTGCTGGTTCGGGGGCTTTCTCGGTATTCTAGGCGAAACCGTGGGATCGGGCTGTGAGGCGTTTGCCAAGTCCTTTAACCGAATCCTGACGAAACACCTGCCCTCTAGAAACGGCACGGGTCGTCGAAAAAAGGGATTCAAGCCCGTGACGATCGATCCCCGTGTTCTGTCGCTGTTTCTGGGAATGGGCAAGGACGATATTGCCCCTGAGCTGCTGGAGGATCTGGTTTACTTTGTGCTGGACATTCTGCAGTACCACGGCGAGTACAACGCCTACGACGAGCTGGACACTGATCAGATCTTTGTGGAGATTGAAGAAGCCATTGGTCTTCATTTCAGCGACGACGCCAAAAACAAACACAAGTACACCCATACCGTGCTTGTTCTGGACTCGGCCACCACCCAGTTCCCCTGGGAAAACATTTCCAGTCTCACTGGTCGGTCTGTTTCTCGAGTGTCGAGTCTGCAGGTTCTCAGCCAGCTTCTGGACACCCCCGATCCCGCTGGCTCGCCCTATTACATTCTCAACCCGGGCGGAGATCTCCCTAAGACTCAGGACCGGTTTGAAGACGCTCTTGCGTCCTTTGCAGGTGTCGTGGGCAAGCCTCCCAGCGAGTCCGACTGGCTGAAGGCTCTCAAGTCGTCTTCGGTCATGATCTACATGGGTCACGGCGGCGGAGACAAGTACATTCGAAACTCGTCCATCTCGAAACTGGAGCAGTGCTGTCCCACCGTTCTCTTGGGTTGTTCCTCTGGTGTGATTCGTGACGCCGGTGAGTTCGAGCCCTGGGGGATCCCTATGGCCTACATGTCTGCTGGGTGTCCTTCTCTTGTGGCCAATCTGTGGGACGTGACCGACAAGGACATTGACAAGTTTGGGCGACAATTTCTGACCCGGTGGGGCGTGTTTGAAGACGGCTCTCTGGACGTTTCCATGGACTGTTCTATGGCTCTGGCTCAGTCTCGAAACGAGTGTCTGTTGCGGTACCTCAACGGCGCTGCTCCCGTGCTTTACGGCATCCCCACCTTTTACAATCGGCATTAATTTATCTGTACTATACTGACAATACACACTGTAATACGAAAGCTGTAGTTGGAGGGGTTATAGTACATACGAGTACAAGCAGCTATACTCATACTTGTAATTTTTTTTTTTTTTTTTTTATTTTTGTACATATTTTTGCACATTTAATTATCATAGCTACTGTTGGGTTTGGCATGCTGAGCTTCATTGTACCAGGTACAAAGTTTATAGGCCAACAAAAAACTAACAAAAGCGTGGTATCCCACCAAAAGTACTTAGAGGACGACAGGACTCGAACCCGCAGCCTTTGGAGGACGTCGTTNATTTTTTTTTTTTTTTTTTTGATTTTTGTACATATTTTTGCACATTTAATTATCATAGCTACTGTTGGGTTTGGCATGCTGAGCTTCATTGTACCAGGTACAAAGTTTATAGGCCAACAAAAAACTAACAAAAGCGTGGTATCCCACCAAAAGTACTTAGAGGACGACAGGACTCGAACCCGCAGCCTTTGGAGGACGTCGTTCACAAGAACCGAAATCCAATGCGCTACCATTACGCCACGTCCTCAGGAATCGAGGTGAAAAACGTCGTTGGACCTGTCAGCCATGACATACGTCGAAACAGTCGGTCCACATACCCCACACAGACTAACAGTCCTACCTTGACCACCTGTCGCAGTGACCCCGACCATGAGTAATCCAATCTTTGATTATCAGTCGCATTGACCCACAGTCCCACCCCGACTACCAGGCACACTGACCACACTGACCACACCCCCCACACGAACACCAGTCTCACAGCACTATCGGCCTCAAGCACTACAGCCAACACCACCTCACAGTCGCTCAGTCTCCACGGATACAAGCCCACTCGACTTTAAGTCACACCGATTACAGCTTCTTCGCCAAATCAGCCGCCCACGATGGCCCAGTCTGATACGCCCACTAGATCATTTGTTTATTTGCTTTGTTTGATTGTTGATATTTATCCGGTCAAGAAGGAGGAACAGGAGGAAACGAGCACGATAAGCCATACGCTCTTCTGAACACCCGAATCCGAGTCCGATGTGCGGGTTTAGCATTATTATAGGCCTCAAGTAGCTGAAATGTATTTCCCTAGAATCAAAAAAAAACAAACGGTAGAATCAAAAAAAAACGGTCAAGAAGGAGGAACAGGAGGAAACGAGCACGACAAGCCATACGCTCTTCTGAACACCCGAATCCGAATCCGACGTGCGGGTTTAGCATTGTTTATAGGCCTTAAGTAGCTGAAATGTATTTCCCTAGAAAAAAAAAAAAAAAAAAAAACAACTTTCCGCGCCCATTTTATCCCGATTGAGTGATTGGAGACACGTGAGAAGGGTACCACTGGATTTAGCTGGATCGGAATTATCTTCTCAGAACTCCAAACTAACTGCTAGCTTCATTTCTTAGTCTCCAAGGGTGAAATTAGAGATAGTCAGATTGCATAAGAATGGGAAGGCATTGTTGAGCTGTTAAGTAGGAGTCGCAGAATTGGTCAAAATTAGCAGTAGCAGTGTGTACTTGTTTCGCTGATCATTTTTGGGGTATGTGGTCGTTCACAGTCTTGTTCATAATATCCCTCATAGTCCCGTTGATAGTCACGTTCATGGTCTCGTTCATGGTCCCGTTTTAGATCGTCTCAAGACTCTCATTCCTGTACCATCCCTACGGCAAACGAATAAACCCCTCTGCTCGTTCAGGAAGTCGCCGGTACCAAAAACATCCCACCAAAGCTCCAAGAAACCCTAGCACAGCCCAGCCAGACCCGATAACCCTTGTCAACACCTCCTTCACCAATGTCAACGCTTCCGCGTCCAGATACAACCTGAAACATGTGAAGAATGCAAAGTTGAAAATCATGGACCACCAGTGTTGCGATTCCGAGACCTTGCCTCGGTCGTAGATCACATCTAGAGCGTCGTCCACGCCTATTTCTGCCAACAGCAGAATGCCTATCGGTTCCAGAGCCCATCTGTCGTCGATATGCGTCAACCTGCTCACCATTCTGTAAAAGAGCCAGGCAGAGTATCCCAGAAAGGACGCTGTGTATAGCCCCACGATGGACAGTCGTAGAGCTGCTCGAATTGTTTTTCTGTCGGTCATAGTAGTGGGGGTGTTTGTGTGGCGAGTCGTCGAGTTGAAATGTGTTCGATGCTCTAAGTTATAATCACTGCTATAAGGCCGGACCTATAGACCTTGTCGCCCCGTGGAGGAAGCTACAGCATAAGCTACTGTAGGGCAGGTTGAAGAAGCGTGGTTCTTTGTGTAGTGGGTCTAGGGCATCAAAAAGCTGGGGATACGGCCTATAGAGGCTCTTTTCAGACTATAGGCCGAATGTCGGCTATTTGGATACCAACACCAACCGACATATCTTTTACGGGGTACCCTACCTATGGTATCATAACATAAGTGGATACAAAAGGTAACGTCGTCAACATCATAAACAACACTTATTAGTGATTCGGAAACGTCGAGCGTGCCACATTTTCGTGAACCAACTGTCGACGTCGATTTAACGGCGATATATTTTGACGTCAACTAATAGTCCACATTTAATCCGCCAATACGAATGCCAAAAAAGACCATGTGTTAGCAGTGACAAGGAGACAAATGGGCTCCTCGAGATTTTAAACTCGATGGCTGGTCGATCTTCACCTATCAGAAGCTAGATAGCGTGCCACCTGTACCTTGGGCTTTTTAGTGCCAATAATGAAAAACGGGCTAGCGCAAAAATTGGTGCTTTTTGGCTGCACTCGACGCGGCATTATCGATCCCGCATTTTGACCAGAGAAGTTTCTAGGGTGGCATATCAGGAGTACTTGTACAGATGGCTGTCTTACAGTAGTCTTACGGTATTTCAGGTTAGGTACGAGTAATCACTGCAATGGGTAGATCTGTAGTGTAGGGATTGATACAGCCAACATGGTGAAGCCACGAATATCTTTCCGTGGCTTCTCTAATCACTAGCCTATAAATTGCAGGTCAGGGCAACCCTTTGATGGCGTGCATAGGATGGCTGCTGAAAAATAAATGAAGATAATGTGCTTCTCTCTGGTGCTAAAGGTCTTGGGCTAGACTCATTTGTTCATTGACATATTCAGAACGTTAGCTGCCAGATAGAAAGATACAGTAGCACTCGATGTTAGTGCCGCTGACATGTGAATCATTACAGTCTTAGACAAGCTAGACCTGGGTTGATCAGGACGAGGATTCGTGGCGTCATGGGCTTCTATTCTGGCAAGAGCTTGAACATATTGTCTTCCATTACTTTTATTACTTTTGGGGTACAATGGAAAGCACTCAAAGAGCCATAGTCGATGAACTAGATCAGAGTATAACCATGACCAAGAACCTTCAACTACATTACCAGTCTCGTTCACCAAACCTCATTCTCGAATGTTGCCAAATTCCACCCCTGACTTCTTGGCGCCCTTTTAGTTGGAGCATTGGTAGATCTCACTAAGCTGTTTTCCCCCGAGGATGTGCAGCTACTTGCAAGAAGATCACCGAGATTACAAATTGACATGATTGGCCTGATTTCCGTACAAGTAATACGATTTACCAGAATCTGTAGCCATACGTCTCAACCTCTGACAAGGTTCCACAATGCACCGTATCGGCACTGATAAGCCTAATGTTAGTGCCAGGTCTTGCTTGGCCTGTCTTGACTGACCTAATCAGGATATCTCAAATGCTAATCAAGTTGATCAGTGACCACCTAAGGATTTCGAGAGACTCAGATTCACCATTCACAGTCTGTTGCACTGTTACCCTAAAAGGTTGCTAGATCTGAGCTTGTCTTCCTGGAGTCGTATGTCATGGCTCCTTGGTGACAATATGTGCTATCTTCAGATCACGTGCCTTGGATACTGGCAGCTTACCTCCAGGTGGAAATCCTCTCATTCTCAGCTTTGTTTAGATTACTGTCCAAATAGTATCCCTCATAATGGTTGACGATCTTCAGGTGGGTAGAGTTGAAGACGATCAAATCAGAAAGCTGAGGGAAGAATAATCATTTTCCCTCCAGCTTTGAACTCTTTACCCAGTTGACCATCAAAAATCACTCTCTTGTTTGTCACTACTCTCAGCTCCTGTCTTTGCCGCTCCTTCACCGAAGAATCTAAGTGGCAGAATCAACAATCCAGTAATTCATGGCCAACGTATCTATTGAAATACAGGTCTATTACAGTGTTATATTCGACACTCAGCCTAGACACTTGGGCTACCGTCAATGCGCTACCCACATTCTAGTCCTACTTCAATCCATACAATACTGTATCTCAATGTACATGGCCTCAAGTCTAAAAGCGGCCCTTCCATTGTCTATCCTGACTGACTATCCTGACAGTTCTCTATCAGCTGACTAATATGGCAAATCACCACACCACCCTTCGTTAACTTCTCAATCCGCTCACTTGCTGACTCCGTCCCATCCAAACTTCTTGAGCTCGTCCCGGACGTTGCCCTCTGTGGAAATCTTCTGGATCTGGGTGTCCTCCAGCTTCTCGCCGCTGGTCTGCTTGGCCTTGAGATCCTCAATGGCCCGCAGCTTCTTGAGCAGAGCTCGGATCTTCTTGTCGTCCACGGTGACCGCAGTGGCTCCGTTGCTCTTGTCCTCCTTCTTGGGAGCGGCTCCGGGAACCACTCGTCCTCCGGCTCCTCGAACCTTGGGTCCGGAAGAGGGATCAGGTGAGGCAGCCAGAGATCCTCGAGCAGCTCGCTCGGGCTGACCTCGAGCATGGGGAGGTCTGTATGCTCCGGCGGGCTTGGCGGCGACGGGTGCCTTGGCGCCCTCCTTGGCGGACTTGGCCGACTCGTGTGCCTCGGGACATTCACTGATGGTGTGGCCAGAGGGGAACTCAGAAGAGGGCAGAGGTCGCCAGTCGGCGGCAAACAGCTCAGGGTAGTCATGGGCGTACATAAGGTTGCCCTTGACGTGCCAGATTCGGAAGCCGTTGTCGACTCGCAGACGGGGAGCGGTGGTGGCTGTCAACACGTACTGGGAGTCCGGGGACCAGGCAACGTGCGAGGCGTTGGCAGCATGCAGAGTGGCCACCTTGGCGAACTTGGACTGCCGGTCGAGAATGTCGACGGCGCCCTGGATGTTGCCAAAGCCTCCCAGAAGCACCAGCCGGCCGTGGGGCGAGAACCGGATGGTGTTTCGCGAACACTCGGCCAGGGTGTGGATCTCATTGCCCCGGGCGTCGAAAAAGGTGGTCTTGGAGGGCATGTAGCCGTAGACCACGGCGAACTCTCTGGAGTTGGGCGACCATGCGACGTCGTGGATGGGGCCCTCCTTGTCCAGAGTGATTCGGCTGTCGAAGGCGCCGGTGATACCCAGCAGATACAGAGTGGTTTCTCCGTAGTAGGACCGGCCGGTGGCGTCCGAGGCGGTCTGTGCAAGCACCAGCAGCGAGGTGCCCAGGGCGTTCCACTTGAGCCCGACCTCCTCGGCCTTGAAAAACGTCTTCTGGGCCACGGCCTGGTTGAAGTTGGGCACGTGGTAGATCTGCACCTTTGCGGGCAGGCCCTTTTTCTCGGGCACAAATACGGCCACCGAGTAGTTCTTGCCGGGCGAGACACTGAAGTCCGCGCAGTTCTCCACCCGCAGTTTGGCCCAGACCTTGGTCAGCACGTCGGACTCGAAGAACTGGATCTCGTCCTTGACCATTCGGGCGCAGTACTTCTCGTCAAACGTGTACTGCAGGTTCCAGCCGGTCTGCGACTTTTGCACAAACGACTGCACGTGGTCGCCGGTCTTGGAGTTGAACACCTTGAGGTTGGGCTTGAAGTTGCCCGATGCAGGGTCCTTTTTGGGGATCTCCCAGGTGATGATGAACGAGCCCAGAGGCGAAAAGCCCAGCTCCAGCACGTTGGGCTCGTCCAGCCGCAACGTCTCCTGACACGTGTCCGGATCCACCACATGGACTCCGTCCGCCACGGCGTAGGCAAACAGCGATCCGTTGGGGGCGTAGATGCAGGTTTTGACCGCTCCGGTCTCGGGCGACAGAGACGCGACGACCGAATTGTTCGTCACGCCGTCCGACACGGTGATTTTCTTGGGCTCACGAGCAAATAGCTGCAGGTTGGGCATGTTGTGAGGCTCTGGTGAGGGGTTGTGTTGGGGGGATGTGTGTTTCAAAGGGATTTCTGCCCGGATCAGTTTGAAAAATGATTCTGTGGATCGTGGGAGTTTATTTTGCGGTAGGGTAACTCTGGGTTGTATTGATAGGATGGGGTGGTGAGTAGCAGGGTTAGGGGGTGGTAGGGGGGTGTCATCTGAGGGGTCAGGGGTGTCTAATCACGTGACGAAGATATTTCCACTGATTGCGCCTTTTTTCGTCCTGTGAACTCCCTTTTATTCGCTCCGACATTGCTGAGACAAGCCAGGACTCACTCTGCAGATAGGACGCATCGACTGGAGCTTTACGTCATTGTTAACGAACCCTAACCTGTCGGAGAAGGGTTAGGGCGAGAGATGGGTGAGGTTGGTAGGATGATTATCCGGAATCTCTGGGTCAGTTTTGTGGTTCAGTCGTTTTGTAGGTGTTTGTCGTGTGATCCAAGCAGCTTATTATAGGCTAGACTGGAAAATATGTTTAGACTACGAGTGAAATGTTTAGACTATGAGTGGGGTGAAGGTGTGGAGAAACATGGAGAGGAAGCAAATGGCGAAGTTTTCGACATGGAGTGGTGAAAAGTTGGGTGGGGGCTTAATGGGTGGTATGGAAAGGGAGTCTCGGTTGGTTTGACGATTGGATGTTGATAGGGGGTTATACGGTGTTGTGTGAGGGACTCGGCGAGCAATACTAACGAAAGGAAGAACTACTGACAGATTAGTTGATGATGAAAAAGAGCTAGCAAATGACTACTACAAGGATACTAAGGTTGATGTGGTATCTAGGAACCATTTCCTTTTTACGTAGCTGTTGATGACCTGTGGTGTCCTTACTGACAATTTTTCTGTACATCCTCATCTGTACGGATCCTCATGATGGTTGATGCCTTAATGAATGTAGACATTATGGCCATGTTAGGCATATCACAATTATCGTCACACCACCACCATCGTTTGTTTCAACTATTCATCGATTTTTCCTTTTCTGTCACTCGTATCAACTGTTCATTACTGTTCTAATAGTCTGCCTCGTATCAGATGTCCTCCCCTCCCTACTTCTGCTTAGACAGCACCCCCTTAATCGTCTCCACACTAAACTGGTCCCACTTGTCGTCCTTCTGCGAAGCAATCCAGTTATCCTTGTTAGAAACAATAGCGTAGCCAGAGTTGCACAAGGTGCCGATAGTGAGTCCATACAAAGCAGCATAATCACCTCCCTGAGGATCGGTCTTCTGAGCAGCAAAGATTGCCTGTTCAGCCTGCTCAATGCTCATGGCCTGAATGACGTTCAAATCAACTCCACTGGCCTCGCTGTACAGCTTGTAGAACTCCTTGAGCGTAATGTCTCCGTTCTTGATCTCCAGAATAGGGTCCAGCTTGTGAAAGTCAGCAGTGACAGCCAGAGCCAGAGTCTCGGCGATCTTGTTGACAAACGTGTATGAGAACTTTGTGTTTCCGTCTCCAATGGTGGCGGCGGTCTTAGTGGCCAGATTAACGCCCCAGAACTGCGGCATGTCCACCATAGTATCTGCAAAGGCTCCAGTGAGCAGTCTGATGGTCTTGAGACCCGGGATTTTGGCTGCCTGCTCATAATGGTCTGTTTTTCGCACCATGGCGGCAAAGTCGGGTCGCTGTTCATGTTTGATTCCGAAATCAGGTAGGAAATACAGCTTGGCTCCAGAGGCAGCAATAGCAGGCAGAGAGTCGTTCCAGGTGGCCAGAACGCCCAGAAAGTTGTAGATGACATCGGTTCCAGCCATAGCTTCGAAAATCTGGGCTCGGGGGAACGTTGTGATTCGCTCAGACTTGGTCACCTTTTCAGGCTGCTCAGTAATGATGTTCAAGGTGACATCGGTGTACTGGAGAAGGTAGTTGATAGTAGGAGGGCCAAGAATGCCGTTTGCTCCGAGAATGGTGACTTTCATTGTGGTGGGTGTGTAGTTGGATGACGAAGGGACAAGTGCAACGAGGAAAACGAACAATAGCGGCTTAAAAGACGCTAGAGAATGTACCGTAAGCCATTTCTAACACAGTTTAGCGAAGACGCAGAAGGTGCAACCTTGGCTGCAGGTGGTGCATTAGTGCAGTCCTGGAGAGCCAGTGGAAGGTGGTGTTGCGGTGGTGGGAAAGACTAGGGGAAAGCCGGAGGTGGGTGCTACAGAGGCTTTAATCACGATCATGCATTTTTTTCCACGTTCTGGTTACCCCAACACCCATTTAAAGCACCCATTACTTCGCCTGAAAATTCAAAGTTGAAAATAAAATGACAGCGGGAAAAAACGTTGGAAAACGTTGGGAATTGAAACGTTACATCGAAGATTAAGAAGGAGTTTCTTTTGGCAAGAGAGACGTACGGAATTTTGGTGGGTCTGTACGGGGTGCGGTGGATAACGTGACGTTTGGATCACGTGCAACTTACGTCGTCACGTGACCGACGCCCCTATTACACGTACACCCCCTCCTCAGCTACACTCCCATTAAACTTCCCACACCACAGTAGCGCGTAGTTAAGGGTCCTAACCGTAATGACCTCGAACCCTACCTGAATCTTAACCGAGGAAGATCGGCGTGAAGGGAAAATAAAATGAAGGAGAAACAAAGGAGAAGATCATCGGGTTCAATTTGTGTGGCGAGAATAAGCGTATTGCATTGAATAGAGTCATATTGTCTTTGGTGATTGTAGTATTGCTCTAGAGCAATCTTTAAACATGGTATAGCTGAGAGTAGAAGGATGCAGAATAATGTGGATTGAGTGTATAATTAGCTATCAATTGCTTCAAAAATGAAATATCAATGAAAATGGTTTAGTTCGATCTGTTGCAACGTTTCATGGATACCGTTAAAGCATACATTTTCAGGTTACAGGTTTAGAAGGTACCATGGTGGGTATCTCTACCTTTATAGACTATTTACTTATACCTCTCAATCACTCCATCAGCGTTTCATATATAATAATCTGTTAGTTATAAAAAGTGCAAACTTCTGTTTGTAAGTTCTGTCGGCTACTCCTCCAAAAACAACCGATACTTATCCATGAACTCCTGGTACCTTTCCCGGTCACCAAAGAAGACAGCTGAGGTAGCCACAATGGCAGCTTTCAACTGACTCCTCCAGTCCATTCCAAACAAAGACTCCATCAAAGCCGTGAAGGGTAGAAGTGCGTGTTCCTCGAGATTCAACTTGTCTCGCCCTTCTTCTCTCAAAGTAGTCGTATCTTCGTCAGCTTCACTGTATCGAGTAGCCACAGCAGCTCTGGCACTATCAGACCCAACAACCCACTGACTGCAGTATTCACCTGTTCGAAACTCAGGAAGCAGTCTGTTGAGAAACACAAAGATGGAAGGGGGGTTTCTGGGCCCGTAAAAGCTCCCTAACTCGCTGATCAAGGTCAACATCCAATCACATGTTTGCACGATGCGTGTGGAGTGGTTGTCAGAAGTCACGTGACGGTCGTATTCAAACCGCTCATAGTCTTCCGGGTCAGGTCTAATTTCTAATTGTCCATTCCACGTGTTGACTTTCTTCCAGAGGTCTGAATATGTCAGGCATGGGAGCGTAAGGTGGAACAGGAGGTGGTTGATTGTGGGTGTCGTCCATGGTTGTAGAGACCGTACTCGAACAATAGACGGTTGTGGGGTTAATGGGTTGATGATGTGGAGAAGGCCTCTTATATAATAATAATTGTGATACACAACTGGGGTTCTTCACGGAAGTCAAAACCAAGACAGCTAATTATCATCAATAATCCTGTTTCCAGCAGCCCCAACAAGATGTCTGTTTCAGGATTTTGTACAGTAGATAGTTACTCGACAGTGTTACTAATCATAAAGACTCAGAGGAGTTGCTACTTACTGTCCTGTCTCGTTAACGTGTTGATCAGCAATAACTACGTTGAAGCCCCTCCTCCTACTATACTCATCGACACTCTTAGTTAGTCACGTTAGTCAATCAAAACAAATCATTATCTACATCGTGCATGGCACTCATAACGCGCTCGGACAATCGCTGCGCTCGTGTCCTCACTACTCTTTCGCTTCGCTCATGAACTTAGTAATCGTAGAAACCCTTTCCGGACTTCTTTCCGAGCCAGCCAGCATCGACGTACTTGGTCAGCAGCACGGAAGGTCGGTACTTGGAGTCAGCGGTATCCTCGTACAGAACTCGCATGATAGCCAGACAAGTATCCAGACCAATGAAATCAGCGAGGGCAAGAGGACCCATGGGCATGGCACATCCGTTCTTGAGAATGTTGTCAATGTCCTCCTTCTCGCCGACGCCGGTCTCGAGAGTGATGATGGCCTCGTTGATGTAAGGCATGAGGATTCGGTTGGCCAGGAAGCCGGGAGAGTCCTTGGAGATGGAGGGGATCTTGCCCATTCGCTTGACAACCTCCAGGGTGGTGGCGAGAGTCTCGGGAGAGGTCTGCAGACCGGTGATGATCTCGACACCCTTCTGGACGGGCACGGGGTTCATGAAGTGGGCAGAGATGACTCGGGGGGCTCCAGCTCCGGCGGCAGCGGCAATCTTGGTGATGGAGATGGACGAGGTGTTGGTGGCCAGAATGGTGTCGTTCTTGGTCCACTCGTTGAGGTCTCGGAAGATGTCGAACTTGAGCTTGGGGATCTCGGGCACGGCCTCGATGATCATGTCCACATCAGCCACAGCAGACTGCAGGTTGGTGTGGCCAGAGACTCGGCCTCGCACGGCCTGAGCCTCGTCGGAGGTCAGACGGCCCTTGCCCACGTCCTTCTCGAGCAGCTTGTCCATGAACTTGAGACCCTTGTCCAGAGCGCCCTGGTTGGCGTCAATGAGGTTCACCTGGAGACCGGCCTTGTTGGCAGCCACCAGAGCGATTCCCAGACCCATCTGGCCGGCTCCAATGACGGACAGAGTGTCGACCTTCTTGGAGAGACGGGCAGAGGTGGAGAAGCCTCGCACAGATGCAATTCGGGCAGTGGAGAGTCGGAACATGTTGTGTGTGATGGTTGAGGAGAAGGGAGACAGGGCTCAACAGACAGATGTTATGGTATAAGATTACACACAGGGCACAGGTAACCGTTGTCAAAGGTACCAGGTGCATTAAGTTTGACCACTGTTAACCGAGGAGGGTGTTGGTACAGGTAACTGGGCGGTAAAGAACCGGTGTCGGATAACGGAATATATGTCACGTGACTACTTCGGCTACTGCCATCAAATTGATACCCCAAACTCCTCGATCGGGCCAGTTCCGCTCCAAGTGACTACCCCGGATTTTGCTGTACCGACTGCAGCTTCTCGGCATCCTCTCGGCTCGGTAAAATTGCGGAGAGGGGTTGAGAGGGGAGGATGGAGGGAATTGCACAGCTGAAGTTGTCGGAATGTTTTTTATCACGTGGTTCTTCCATTGACCGAGTTTGGGCCCAATTGCTACCAAAATAGCCGCGTTACTGGGACCCTTTTCCCGCGCAAGTTTCTGCCAGTTACGGGTATTCGGGAGGATTTGGGAGTTTAGGTTTGAAGGTAGAGTTTGGGCGGCAGCATCCGATTTGCCCCGATTGCTGGAGTCGTGTGTTCGAATCGCAGTGAGGGATTTGCAATTAGCTGGGGGGATAAGACCACCAGAGACAGCATTGGTGAAGTCTACAGACTGGCGTGTCCAAAAGATAGAGTAGCAGTGTAGTATAAGCCAACGACAGTCCCGTCCAGTTCGTCTCAGAGTCCTGTGGTAACGATAGCTCTGTTCAATTCATCAAATAGGTTCATTGCGAAAACCTCCCTCTGTCTCCCCTCCTTCAACGCGTCCTTCGGGGGTTTCACCGTCACAGCTCGGATTTGCGGCCAACGTAACCCAACCGCTTCGCAGAAGCAGACGATTGGAAGGAGCCGAGCTCTACAACGAGCCACGGTCGCCTGAACGGGTCTGCAGCCTAGTTAGTATTGTTGAGCTCTGCGAAGGACTCCAGAGATCACAAGCTCATTAGACGGGTAAAGCAATGTGGGTCATAGAATCTGTCGAAGACTACGAAGATCGACTTCATCTAGTCTAAGCCAGAGAGCCATGACTATACCAATGCCATGTCTACAGACCCACTTGGAGACATCAGCAACAAAACGTGATCATAGACATCTGTTGTCGCTTTATAGTTTCTTCGGACACACCAGACTTCGGACTCCGTCCTCTGTCCAATGATTATTCCATCTTCCTCCGTTTGGCTGAAACGGCCACATCTCCAAACAACGGCACAACTCTGGACTTATCCATGTTCTCAATCCAGCTGCTAAAATCGTCCACGTCCGGTATCAGCTCCTCAATTGCTTCCGACGCGTGCTCCCGCATAGTCTCATTTTGCGCCTCAAGGCTCACATTCCAGAGATGAAGGGCTTGTTCAATGTCCATGTCTTCACATTTGATCCTGTCAATAGCCAGATCCAGCAGTTAAGGCAACTCGTACATTTGAGCATAGACAATGGGGTTTAGCTGCGTCTTTGAATCAGAGATTGGGCTTCTCGCCGTAGAGGTATTGTACCAAAACTTCCTGAGTGCTCTTGGGCATAGATAGCTTCAGTTTCTTATCCGTCACCTCCTTCGTGTTGGAGCCCATCATTCCTTTGAAGAAGGGCCATAGTCCTTCCATGACGGACCTTTGCACCCCAATCTGGTGACCTTCGTCGCATTCCAGGGCGAAGTCCGTCTCTGCTCTTTGATTAATACGCGCCAAACCTGTTTCTTGGACGGAGGTTAGATTCGCGAGCTGGTCGGCCATTTTGCACTTCATGGTTGTCATGGACCATGACAACCCAAAGAGTTCCACTCTTCGTCGAGTGCAACCATTTCACATTCGAACAAGAAAAGGTTCTGATTAATGGCTAGGCAAGACTGGGTGTCATCCCGTAGGGCAGCGAAGCAAACAAGTGGGATCTGTGTACCACCTTTTCTTCTCTGTTGTAGAACATCAGGTATACTTTGAACAGTTTGAAGTCCTCCGGGTCCACTTCGAATCCTTGCTCGTACACCTCCTCTCCAAAGACAAAGTAGAAAGTCCCCAAATCTTCGAGATCACACTGAGGGTATATGTTGCCTTCAATTTGCTCATCGAACTCCTCTTGAGACCAGGGTGTTTTCTTTCCGCCAATGTTTAATGCTGAGATGTGGTTTGTGACAGTCTATTGATCCGCTGGATCCATGTTGGCCATTGCAGTTTGTGATGTTGATGTTAAGAAGTGAGTTCTATGATGGCTGAGGTGGACGCGTAGTAGGGTCATGAAATAGCAGTAATACTGGAACCATCAGTACTAGTATGTAAAGGGAATAAATGGAAAAGACATCGATAGTCACGTGCTCGTCTTCTCTTTGTTTCCCTGCTTTTTAGCCACTCGTCATCACCACTGTCCTCCTCTATCCTGCTGACTAACAACCTTTAAGAACTGACACGAATGCATGCATATCGCGATACGGATCATCGTCACCGTGAAAGTACACCACACTGAAACGACACACACAATAACACACAAAAATGTCCAAAGCCATGCGAGCGGTAGGAGAGGATGTCTGGAAGACCAAGGTGGATAAAGTGGTGAGTATGAGGGGGGAGGAGAAAAACGCAAAAACGCTTGAAGCGCAGGACACCATCGGAGATTCAGACAGGAGCACGGATATGACATATGTGGACAGTGAGGTTCACGAGGGAGTGTTGGATGTGTTGTTATGAGTGGTACGTTAAGATGGTGCTGAGAATGCAGCGTTAAGCATATCATCTTAAAGAGACAATGAGATCAGAAGGACAAGGGGATGAGGAAGGCAGAGAGATGATATGGATTTGCGTCAGCCGATTCATCGTGATTGACCGATTCACCGTTGCCTTTCAGCTACGCCATTGACAGCGTCTAGACAGCATCGTCTACACACCCTCTTGTCATGTCTTGTGTTCTGCGTCTGAAGCGTTCAGCAATCCTGACACGTTGGCCATGGCCATTGCTCTATTGAGGCTCGCTGGAACGTTTCCGTTGTCTCTTGCTTATCTCTGAGAGCTCTTGGTTGTCCAGAATGTTGTCACCGTTTATTCAAGACGACTGTGTTCTACGATTACCAACATTCTCTACTTCTGGTTCTTATGACCAACAATCGAGCCCGCTCGAGACCTACGGCCTCTCGCTTCCGTTACGGCCTCTCACTTCCGCTAACACAGAACTCCGAACTGTTCAAACTCACATACGGCTCGATAGTCGCACAACTCTGCAAAGATTACAATGGCGACTACCTGGCCGTCAACAAACAGCTCGACAAGATGGGATACAACATTGGTCTGCGGCTGATCGAAGACTACTTTGCCAAAACCAACACGGGCCGATGCCACAATTTCAAAGATACCGCCGAGGCTGTGTCCAAGGTCGGCTTCAAAATCTTTCTCAACACCACGCCAGCCATCGCCAACTGGGCCCAGGACGGCAAGCAGTTCTCGCTCATTTTCGAGGAGAACCCTCTCAGCGACTTTGTCGAGCTTCCCGACGATGGTAGAGCATACAAGGAGCTGTGGTACTCAAACGTGTTGGCCGGCGTGATTCGAGGCTCGCTCGAAATGGTGCAGATGGAGGTGGAGGCCTTTTTTGTCAGCGACCAGCTGCGAGGCGACGATACCACCGAGCTGCGAGTGCGGCTGGTGAAAATTCTCGAGGACGAGATTCCTCTGGGAGAGGACTAGACATAGAAGTTAATGTATTGGACTAAGGGAGTGTCAGAGGTATCTACAGTTTACAGTAGCCAAAGTCTGACGGTGATAAGAAGTGAAACAACCATCAATGAGTGGTAGTTCGCCACCAAATATGACAATGTTACCGCCTGAAATTGTCAACCGAATTTGCGATTTCTTGACCATTGCGGAATTGAAGAAAGTCGTCATGGCCAGCTCTGAGCTATGGGACGCTGTTCATGAGTCTACATACAAGAATGCGGTTCTGAAAGAACATCCGCTTGCTGACTCGTTAAAACAGAGCTGGGCGAGCTGGAAAGATCTCTTTCTGAATATCGACATCTACAGTAGATCGTGGTATCCACACAACGATCGCGAAGACGGCTATAGCGACAACCATCGCCACGACTCTAGCGATAACTATGAGGAAAGATGGGTCGAAGAACATGCAGTCGATTTCTGGCTTGATGATCTATAGTGACTACAACTATGGTCTTAGTTCATGAGGGTGAGCGTTGTTTCTGTATAGTTGGACAGTGCCAGTATTGAATATATATATATATATATATATATATTTATTGTTAGTATGAGTATCGGTGACAGTGGAGAATCTGTGAACGCAGTGTATTCAACTATCTGTTACAGTACTCCGTCGGTTTAAGGAGTACGGTCGATATCTACTACTCGAACTTGTAGTTAAAGTACAGTTGCACTACGAATATTGGACAACTTGTTCAAGAATTACTAAAGATCTAAATGTTTCGGAACTCATACAGGTTACAGAAACACGAGGGCCAAGGGAAGGGCCGAAACGAACCCGACTGCCAGCTTGTAGGCACCGTTGGCCTGGGCAACCGGGTTCCCAGGAGACTGGGCGACTCCAGCAAAAGAAGCAGAGGGACCAAAACCAGCAGAAACAGAACCAGCAGGGCCAGCAGGGCCAGCAGAGCCAGCAGAGCCAGGAGATCCAACAGTACCAGCAGATCCAGCAGTACCAGCAGAACCAGCAGTACCAGCAGGAGCAGGAGCACTAGTGGAACCGACAACACCACCGTGAGATCCGGTGCCAGACTTGGGGCTACTGCCAGAACCCGAGTCACTGTGGACGGTGGAGGTGACATAAATGGTAACAGTGGCCTTGGACGCGGCGTCTCCTGAAGAAGCTTCTCCTGAAGCGGCTTTTGCTGAAGCTGCGTCTCCAGCAACAGCCTGAACATTGGAATCAGTCTCGGGAGTACCGCCAATCGTCTCAACGACAGTGCCGTCAAGAGAGACACAGATTGTAACCGTGACAGTGGCCTGGGTACCTCTGGAAAGGGCTTCAGCGATGGTCACCTGCTCGTAGAGCTCACCGTTGGTGTGGGTAAGGAGCTCGGAGCCTGCAGAGTGACCGACTACAGTCTTGGTGAAGACGGGGGTGTGGGTTACCTGCACATACAGCTTTCCGTCCGAGTTGGTGAGCGTCTGAGTGCCTGCAGTAGAGCCAGGGACGACGTTCGTGGATGCGATGACACCGGAAGAAGTGAAAGATGAGTTACCATTAGCGGAGAGACCTGAGGAGAGAGAAGAAGAAGCAGGGGAACCGGAAGTGGCAGAGCTGGTATCAGCGGAAAAAGTGATATCAGCAGAGGAACTGGCATCAGCAGAACTGAAATCAGCAGAGGAACTGGCGTCAGCAGAAGAGCTTGCATCAAAAGAAGAACTGGCGCCAAACGAAGAACTGGCATCAGCAGAAGAGCTAGCATCAACCACCACCGTACTGGTGACTTGCTCGTAGAAGTCTCCATCATCATTAGTCAATGTCTCAGTGCCTGGAGCAGCGCCAGATACTACGTTTGTAGAAACAAGGATCTTCGTCACCTGCTCGTAGAAGTTGCCACTGGCATCAACGAGATACTCGGTACCTGCAACAGGGCCAGGAACAGCCGTGGTAGAGGCAGCGAGTCCAGTGATCTGCTCATAGAAGTCTCCGTTAGCGTCAGTGAGAATCTCAGTACCTGCAACAGGACCAGGCACCGTGGTGGCAAAAGCGGCAAAAACAGTCACTTGTTCATAGAACTCTCCGTCGGCATTGGTCAGAGTCTCGGTGCCAGGAACCTCGCCAGCAACCGTGGTGGTAGAAACGATAATACCGGTAACCTGCTCGTAAAAGTCTCCGTTGTCATCGGTCAAGATTTCGGTACCTGCAACAGGACCAGGAATCGTAGTGGAATTCTGACGGAGATTTAATCTACACTCTTGGTTTTAATACAATCACAATCAATTAAATGGCAACTAACGTTCCCAATCGAGAGGTCTTGAATATCTTCCATAAAGTGGTCAATTTCCGGTTACCTTTCAATTGGGACTTACTACACGATATAAAATCATCTGCCGGTAGGGTAATCTAAACACCAGCCACCTCCTGCATAGCTTAGTCAGGCAACCTTCTTAGT
>ULGY01000023.1:22493-35329 GCA_900519085.1 Yarrowia deformans | reverse complement strand
GGGGGGGGGTGAAGAAATGCTTCTAGCCGTATACTGACGTTTGTAGAAGATATCATGGACTAGGTTGTTTAGGGGGGTCCTAACAAAAATGTGTCTTTGGTTTAGTAAAGTCGCTCGACAAAACACGATCACTCGCGATCAAGGTCTTCAGAAGAATGCACACAGATTCCGATTACCATGAGTAAGCAATATGTTCTGGGGGTATCAGCCTGTGGTGTGGACTGTTGGTTGTAGTAGACGTTGTTATTGATTTTCCAGGTACCACATTTGAACTTGGAGATGGATTTTGACATGGTTTGTAATGTCTAGTGCATGGGAATATGGTGTGGGTCAAAGTAGATACAAGGACAACAGTACTCGAAATGTTAGGTATATAGCAGTAACTAATGGATCTTTCGAATATAGAAAGGATCCCTTTAGTAGGAGGGTCCGAGTCTTTTTTCAAATCAAGACAAGGCAAACCACATTCTATCGATCAAGCTAAGAGCTTTGCTTAGATCTGATCTAAGGTGCTGAAGTTGTGCCTGGCAAAGAGAGGTTGCGCGGTTTGGCCACTCGAACGCTTGAAGGGCATTACAGTAAATAGGTTCTGAGAACTGTTTCTTGTAAAAGCTGATTTTGTTGCTGGAAAAAACAAATAACGTGTACCCCCATTCATGATATTTGCCTTGGAAATATACCTTGGAAATGCATAAGGGAACAACATTTTTTGGCTAAAATCGCGGAATCGGCGTGGCTGGAACCATAAACTCCTGGGTTAGGCTCAAGGGTCCCGAATTCCGATCATTGTCTGTCTAGATAAGATTTCCGGGGAGGTTCTTTGGCCGTTAGCTAGATCAACATGTCTCTTTTCGGTAGTTGCAACAGCTAAGGAAGGTTAAGGTGTTTTTTGCCAGACATGTCTAAAGCTGTAAAAAGATGTTGTACTACCTTGACGATCACAACTTTCTGAAGGCAGAGCTCATTCTTGAGTTGGATTGCTGGAGAATTTCAAACCCCGAAGACCTTCTAGGCGCGAATTGAAGTGAGTATTAAGGGTCAACCACGTGCACGAGATGAATAGGCTCTTTTAACGTCCAGGCTAGCACTAGTTTCCGCTACATGTACCTCCATGCTTCTTTGGCATTACCTTTTGAGAGCTTTTGAATCCGATTTGGAATGAACTGAACTACTTGTGGTCTTCTTTTTCTTGCTGCCGTCTTCTGTTTGTGGCCTTCTTTTTCTTTGTTGTAAAGCTCAACCGCCTCAGTTTTTTGAGTCCATACCCTTAGTAACCTATGTAGGGCCCCATATTGGCTACAAGTAGCGGGGAAAGATCCAATTGAGACCTGATTGAGAGAGCTCTTTTTGTTTACGGTGCCTGGTCTTAGTTACCGTGGAATGCAAAATGAGAGCTAGCGAATGGTGCTGGTGCCGTGAGCCTGACGTTGATTGGAGGAAGCGACAGTAGGCTTCTTAGTTGGGGGTTGACGTCATCGTATTGATGTATATAAAATAATTGTGCAACTTGCTCGTAAATCTTTTTACTTCAGGTAATAATACGAGGGGGGGATCGAATGGGATTGATTCGATAAAACCCTTCTCGCCTTCGTAACGTGTTTTAAAAGCCCCTTATTTCTCCACGGTTTTTGTTCTAATGTTTGCTGTTGTTAATATCAATTGAACAAGGGGACCCTGATCTCCATTCCACCATATTCAACCCTAGCGTTGCTCGAGAGTCTAGAAGGCACTTGTACTCTCTCGTTTTGCAACAATTCCCAAAATGAGAATCCGACCAGGACAAAGCACGGGCTTTATTTATAGGGATTCGATTGAAAGATCAGATTTATACCTTCAATCGTAATCCAAGATGTGCAACCCAATGCCGGTCTTCTCATTCGAGATCATTCGATCGTATGTAACAGATTCTTTCCACCAGTTGTCAATCATCTCAGCTACTTTGAGAGAACTGACCCAGTAGTCTCAATTGTGTTTTGTGCGATACTCGCCTTGTCTTTCATCGAGAGCTCTGCATGTAAATGGCACCGGTTTGAGATGGGTGAGGTCCTCGGCTGTGTGCTACGTGTTAGCTGCATGACGATAGTCCTACCAAATATTCAAAAACGCTTATTTAGTTAGCGAGTCCCTTGTTGAATAACCTTAACCGTAAATACTTCCGCTTTTAGATCGATTAGATCGAGAAGCGGTAGAAAAAACTCTTCTCGGTATCGTACGATACGATTTCTAAAATCCAAGAAAATGGCTCCGTAGTATCATTCCACTCAGCTGAGCACTAAAAGCTCAACAGCTCAATTCTTTGTCATGATGTCTTGGCTAGATTTGAGTGCTTCAGTACAGTAGGCCATAACAGGTGGTTCAGAATGTAGGCCACAACAGGTACTTCACTGGGCCCATAACAGGTACAGTGTCAGGACACTTGTAATGCTAACTACATTGTACTTGTTATCCAACTTGAAAAGCCGGTTCAAGAACTCACCAGGTATGGTATAACGCGAGTCTGAAGAGTCTACAGCTGGAATTCAAGAAGTGGGCAGATTCCAGACGGTGAATACAGCTTCCGTCTCATACAGTCACCTATAGTGTCGACCCTTCCTCTCCAACCAAACTGTTGAGTTAAACGCTCTCCTGTTTCGATGACAGGGCGTTGTCTTGGTTGGACTTGAAGTGTGTCTGGGTACAGGTATATAGCTGTTGAGCTGAGAACTGTAGATATGAACTAGATGATGTCAGTATTCAGTATTATGTAAATGTTAGTATGCGTAATCCGTTCCTGCGGTCACTTCAACAACTCCTTCACCTCCTGCATCTTTGCCTTCAACACACTCTTATCAACATCTCTCCAGGGCGTATCAAGCACGAGATCGTCCACAGGACCGCCCTCCAATCCAATACTCGATAGAACTTCAGAAAGAACCTCGGCAGCAACAATTCGTGCTCCTGAACTGGGATGTCCTAACAACACCACCAACCGATCAATGACCTGCTTCTGCAACTCTTCATCAGCGAAAATCGCCACAGATCCAAACACACGAATACAGCACTGTAGACGATCGTGAGAAGCCGTGTTGATGTGCATATTGTAAGTCTTGACAAAGATCTCCCGAACAAGAGGTCGACCAGTATCAGGAGTAGCAGATGTAGTGGCAGTGATGATACCGAGATCAAACAGCTTGTAGAGAAGCCGTAGACCTGCCAGGGCTTGTTTGACATGCAGTTTGTCGACATTGTTCAACACCATGGTGACAAACTCGCTTGTTCGAGTTTCGGAACCGACCAGAAACGAAGCAATGGCGTCAAACGAATGGCCTAGAAGACTGGTGTTGGCTCTTTCAGCTCCAGCAAGACTCGTGAGACCCAAAACAAGCGCGTAACGTGACTCGGGAAGAGTATCCCACAGCTCCAGCATCTGCGAAAAGTATCTGGATGCATTTTGGCGAGGTCCCGAGATGATCTTCAGTTCCACCAATACGTCAAAAGCCAGCTTTCTCAGATCGTCAAGAGTCTCAACAGAGATTCGCACAATCTGATTGACATGCTTACTCCAGTCAAGAGAGGAATACTTCTTGATGGTCCGTAGACTCGCCTGTCGAACCCATTTGCCCACATCTCCTCTCAGATTGTCCACAGTGTAATTATCCAGACAAGTGCCAATCAGAGCAGTATCAAACTCGCCAGATTGACAAAGAGCCTCAATACAAGCGGCCTTGGTAGCACAATCAGCAAGATGAGGAGGTGTTGCAGCTCGAATCACAAACGAGAGACATTCCTGAACATCTGGGGAAATAGGAAGAGCACCCAAAGCAGCTGCAAAACTGGAATATCCAGTCTCATACAGTCTTTGAGACCACACAGCGAAGATGTCTGAGTAACTGTCGAGTACCAAATGACGCACACAGGCTGAAATACTAGGAACAAGATCCGGCTCGTTCATCTCCATGCACAAGGTCAACTTTTCGGCATTTTCCAGAATCGAAGGATCCTCAGAAGAGGCCCAAACAGAGCTCAAAAGAACGACAAATGCTCGAGCAGTGAAAGTCTCTTGTCCCACTTTGAGATGAGAATGCTGAACGTACGACAGGAGTCGCTGGCTAAGCTCCTGGGCTTGGGGCGTGACGATTCGCAGCTCGGAAAGAGCCAACATGACTCCATGACGAATATCGGTCTCGGAAATATCGAGCTGACTCAACAGAGAAATAACGTGGTTCTTGCTCACGTGATCTCGGTTCAGCACGCCCAATGACTCAGCGCCTAGTCTCCTGATTTCAGGGTCCCAGGACGTGACACAATGTGCAACCAGGTAATCGGAGAGATCGGAAAACCCCAGCACCTGCATGTCATGTGACACGGACAAGTACGAGTTTTCACGTGATCCGAGTCTGAAGTAGTCCAGTTTAGTCAGCAGATCGATACCTCGCGCTGTTTCCATGACTATGGAGCCCTGTCGTCCCACAAACTCCTGAACTGCGGCTGAAGCTGCTCGTCGATTGTTCACCTGACGGTCGAAACAGGCTACTTTGACGAGAAGAGAAATCACGGGTTGAACCTGCTTAGTCAGACCTCTGACTGTTCGAAACAACGACCAACATACGTAACAACTGGCGTCTCTCACGTGACTTCCCACTGAGTAGGTCAATTGGCGTTGGTCAAAGGGGATGGCGATTTCCAAGATGGCGTAGAGTCTGGAAATGACGTTGCTGGGCAACAGGTTTCGTCGGATGATTTCTGCCAGGGTCAGCAGTACTCCATGCCATTTGTCGGCGTCTGCTGTGGAGATGTTTTCTTTTTCGATTTCGGCCAGAACGGCGTCAATCACCTCGGCAACCAGATCTTCAGGCAGCTTTTGGCAGATTCTAGCAATAGCCTTGGATGTGGTGTATCTCACCAGAGTGTTTGGATGCGACAATTGGGTCAGAAAGAAGCCCACGCTTTGTTCAACCTCAATGGGCACTTCTGTGGTTGCCAGGGACATTTGCAGTTGTGCCAATCGTGAGACATTCTTCACCAACAGACGATGAGTATTGGCATCAACAGTAGTAGAAGAGTTGTTGGCCCATTCTTCAACCACATAGAGCAGCTTCTGATGGTCCAAAGCGTACCATTTGAGTTCTCCAGCGGTCTTGAACTTGATGAGATGGGGGAGTGTTTGAAGAATACCTAGTTGAAGAAACTGCTGGTCTCCTTTGATGGTAAAACACTTGGAAGACTCGGAATAGAACCGGATCAAATACTCGGCCATATCATCACGTGTCAGAAGCACACCGAGCAGTCTGGCTGCTGCGTCACGTGACTTGCCAGCTGTATTGAGGCTTTTCCACGCCAGATTGTACAGCTCGTCAGGCAGAGACTGGGCGATTGTATGCAAGGGAAAAGGCGCACGTGCGACTGTAGAGAGCCAGAGAAGAACAATGAATTCCTCCTCCCACGTGACTTTCTGTCTGGTGATCAGATTCATGACCGGGATCAATCTGGACACGTGATTCGGCATCAGTCGCGCGATGATCTTGCCTCCTCTTACGCTCACAAGAGTGTACAGAGCACGGGCGATATCCGCGTTTGGTTCTGTGTACTTCTCGGCCAGCTGGGTCACAAACTCCTGCAGCTTTGTGTCCACCAGCTGTGGCAATTCCTGGAACGGTTCGATGCACGTTTGGAACCCCCTGAGCTCATCCCTGTCGAGGTGTTGTTGGGCCATTGCCAAGAGATGACTGGTCGACTTGGTGACGCCAATATCACCTTCCGTCGTGTTAATGTCGTACTCCGGCGACCCTGTGAAGTTCATTTGGCGGTAGTGGTTGAATTGAGTGAGAGAGATGTCATGTTATGCGTTATCGTGTGATTGAGTTCGCGTGTAGGGAAAATACATACATGACGACTAGCTTGTGGTATGAAGGAATTAGAAACACGAAAATGGTATATTTGTGATCAGCTTAATGAGGGGAGTAGAATAATACAAGAGATGTAGTAATAACAATGTTATCAGGTGGGTCCCTGGCAAACGTCACCACAAATTTCATGGTACTAGCTTAAGCTTTACATTTGTCATATACATTATTTTGAACCGTTTAAGGAGTGATCTAAGGCATCACTTCAAACCCGTCTTCCAGTAATTCTACACTGAAACAGGGTATATGAGCGAGCTACCCGTACCCACTTTACATTACTAAAGTGCTCTTGTTTTTGCTATATCTCTTCCCAGAGACGAGTTAACAGGACGTTCTGTAATGTCTCAGATTGATCTTACCACCCTCAAAAAATCTTTAAAAAGGGATTGTAAAATAAAAAAATACTACTGATACCAACATGTAACGTGCTGTGTATTCAAAATCTCACCAACCCGAACCAGGATCTTCGCAAACAACACCCGATTTCGTCCACTCAGGCAACAGGAGGGTTGCATCCAAAAGAAACCGTGGTGGCTCCAGGAGCGTTGAAGGCCTGTACCAAGGAGTAGATGGACGAGTAGATTCCCAGAATGGCGGTGGCCAGCGACGCCAGAAACAGCACAAAGTTTCCCAGCACCCACCAGGGTCGAGACATGAGGCCTCGTTCCCACCGGGCCCAGCTCTTCCACGAGTCGTACTTGGTGACAGCTCGGTTCTCAAAGTCCACTATGTCCATCTTGCTGGCCTCCTCTCGAATGATCAAGCCCATGTACATGAGTGGAGGGAAGGTGTAGGTGAACTGGAGAATACAGGCCGCTCCAATGAGTGCGGTCAGAGACGAGAATTGGGGGATGGCCGAGGCAATCACAAAGGCAACCGCCCAATAGAAGAAGACCATGAGCGCCCAGGCAATTCTGCCCTTGATACCCTCATCAAGTCCAGGAAGAGCAGGAATGGCTCGTCGAATGATTGTCATATACACCACCTTGATTCCGACGTTACCATACAGACCAGCAGCAATCAGAGAAGACACCAGACTGACGACATTGACTGCAATCTGCCAGTTTTTCGAGCCCAGACCCTGGTTAGCCGGGTTCACAACGTACTGGCCCTGGAAAGCGTAGACAAACAGCCCGTAGAGCAGGTAGCAGACAAAAATGACGCCCTGGGCAGACAACATGCCCTTGAGAAACTCTCGAGGCTTTCGCATTTCCGACATGAACTCCACAAACACCATGGCGCCTCCGTAGGAGTAGACAATGTTCATGACCGCTCCCAGTTGGTCCTGGAAAGGGTACTTTTCAATAGCTTTGGTTCGCACCGGGTCCGTGGAGTTGGGCAAGTTATTCTGTTGAGCTCCACCAACGAAGTTTGGAGGCTTGGTGGCAGCAATTCCCATGGTAGCAAAAACGACAAAGAGAGTCATCCAGACAGCAGCGTTGGCAACGTAGGAAAAGTTGGACAGACGCTTGATTTGGCCCAGCAGCATACCTGCAATCATGAAGATGATACACCAGACTGAGAAACACAGGGGGCTGTAGATCTGAGACAAGCCCTGGCCGCTACCTAGAATGATGACGGCCACGTTACACAGCAGCTGAATACTTTGCAGAAAGTCGATACCCCATCGGAAGCCCTTTCCAAAGATACAGAGAGCGAGGTCTCCAAACGATTTCATGGGGAACTCGGGAGAGTCGAGTTTCAGAAACATTCGGTAAATGAGCCACCCTGTGTAGACGGCAGCGACTCCCAGAACAGTGAAGAGCATGATACCCGGGAACCAGCCCAGCTTTGAAATAGCCCAGGGGGCAGACTGCGGACCGAGAATGTCGGTGGTAATCAGAAAGAAAACAGACATCCATGTTGCTGTTCGAGCAGACATGTTGGCAATGGCAAGCTCCTTGCTGGCTCCAGGAATTTGGCTGATGATTCCTCCCACATGCTTTTCAGCATCAACGTCACTGGGGCCAGTATCATCTGAATGGGTGTCTTCGCCAAGAAGCTCTTGTGAGTTTGGGGTGAATTTGTCAAACAAAGATCGGAATTTGAAAGACGGAAAGGCGTCTTCCCTGGCTCTCTGGATGGCAGCATAATGGTAGTAGATCTGGAAGGGCTCGGTGGCGTCCAGGAGCTCGTTGGTGGTACGGACTTGGAGTTGAGCCTCCTGAACTTCTCCATGGACCTCCTCAACCTCAGGATTGTAAACGGTCTTCTCAGGCATTGTTAGGCGGCTCTAGAAGATAATCTAACCCCAATTGACCGCCTATATATGAACAGACGGACTCATTGATAGTCTCACACCGTTATCTTCTCCATCCAACCAACAGAGTTCGATAGCGAGACCTTGCAGGAGCTTGGCAGGTCAACCTTCGGCACTCCACGGAAAAACTGATAATGTGGCTATGACACCCACGGAAAAACTGACAGAGCAGCCCTGGTTATCCCTGACTAAGCCCGCCAAGCCCGCTAGTGTCTCACAGTAGCTGCTCCGCCTACTTGTTATCTAGCCGCTGTGGTCTGGCAATATCAATGTTATCTTCAATAAATCTATCCAGACCATCATCAATCCAATCCTTAGGCAGTACAGTCGACTATTGATAAGAGCAGTAGCCTATCCAAGCGAGACACTCCAGGTAGTTTTTGCGGGCGTCATCTTGCTCAAGAGGATTGCACTCTCCTCCATGACAGTACTAAGACTGGGGATCATCACAGTATCGTATCGTTCGTCTTGGCGGTTTAAAGGATAGGCCAAGTTTGCGTATTATTGGCCAAAGTTAATGAGAAGCGGGTAGTGCGTCATGGAGATACAGTAGTCTTCGTAGAAGAGGTCCTGCCTCTAGATTTGGACTCAATTCCCATTTTGTTGACCTCCAGGATGACTCCCAGAGCCTTGCAGTCAGGGCAAGTGCCTTTGAGAAAAGACGGGTTACTGCCGAAGGATTTGTCCCTGCCATAAACTCAGGTAACTATGGCAACGACGGTTCAGTGGAAAGCGCTCCATGTGCATAAATTTCGACCACATGAGTTCCCACAGTCCTGTGATACCTCAATTGTTGCATAAAATCAAATTTCTCTCTACCATCTAAGTATACGAAGGCTCACACATCGTCCCCCCACCCTCCCAATAACGTTTGAAACCGTCTCATAATCTTCCACGACAGCATCACCCGTGTGTGTGGATGTTTACCACCTGCAGTGCATAACTCAATCTTTGGAACCCTGCACTCACTTCAGCACACTCACTACAGCACACACACAGCTTTGCTCCACCAGTACTACAACATGTACAAGACGCCACACACGCCCAATCGGTTCAACAATAACCAGCGGCGACCTTTCTCACGTGACCAGCGCCCCCAGGGCGACAAGCCCCAGAAAAAGGCGTACCAGTTCGATCCTCGGCGAAAGGTGCATCAGATGCTGGCCCATGTGGCCGATATTGGCGGCTCCAAGGCGTACGCTCCGTTGGTGTACTCGGTGCCTGTTGGTGCCTCGCCGGTCATTGGAGACCAGTACAAGAACGATACCCCGTTGCCCAAATATCGTGAGTATGACATGAGGTGGTGGTGATGAGGATAGTGGCGAACATGTGAGGATGTGGGATTGATGGCACAGTAGCTCGGACGGTGCAGTGTTGGCAGATACCGTCACAACAAGTGATATGCGAAAAGTTGGCAGAGATAGGCTTGTTGTTGGGGTTAGCGTGAGATAGAGAGCATCCGGCGACAGATGAGACCATCGGCAACATACTGAATGTGACAAGAGAATGCAATTCCGGCACTGTTGCTCGAGTGATATCAGTGTGGCGACATTGTTGGTGTGGTTCTGGTGGCGTTGGATTCCTCTATCGTGACAATGTATGGTTGACTGATAAACAAGGTACCACCTAAATGCGATCAACATGTTGCAACACTCTCACGTCCCCCATTCTTCCTCTCACATGATACACAACCAATGACACACACAGGTCTCGATACAACACAAATGTGATACAACTCGATGATATTATGGCACAACATACCCAATCTGGACTCGTCTGACAACTTTCATGTTTAACAATTGGGGCTCATGATATCCTCTGGTCTGAACGTTTCTTTCCCTAAACCACGTTGTCGTTGATGATCCGTGTTTCTGCTGCAGTACGGGGATATTGCTCATTTGCTCGCACTGCCGTGTTCTGACTTCCTTAGCTATACTAACACAGCCCCCAAAGATGTACGACAACTGGAAACTCCCCTAGGCTGCACGTTTGCCGACACAGAAACGGAAATCACAGCTCGAAGCGACACCAAACGATACCTCGCCCGGCCACCCCGTTCGCGAGATACGTCCAATGACCCCGTCTTCTCCTTCCTGTCCACCAAAACGGACATTTTCCTCGGCGACAGTCTAATTTCCGAAGACTCCATTCTTTCCGGCAAGCCCAAGCTTGTTGTTTCCAAGCGATCACGTGACTCTCGGGACGGTTCTCCCGACGACGAGCCCGAGTCTGCCAAGAAGCGTGTTCGTCTGGATTACAAGGAGGAGGTGAATCGAGAGAACCCCGGCACGGTCAAGGCCAAGGATGTGCTTCGAATGGTGGATTCGTCGCTGGTGGAGTCTCCTGTGAGCAGCGTGGAGGTCAAGAAGGAAAACAAGACACATGTGGCTGGCATTGCCGCTTTGGCCGCAGCCCAGTACGCTGGTTCGCCCCGAAAGAACGCTCGACGGGGCATCAACAGTCGCAAGTAGAGGCAGAGAGGGATACGAGGAGTTGAGCGTTTGGAGGACATTGAGATACCGTAACATTAATGAATGATTGATTGTTTGATTGTAGGCTGCGTTGACGTGTTGAATGATTGATTGTAGAACTACAAGGTCGTACCGAATGATTTGATTGTTTAAATGTAGGACTACACCTTTCGTGGTATTATCAGTACTTTATTGAATCTAAAATTTAAAGGGGTCTAGGGTCGGACTGGCATCCGTCGCTTAGTAGTGCTTGGTGGGCTGGCAGTTGTTGGCGGCCTTGGTGATGGTCTTCAGCTGGGTCCTGGTGATGTTCTTGGTCAGCTTGTGCACCTTGGGCTTGGGGCATTTGTGCTCGGGGCACTTATGCTTAAGCTTAGAGATGTCCTGGGGGGCCTCCATGGCGTTGTCAGACTCGGGGATCACGTTCTGGGCCAGAGCGACGGCGGACAGAGAGAGGAGGAGAATGTTCTTGAGCTGCATTGTTGATTGGATGGGGAGAGAGGCTGTTGCTTGATGTAGAACAGGGAGGGGGTGTGGTGGTGGTATTTATATGGTTGGGGGGCGACTCACCAAGGCTGTTAAGAACTTTTGGAATCAAAAAATTGGCTAGAATAGCACTTTCAGGCTGTCATTGGTTGCTGAGGGTGGCAGGTGATATGGTTCTTTCCTGACTGGTTCTGCTGCACTGTCTTGTTGGGATTGTTGTCATGGTTTGGAGGTTGGGAGATGAAAAGGTGAGTAGGGGAGGGGGTGTAGTGGTTGTTTGTTGAGGAAACAGATGCTCTCTAGTTGAGGATGGGTGGTGAGAGTGAAGTACATTACAGTAGTCAACAGAACATGTCTATGAAAACAGCGCACGGTAATAACAGTTTTTTAACAGGCAAGAACCCGTGGTATGCAACTATCCCAAATCATCGTCACACCCCTTAAGCTCAGATGACCCGTTTATGCCGCGTTTCCCGTCAATACCGTCCTGGTATGCTATGCTGGGCACCCTGGTGTCTGCAACATGGTAAGCTGGTACGTCTGGGAGTAATATTGATCAGTGGGGGTATACGTATACTCAGACTAGTATGGTAGGAAGTGCTCTGAAGTATTGGAGTTCTTGGTGAGTGCACAACTCGGACTATTGTTGACACTATTGGCTACTGGTTTGGTAGCTCATGTTCTTAGTCTTCAGGTATACTCTTTACTGGAGCAGACAGAAGACAACTCGTTTAACCGTTCAGGTTCTCAACGCCAAATCCCCTCTCTTACCAACTGCTCGTATGACCGCCTCAACTCTCTACTGCACTTGCCTCAGTAGCTCTTCATACATCCCTACATCTTGCACATTCAATAATCGGACATACTCGGATGATCCAGCTACATAGAGTACGATTCTACCCGGGTATTGCCGTGACATTAGACACAAATCAATAGCTGTCACCATTTGGACTCGCCTTGTTGCTGTAGTGTACCTTCCATGGCCCTCCTCCTATCCCTTTCAGCACTACCCCCCTCTTTCCCCCTCCTCCCCTCCTCTGTCAACTCGATAAATACATTGGATATATACATGTGTGTGTCTCGACTCTGTGGTCGAACGTGACTTTTGGTGTCGAGATCAGATCTGTTCCGAGATCATTGTCGTCTTGTCGTCTTTGGAATAGTCCAGGTGGGTTGAACATCTCTCCTCCCATCCTTAAGCTCGCTTGGAACCGACCACGGAAAATCCGGCGTCGGTCTTTCGCTCTGCCTTGATCTGGGCCTTGGACTTGAACTCGTTGGCCATCTCGACGTTGACCAGCTCCTTGACCTTGTAGAGCTGTCCGGCGATTCCGGGCGAAGCCTTGTAGTACTTCTGGGAGCCGACCTTGCCGAGCCCAAGGGTCTTGAGAACGCCCTTTGTTCTCCACGGCATTCGCAGGATAGATCGGATCTGCGTGACTTTGTAGAACATGGCGTTAGACATGGTTGTGTGGGTGTCGGTGTGAGATGGTGATCTTGGGTTTACAAATTCACAAATTTCACCGCATTTAGAGTTTATGCGGGATTGGAAAATTGTTGGGTGTTCGATTTTGGCTGGTGCGGTTTGCGCAAATAATTAAGTTGTGTGGGAAGACAGCCGCGAAGACAGAGATTCAGAACAGTCCATTTAGTTCCACAAATATAGGTGGTATTGGAAAGCTGATTAAAAAGGGTCTAGTCTAAACTGCACTCTGAATCTACAGAAACTATTTGCAC